>SJXQ01002461.1:0-246535 GCA_006408695.1 Aepyceros melampus | reverse complement strand
GGGAGAAATATCAATAATCTCAGATATGCAGATGACACCACCCTTATGGCAGAAAGTGAGGAGGAGCTAAAAAGCCTCTTGTTGAAAGTGAAAGAGGAGAGTGAAAAAGTTGGCTTAAAGCTCAACATTCAGAAAACGAAGATCATGGCATCTGGCCCCATCACTTCATGGGAAATAGATGGGGAAACAGTAGAAACAGTGTCAGACTTTGTTTTTTTGGGCTCCAAAATCACTGCAGATGGTGACTGCAGCCATGAAATTAAAAGGCGCTTACTCCTTGGAAGAAAAGTTATGACCAACCTAGATAGTATATTCAAAAGCAGAGACATTACTTTGCCGACTAAGGTCCATCTAGTCAAGGCTATGGTTTTTCCTGTGGTCATGTATGGATGTGAGAGTTGGACTGTGAAGAAGGCTGAGCACCGAAGAATTGATGCTTTTGAACTGTGGTGTTGGAGAAGACTCTTGAGAGTCCCTTGGACTGCAAGGAGATCCAACCAGTCCATTCTGAGGGAGATCAACCCTGGAATTTCTTTGGAAGGAATGATACTAAAACTGAAGCTCCAGTACTTTGGCCACCTTATGCGAAGAGTTGACTCACTGGAAAAGACCCTGATGCTGGAGTGATTGGGGGCAGGAGGAGAAGGGGATGACCGAGGATGAGATGGCTGGATGGCATCATGGACTCAATGGACGTGAGTCTGAGTGAACTCCGGGAGTTGGTGATGGACAGGGAGGCCTGGCGTGCTGCGATTCATGGGGTCGCAAAGAGTCGGACACGATTGCACGACTGAACTGAACTGATTGTTATGAGATGGTTAGACAGCATCACAGACTTAATGGACATGAACTTGAGCAGACCCCAGCAGATAGTGGAGGACAGGGAGGCCTGGCTTGCTGCAGTCCATGGGGTTGCAGAGTCATATACGACTTAGCGATTGAACAACAATAGCATTGTTAATTACAAGCACAATGCTGTTCAACAGATCTCTAGAATTTATCTATCTTGCATGACTAAACTCTATACCCACTGAATGGCAACTCTCCCATTCCTCCCTCCACCATCCCCTGACACTCACCGTTCTACTTTGTGCTTCTATGAGTTTGAGTACTTTAGCTATTTCATATTAATACAATAGAATCAGGCTATGACCAGTTTATTTCACTTAGCATGATGGCCTCAAGGTTCATTCACATTGTCACAAAGGACACAATTTCTTTCTTGTTTATGGCTGATGCCATTGTATGTCTTACCACATTTTCTTTATTATTCAGTGATGGACACTTTAGGTTATTTCCACCACTTGGGTATAATGCTACGATGAACATGGGAGTGTGGCTATCTCTTCAAGCTCCTGATTTCAGTTCTTTTGGATAAACATTCAGAAGTGGGATCACTGGATCATGTAGTAGTACTTAAAAAAATTATTTTGCGGAACCTCTGGATTGTCTTCTGTAGCAGCTGTACCATTCTACATCCTCACCAACACTGGACATGGTGTCAGCTTCTCCATATCCTCTCCCACATTTGGTAACTTTTGTTTGTTTGTTTTGGTAATAGTCATCCTAACAGGTTGATATAATGTGGTGGGATTTTTTTTTATTTCATTGGTTTTAAATTACATTTGCCTGATGATTAGTGATGCTGAACATCCTTCCATATACTTGTTGGCCATTTGTATATCTTCTTTAAAGAAACGTCTATCCGAGTTCTTGGTCCATTTTTATGCAAGTTAAGATTTTTTGCTATTGACTTGCATGAGTTTTGTACGTATTTTGGATATTAACCTCATTATTGGTTATGTGGTTTCCAGATATTTTCTCCTATTTCATAGGTCGCCTTTTCACTTTGTTGATTGTTTCCTTTGCAGAGCAGAAGCTTTTCCATTTGTATAGTCCTACTAGTCTATTTTTGTTTTTGTTGCTTATGCCTTTGGTATCATATGCAAGAAATCATTGCCAAGACCAACATCATGGAATTTTACCCTCTGTTTTCTTCTAGGTATTTTGCAGTTTCAAGTTTTACTTTTAAGTTTTTAATCCACCTTGAGTTGATGACTGTATATGGGGTAAGATAAGGGTTCAATCTAATTATTTTGCATTAGCTGTCTAGTTTTCCTAGCATCATTTGTTGAAGAGACTCTCCTTTCTCCAGTGTCTATTCTTGGCACACTTGTAGATGGTCAGTTCAATTCAGTTCAGTTGCTCACTCGTGTCTGACTCTTTGCGACCCCATGAATCGCAGCACGCCAGGCCTCTCTGTCCATCACCAACTCTTGGAGTTCACTCAAACTCATGTCCACTGAATTGGTGATGCCATCCAGTCATCTCATCCTCTGTCGTCCCCTTCTCCTCCTGCCCCCAATCCCTCCCAGCATCAGTCTTTTCCAATGAGTCAACTCTTCGCATCACACTATTTTAATTACTGTATCTTTGTCATATGCTTTGATATTAGGTTGTGTGATATCTCTAGCTCTATTCTCTCTCAAGAATATTTTGGCTATTTGGGGTCCTTTGTAATTCCATATGAATTTTATTGTTTTTTCTCTTTTCGTAAAAATGTGATTGGGATTTTGTTAGGGGTACACTGAAATTGCAGGTCGCTTTGGGTAGTATGCATAGTTTAACAATATTAAATCTTTCAGTTCAGGAATATGGGTGTCTTTCTCTTTATTTGTGTCTTCTTTAGCTTTTTTTCATTAATGTTTTATAGTTGGCAGTCACATCTTTATAATCTCCCTCATTAAGTTTTTCCTAAATATTTTATTATAGTAAACGAGATTGCTTTCTTAATTTCTGTTTTGAATAGTTCAGTTTAGCCTTCCAACTTCTTGTATGTCTTCCAGGTCCAGAAGTCTGTGGTTTACAGTAGACTGTGGACTGTGGATGAGATGTGGGGATCAAGAACAGGATCTGGGATTCCTCAGGAGTCCCAGCCGCACACCTTCCTTTAGGCTGCTCTTGCCCTTTACTACTAACACGTGGAGAGCGTGATACTCTACATGTGACTCCTGTAAACTGGTTCTGAACACACTTGACAAAATATTTCAATTGCAACTATCAAGTTAAATTGTACAAGGGGGTGCCAGTGCCCCAGCCCCGAACCCTGGGATCTTAAGTTCTCACATGCTACAGCTTGGGAAGAGAACATTTCTAGGATTCTAATCCCTGCCCCACTTCTGCCTCTTTTCTCTGCTCAGCATTTACAGATCAACAGCAATGCACATACTGTGCTTAACACTGAGAATACAAAGATGAATAAGTTAATAATCTGACAGAAGGACAGACAGAGACATTAAATATGTTCTGAGTGCAGTCATAAGGGGAAATTTTTTGAAAAGGCCTCCTATACCCGACAGGGAAAGTCAAATCAGGATTCAGATATTTCATAAGAGAGATGAAGAAAGCATCCTGGAGAGTTAAAATTGAAACTAATATCTCCAAGGGTAGATCAGTCCTTACTGTGGTGAAAAACTGACTGTGGGATACGAGAGCTCCTAATTTTTGAAAATCCAATGTGCTTTTCAAGTGTCTAGTGAGACCTTCTGAACTAAAACACATCTAAAGATATTTTTGAAGGCAAATATACAGAAGTCCTGAAAGTCAACATATATAAAGATGTTTCTGAGAGCCAATGGAGCTTGTTTGTGTTGTTGTAGATGCTTGAGTGGGAGGCTGTCAGTGGATATAATCACAGTGGAGCAAGACAGAGAAATGAGGCCCTGGGGCAGCTGTCATGACTCATATTCTCTGTTGTTACTTGAATCATGTTGGAAAGCAGGTGGATTAACTAACGATCCTTTAAGGCATGTCTGTGGCTGTGATGACCAGTGATCATTGGACAATCTCATCTGACATTTTGATTAAAGTAGGCAATTAAAACACCTACTTACCTATAGCTTGGCTATTTTTACACTCTAACATTTTTCTGGAGTCCAAGGCCTTGTGCAAATATGGGCAAAGATGTTCAGAAGAGTTGAGGAGAGGGAAAGGGGCTTTTTGTAGGCCTTTTGTATGAGACTTCAGTAGCAATGCCATTGATCCCCCTCCTGGTGACAGCTGCAGGCACATCAGAGCTGAGCCAGGGCCTGCTCAGCTAATTGAAGTGCCCATAGGTTCTCTTTGCCCTCAAGAACCTTTCTGATAAACAGTTCTTGACCAGCTCCTTATATGGCTGCAGACAGCCCCAAGAGGTTGAGATGTATTTTGGACACAATCTGATTCTCATTTCTCAGGGGTCTCAGGCCTTCACCTTTGCAGCTGACGGAGATGGCAGTGGCCTCCAGAGGCTCTCATGCCCTGGACCTGATGCAGTCACTCCTCCTCTAAAGAGTGACTTCCTCTTATCTTGAAGAAGAGAGGTGCCTGGCGCTCATCACACTGTGCTAGGCAGTGGCTAAGATAGTTTGAAAGAAAGCATGTGGGGAAATCAGAGCTGGCAAAGTTCACAGGAGAAAAGTGGCCCTTGACTTGTTCACCTTTTGAGAGCCTTTGGGGCCCAGTGAGAGTAGTCTCCTAAGCCCCTTTGGATACGACATGCTGGCTGTTCCACTGTGTGTGTTTATTACTCAGAAAAGCTGCACCCCGGAGAAGGCTTACAGGTGTGGCCTGGCATCAGGTGCCATGTGAGAACTCCCAGCCAGAGAGACGGATGGCCTGTGAGCACTTTTCCCCAGAGGACTGTGGCCCTCGTTGTGGTCATGAGCTCACCAGCATGAGCACAATGGACTTTTCTGTTGCTGTTCATTGACGGAACTCAATGCATCACATATGCTGCAGAAAGGAGTGAATGGAGAAAGAAAGAAGCTTGTGGCTCACTAGAACTTTGTGCTTGGATAAAAATACATTGTCATTGTGGATTTATTGGCATGATTAAAGATTACATCCTATGAAATCCCCCAAAGTGTAAACGTCTATAAATGACACTACAATACAGACGCTTAAGAGCAAGGTTGCCACAGAAGACAAAGCCTTGATGACTGGAGAGAACAAAAACTCATTTTGATGTTATGTTGCAGAAGGAAAGATATTGTGGATTTTTGTCAATGGTCTTGATGGATTCTGCCACAACCATCTCCTGCCTCCCTTAATCAGTGCAGCCACTCACGCTCCAAACTATCCTGAAGGCTACAAGCTCTCTGTCCCAAACAGCCACCACTTTCTAATCTCCTCTCCAGAAAACTCTAGATAAAAATACTTTCCACCTTCCCCAGGTATACTCTTCCCACTGGAAGGCACATCTTCCCTGAAGAGTATAAAATAACAAGAGAAGAAAACTTCCAGGAAAAACAAGGAGCCAGGAATGAACAGACAACGCTCTCAGGCTCCACTACTGCAGACCATATTTAATCCAGACCTGTAACTGTGGAGTGAGAGCTATTCAGAAGTGTATACCCAAGGGGCATACCGAGCTGTAATATATGAACTGATTTTGGAGTCACATATAATATGCTTAACATAACACTGTAACCAGGGGAGCCATTTTTTAGGAATAAAACAACGAGGGAGAATACATACCATTAATTCAGAATGAGTGACATGGGACTTCCCAGTGAACAAGGGATTTTTCTCACTCTGACATCAGATTCTAATTGCAGAGGGACAATGTTAGTTGTCAGTAACCAGCTTTTAAAACAAATAACGTAAAATATAATTTGTTAGCTATAAGACCTATAGGCCGTGGGGTTGCTGAAAAATTGCACTTGGTGGGAACCGCAAGAGAGTGACAGTTACTGACTGGTCACCACGGCCAAAAAACCAATTCTTAACAGCCTCTCTCACTGGATTTTTCTCAGATAACTGGAGAGAAAACAGAACCTTGAATTATAACACCTAACCCAGTCCTTAATCTCTCCCTTTTCAGCTGTGTTGATATCCAGAGACAGTTAAAAGGCCCCAGGACCCTCCTGGGGGCCCATGGCCAGCACCAAGAAGACTCAGGAGGGGACACGGAGCACCCGATGCCAGTTAGGGAGCATGGCAGGGGTTCGAGGCTGCATGCACCCTGAGTTCCCCCCAATTCTGTCAGGCAGGTCCTACCTGGTGAGGATGTATGACCACATTCCACCTGAGGGGCACGCGCCTTGTCGGTGGGATCCTCCTTCTGATTCAGCACTGGTGTTGTCCAGTGTTTTCCAAAATGAATATTGTGAGATGTTTATAAGTCTTCTTCATGAAAGAGGAAGGTGATCTATGATTTGATTAGCAGGAGAAGTGCTGGGTTAAATGGATTTCTTCATCATGAGAATTCTTAAGGCTTATGACACTGAATTTCCAAGAGAAGGGTTAGCTGTCCTGTTATCATTGAGAGCATTTCACCCAACTAATGCTTCTCAGAATCCACTGTGGGTCTGTACTAATACCATCTACTCTAGAAACTTTTGTTCCCTGACTCCCATGGCAACACACATGGCTGAAAAGTGAAGAAAAACATGAAGTCCACTTTGTCTTTAGAGACCTGTTCAGGCTCTGCCTCTTTCTGGGGTGTTTGACAGGCAGTGTCCCCCTGGCCTAAAGGCAGCGAATGAGTACTCTGCCTCTGGCTGGAAAGACCAGATGGGTGGGCAGTTAGAGGCAGGCAAGCAAGGACTCTGTGGCCACATAGCGTCAAGACCAGTGGCCCCCAGTGCTGTGGCTCAAACCCAGCTCCTTGACTCAGCAGCTGCTCAGTGGCAGGGCACCTGCATCCATCCACACGTGGTTTGGAGGACCCAAAGAGGCCCTGCCCTGACGGGGTATCTGATGTACCATAACAACGAACAATGATTATTTGAGGAACACAGAGTAAGAAGAAGTAATGTGTCCCAAAGATAATGATACGTGGGCAAAGTTTTCACAAAGCACCTCATTAAGCTCCTATCCCAAGAACAGGATAAATTGATTTTATTTCATTTTAATAATCTTTTCCCTGGACTTCTATAAAAGGGTGCTCACTTCTGATTTAGCATCATTCTCTCTTCTACCTTGTCTGTCCTACCTTCCTGCCAACATTTATTGGGCTTTTATATTCTAGAATACAGAATCACCAGTTCCAGATCCCAAGGTTGTATATAATGTAAAACTTAAGTTTCCTTTGCATGAGACAGGCAAGTAATTGTACAAATAATGTAGGGTGATCAACGCTGCAGTTCAAGGTGCAGTGGAGAGAGCATGATTCTACCCCTGGCACATAGTAGGTCTTCAATACATTTCAATATGGGCTTTCCTGGTAGTTCAGATGGTAGAGAATCTGCCTGCAATGCAGGTTCCCTGGGTTGGAAAGATCCCCTGGAGAAGGGAATGGCAACCCACTCTAGCATTCTTGCTTGGAGAATTCCATGGACAGAGGAGCCTGGCAGGCTATATAGTCCATGGACTTGCAAAGGGTTAGACATGACTGAGTGACTAACACTATCACTTTTACTTCACGTTTCAATACACTTACAGGAATGAGAGAGCAAATGAAACTAATTTATACTGGATGTGAAGGAGGTTATCTTTGATTTATAGGGCAGATAATCATTCAGATGTTAATTCATATTTTCTTCCAGCATCCTCTCTTGTTATTTCAAGCAGAAGTTATAGTACTGTGCCCCAGAAAACCATCAGAAAAGCAGCTGAGAGTGCCCTGACTTTGGAAGGACATGCTTCCACTGAAGAGTCTGTCTGGGTAACCTGAGAGAGAGTGGAGAAACTGAGAGGCACCAACGGGTGGTCTATGGGGCTGCGATCTGTACCCAGACTCAGAAAGGAGGCAGCAAAGCTCACGTGGGGAGCCTGTTGGGGGAGGCGCATCAGGTCCAACAGCCATATGCACAGAAGCCAAGAGCCACCAGGCTTCAGGAGCATATTACATATTCTCTAAAATCAAAACCTACTGCCCTCCCCTGGACAAAAAGAGACCCACTTAAAGTTTGCTTGCCCAATGATGACGGTCAATTGAGGAGTTCGATTCCAGAGATTTTCTTCCTAAGATTGGTCACACACATGATTCAAGGCTGAGGATCCAAGGTACTATGAAATGGACTTGAACTGGTCAAAACAAGAGACAAGCTGGAGAAAGAGGGGAAGAAAACCTGCTTCCGTTCTGCCCTTTGCTCCTGCTGGAGACTCACAGTTGTTACTCTGGAGGAGACGTAATTATGAAGATGAAGACCTGCAGGTCTTCACCCCCTGAGCACTCCAGGCATTCCTGATAGAGAGCTAACTCACCTCTGCCTGGATGTTCTCATTCCAGCCAATGCCCATTTGATCTCAGACATTCTTGACCCTCAAAAGCCAGAACTTCAAGACAAGTTCCTTCAAGCCCTGCGTAGCCCCCACCACCTTCTTTTACATTTCAGTTCATGATACAGCCTGAGCTACCATGACAGCAAAGCAGGAGACAAGTATGTGATGGGAACCTGGTTTTGCTTGGTGAAGAGCATGGCCATGAGGCAGGGAGAACAAGAGTAACAGAAACAGTGCAAGAGACGTAAGCATGGTTTGGATATTTTAACACCACCCTGAAGGTTTACACCAAAGCAAGATGTAATTTTTAAAAAAATGCTGGAAACAAGGATCAAAGGTTTACTTAGAAGTAGTCCATGGATATGAGGTGTCAGCGTCTACTGTATTTGGGGGTAGTAGTTGAACATCTTTGATATTTTCATTAGATATTTCAGAGTAATATTAAAAATAAATCCATTCAAGGCAGTAATAGAGAACTAATTACTAAAAAAATGCCCCCAAAGTGATCTCTCTTGGAAAAAAAGAAACCAAAACACAAAATTCTAGCAAAGAGTGAAGAATGCTTAATAGCAAAATCTATGGAACAAGAAAGCTACATTTAGAGGAAAAGTCATAGCCTTAAATACCTCCTTCCTGAAATAATATAAAAATGTACCAAGTACTCATCTAAGGGAATAGGAAAATCAGGAAGAAATGATAAATACGAGATAAAAAGTAAGAATGCATCAACAGATCCAAAACTTTAAGATAAACTTTGAGATGATTAAAGAGTGGAAAAAGAGAGAAAGACAAAAAATACACAAAGTTAGGAATGAGAAAAGTAAAATTACCACAAATAAGAGGAGAGATTAAACATACAATAAAAGATATACCTGGGTAACTTCATGATAATACATCTGATGCCTTGAGAAAGCATTAATTTCCTGGCACACATGAAATTAGGCAAACATAAAAAGTAGAATATTTGCATAGACCAATCGCCATTACAGATAGTAAAAAGGTGATCAAAGACCTACCATTAACAAAGAACTAAAATTAGATGTTTCATGTCTGAGTTTTATCTAATAGGTGAAGAACAGGCAATGTTGGTGTTTAATTATTCTGGGCTATATAAAAATATGGAAAGCTCCCCAATTCTTTTATAAAGACAGAATGATATTGATACTTCAGTTCAGTTCAGTTCAGTCATTCAGTTGTGTCTGACTCTTTGCAATCCCATGAATTGCAGCACGACAGGCCTCCCTGTCCATCACTAACTCCTGGAGCTCACTCAAACTCACGTCTATCAAGTCAGTGATGCCATCCAGCCATCTCATCCTCTGTTGGCCCCTTCTCCTCCTGCCCTCAATCCCTCCTAGCATCAGGGTCTTTTCCAATGAGTCAACTCTTTGCATGAAGTGGCCAAAGTATTGGAGTTTCAGCTTTGGCATCAGTCCTTCCAGTGAACACCCAGGACTGATCTCCTTCAGAATGGACTGGCTGGATCTCCTTGCAGTCCAAGGGACTCTCAAGAGTCTTCTCCAAAACCACAGTTCAAAAGCATCAATTCTTCAGCACTCAGCTTTCTTCACAGTCCAACTCTCACATTCATACATGACTACTGGAAAAACCATAGCCTTGACTAGACCGACCTTTGCTGGCAAAGTAACGTCTCTGCTTTTGAATATGGTATCTAGGTTGGTCATAACTTTCCTTCCAGGAGTAAGCGTATTTTAATTTCATGGCTGCAGTCACCATCTGCAGTGATTTTAGAGCCCCTCAAAATAAAGTTTGACACTGTTTCCACTGTTTTCCCATCTATTTCCCATGAAGTGATGGGACCAGATGCCATGATCTTCATTTTATGAATGTTGAGCTTTAAGCCAACTTTTTCACTCTCTTCTTTCACTCTCATCAAGAGGCTTTTTAGTTCCTCTTCACTTTCTGCCATAAGGGTGGTGTCATCTGCATATCTGAGGTTATTGATATTTCTCCCAGCAATCTTGATTCCAGCTTGTGCTTCTTCCAGCCCAGCGTTTCTCATGATGTACTCTGCATAGAAGTTAAATAAGCAGGGTGACAATATACAGCCTTGACGTACTCCTTATCCTATTTGGAACCAGTCTGTTGTTCCATGTCCAGTTCTAACTGTTACTTCCTGACTTGCATACAAATTTCTCAAGAGGCAGGTCAGGTGGTCGGGTATTCTCATCTCTTTCAGAATTTTCCACAGTTTATTGTGATCCACACAGTCAAAGCTTTGAAAGCAGAAATAGATGTTTTCCTGGAACTCTCTTGCTTTTTCCATGATCCAACAGATGTTGGGAATTTGATCTCTGGTTCCTCTGCCTTTTCTAAAACCAGCTGAACATCTGCAAGTTCACAGTTCATGTATTGCTAAAGCCTGGCTTGGAGAATTTTGAGCATTACTTTACTAGCATGTGAGATGAGTGCAATTGTGTGGTAGTTAGAGCATTCTTTGGCATTGCCTTTCTTTGGGATTGGAATGAAAACTGACCTTTTCCAGTCCTGTGGCCACTGCTGAGTTTTCCAAATGTGCTGGCATATTGAGTGCAGCATTTTCACAGCATCATCTTTCAGGATTTGAAATAGCTCAACTGGAATTCTGTCACCTCCACTAGCTTTGTTTATAGTGATGCTTTCTAAGGCCCACTAGTCTTCACATTCCAGGCTGTCTGGCTCTAGGTAACTGAACACACCATCATGATTATCTTGGTCAGAAGATCTTTTTTGATACTTAAACACTGATAAAAGAAGTTAAAAAAATTCAACCTTTCCATTTGGTCACATTGTATCTTGTATATATTGCTAGATCCAATTTGCTAATATTTAGAGTGTGTGCATTTGTATTCCAAAAAACACAGATACGTTGAGTCCATGGGACACTTTCTGTCCTGCTGGGAGGAAGTGTCTTTATAGAGGAAAGCCCATTGGGATGGATTTTGATGTCCCCTTAAACAGAAACAAAAGTAGAAGGCAGAAATGCAACTTGAATTCCAGTTGCCATCTTACGAAGTCAGGAAAAGTGGAGCTTAGGGAAGAAATGTAAGGACTGTGTAAAATCAATCTTAAAAATTGCTCTGACATACTGGTTGCTCTGGTTTTGTCTCTCCACAGATTTGCATATAACCCTTAAAAAGGCCTGAATTCTTGTCCCCAGCGGCAGCAATGTAAGATAGGTGCTGGGAAGATAGCAACCTTCCTGGTGTCCAGGCCCAGGGAGGTCAGAATGGTGAGAGTGAGTCATGGTTGCCCTGAGAGTTGAGCAGAGGATTGAAGAGAGAGGCAGAAGACAGGGATTAGCCTACATGATTAGCTCCTCTCCTGGACCGTGGACTCATTTCTCCAACAGTCCCTCTTATTCCCTCTGCAGTCTTCATTCTATCACCATCTTTTCTCCACCTTTGCCTCTCCCATTCACTCCCCTTACTTGTCGAAGTCTAACTTTGGCTTCCCCTCTATATGGAACTGGTCTAAAGTCGTAATTATTAAATTCACAAGGTGCTTTTAAATCCTTGTGTGTTACATTTCTTTGCTGTATTTCCTGAAACTGGGGTTTCTAACAACTCATATTGGGCCATTTCCACTTACCATCACCTACAGGCTCTTGAACCTTTCACTTAAGTCTTATCGCAATCTAGTCTCAACTGAAACAGGTTGAAATCTCTTTCAACCTTGGTCTCCTCATCTGTTAAATAACTGCATGAAATAATTATTACTTTTTCTTTCAGTGCCAAGTTAAATTCTAAGGCTTCCCTGGTCCTTCTCTGCTGGAACCAATCTCATTACTCTGAAAATGAATAAAAGTTTATCTGTACCTATCATATATTACACTGATTTGTCCAACAGATCATTTGAGCATCACTCCAGGTCAAGAGTTTTACTGAGGGAAGAAGAGGCAAAGAGGCGAACAAAGCAGACACAACCCTGCCCCCAAGAGCAGCACTATTGATGTGCATATAGAGTTTAAGTTTCTTCCGAGTAAGGGCAAGAGCCAACTGCATATGCCTGCCATGGCTTTGCACAAAGAAGGTAGAGAAAAAAGTTTGCCCGAAGCATGAAAAGGCCTGTGCACCTAAACATTACCTGCCTCTTGACTCTGCTCTTGGATGAAGACAGGAGGTTGCAGGAAGTCCAGATGCCAAGGGGGCTGTGGTGTGGTGCTTTCCCCAACTCTGCCTACTGTAACACTCATGGGGACAGACTCAGGATTCTAAACAAAAGGGAAAACAAACCATGTAAACGACAGTCCTTTTTATAAAGCACTAGATTGAGATTCTGAATAGAGGTACTTATCACTTCAGAAGAGGAGTCAAGGTTACTTATTTTTCTCTTTTGCTTAAGTAAAGCCAGATGCATGCTCGGCAGGTGTGACTCATGGAGAAGGCTTTCAAAGATGGTGAAGACAAACGACTACTTTGGTTCAGATCACGAAAACACTCAAAGAACGCTCACATGCACGCATTAAGAATGCAAAGATGATAAAAAAAGAAATTACCCTTATGAGAAAACATTTTATAAATGGCAATGTTGAAAAGTGGGCAGGTTCTACAATAGACTATTGGGTAAGCATCTTCTTATCAGAAGTTTTCTTCCCACAACAAATTTCAGAAAGCCAAACCAAAATGATTCCTGGAACTACAGTGCTGAGCTCTATTCTGTGAGTGGAGTCTCTGAACCAGAACAACCTGTGATGGCACATACTTTTCATTCATGCTTCCTGTCATTCATGCTGGAAGTTTCTTTTGTGTATTTGGCCTATGGGGCACACAGTTTGGAGCTGAAAAGATGGTGCTTTTTAGCCAAAGAGAGTCTATTTTCCAAGCCAAGGGGTGCCAATGGCCTGCTGAAATGAGTCCTCTCAGCTCAGAATACCATTTTGTGGTGTTCAGCAGATTTGGGGGGCTTAGTAAATTAAATGTAACCTATAAGTTTATTTGGATACCAATGATTTTAGGGTTGGGAGACACAACTGGTTGCTGCAATACACAAAAGTTTATTTTTTACTTTTTTTCTTTTCTGAAGGCAAAATATAATAGAACTGAACATCAATGAATTTTGTACAACAAAAACAGCTTTTAATATGGAACAGACAGTTCATGAAGGTTTTAAAATCCTGGAATGGCTTCCCTTTTCCAAAGTCATGCTTTCTTGCGGTCCATGAGGAGTTGGCACAGAGACGGAGGCAGCCTGCTGGGTGAGGTGAGTGGAAGGACAGGTGGGCTCCCCTAGATCCGAGTCAGCTGGTGCCACAGACTGGATGGCAGGATGCTCTCCACTTTTTCCATGACAAAGTTTAAGGGGGCAAACAAAGTGCTGAGGAACTGTGAACAAACCAGAAGAGCACACAGGTCAGGAGAGATCTTTTCTTTTCCTTTGACTACATCAGGTCTTAGTTGTGGCACGTGGGCTTAGTTGCTGCATGGCATATGAGATTTTAGTTCCCTGGCTAGGGACTGAACCCACATCCCCTGTATTGTAAGACAGATTCTTAACCATGAACCACCAGGGAAGTCCCTCAGGAGAGATCTTGTTCAAGACTATAAAATGAACCTCTCCAACCCACGCTTGTGTATTAAGTCTCTGCATCATAAAAAGTCCCCAAATACTATGATTACATATTCATGTTTGTAGGAAATGCTGATTGATAAACAAACCTGCATTCCAGTTTCTGTCCCCCACCCTAACCCCGCCACCCCAGCCCAAGTTCTGAGGGACAAGGGAAGAAATGTTGGTTGACAGGCCCTCCACTCCTTGGACAGCTTCCCCCAATGCTGAGGCATTCAATCAGTCTTCAGGCTATGAGGCTGCCCATGGAGATGACCAGTGCCATCAAAAGGGACGGAGGATGGGTGGTGAGTGAGCAGAAGAGCTAAAACATGGCGCCAACTTCTCTGCCTGCTTGTGTGGTTATAGAGCTTTAAGTGGAAAAGGCAACAACAACAAAAAGTCCAGTCTGTGGGATGGTTGTGAGCTGCTTCGGGATCCTATCATCTCCCAAACACTGCAGCCCAGGTTTCTTTCTGAAACAGCTGCCCAGCAGTGAGCACCATGGGAGCCTGGGCGAAGGTAGCGGGCCGGCCAGTCCACGAACCACACATCCTTGTGGAAAAGGTGCTCCTCTGAAGAGACCTTCAGAATCTCTTTCATTTGGTTACTGAATTCCTTTCTGCCTTTCATGTAGAGAATAATGTCCTTGAAAAGCGCCTTTTAAAAAAGCCAGGTGCCTCACCTAAAACTCATTTAACATGATCTCAAGTCTGTTCTTGTTATGTTCTCATGAAGAATCAGCCTCTTTCCACAAGCCATCAGCAGCTGTCAGAGGAAGTGCCTAAACCCAGGCAGGCACAAGATGGGTATCTGGATGGATTGCTTGCTTTCTGTTCAGAACCAAGGTATCATCTCACAAAGGTTCACTATCTGATCCTCATACTGAGGAATCCTTTGTCCCAGTCCCCTGTAGAGAGTACAGCACAGTCTACACCACCAAGAATTTCCCACAGAACTGCAGTGCAGGACATGAGTACATACACAGAGTAGAGAGCACGGTTCTGAGGTCAAACTGGTAGATGTGCATTTAATCCAGTTAAAACAGACTCCTCTACTGGTCACATGTTCTATGGATTGCAGGTCTTCAGAAAGAAGTATGGTAGGCAAGTTTCCCAAATTTACTTGACCTCAGAATCTTTTCTTTTTTCAAAAAAGAACCAGTAGAATACAAACTGGGAAGGCTTGCACCACATTATGGCAGGATCATCAAGGGTGAGATTTGTGTAATGACAACTCGAGAGTATAAGATTCGAAATCTTCTCTATGTTGCCTCTTCACAACAATTGAATATATTTACTCAGTAAGGCACTTATGTACTGGGTGAGATATAGAAGTGTCTAGGACAAAAGTCCCACTGTCAGGAAGGTCAACACCTAGGGGGAGGGGGAAGGGAGCTACTAAGAACTGTACCCAGCAAAGTACAGTACCAGGTAGACCATGCAGCAGGGGACAGACGCACAAGCAAAGCACCAGGAAGGTCAAAAGGGAGAGAAACCATCCTGTTGAAAGGAACAGGAGAAGTTGAAAATGAGGTGACTGAAATAGTCCCCAGTGGATGGCTGGGGTGTGAAGAAAACAGAGATGGGGTAAGAGTAGTAAGGAAAGAAACGTGAGCAAGGCGGAGGGGGTGGTGGTGGATGGGGTGGGGGCTCCAGGCTCAACAAACAGCTGGAACAGAAATGGTAAAGCAAAGCAGCCAGGAAGACCAGAAGACAATCAACAGTTCAGTTTTGCTGGAAGGGACAGAGGACGAGCACTCAGAAGCAAATGGAAGAGCTTTGGGGAGGGCCTTCAGTGTCAGTTTGAACTTGCACTTAAGAATAAGGCAGCCTCTAGAGAGGGTACGGGGAAAAGGCAACCCTCTCACACTGTTGGTGGGAATGCAAACTAGGACAGTCACTATGGAGAACAGTGTGGAGATTCCTTCAAAAACTGGAAACAGAACTGCCGTATGACCCAGCAATCCCACTGCTGGGCATACACACTGAGTAAACCAGAACTGAAAGAGACACGTGTACCCCAATGTTCATCACAGCACTGTTAACAATAGCCAGGACATGGAAGTAACCTAGATGTCCATCAGCAGGCGAATGGATAAGAAAGCTGTGGTACATATACACAATGGAGTATTGCTCAGCCATAAAAAGAATACATTTGAATCAGTTCCAGTGAGGTGGATGAAACTGGAGCCTATTAAACAGAGTGAAGTAAGTCAGAAAGAAAAATATCAATATAGTATATTAACACATATATATGAAACTTAGAAAGATGGTAACAATACCCTATATGTGAGACAGCAGAAGAGACACAGACGTAAAGAACAGACTTTTGGACTCTGTGGGAGAAGGCAAGGGTGGGATGATTTGAGAGAATAACATTGAAACAGGTGTATTGCCATATGTGAAATAGATCGTCTGTCCAGGTTCGATGCATGAGACAGGGCGCTCAGGGCTGGTGCACTGGGATGACCCTGAGGGATGGGATGGGGAGGGAGGTGGGAGGGGGGCTCAGGATGGGGGACACATGTACACCCAGGCTGATTCATGTCAATGTATGGCAAAAACCACTATAATATTATAAAGTAATTAGCCTCCAATTAAAATAAATAAAAAATTTTAAAAAAGAACAATACAAACTGCCTTCAATAAATGGTGCTGGGAAAACTGAACAATTACGTGTAAATGAACGAAATTAGAACACTCTAACAAATCACACACAAAAAGCAAACTCAAAATGGATCAAAGACCTAAATGTAAAAACAGATGCTATAAAAATCCTTGAGGAAAACAAAGGTAGAATACTCTTTGACATACATCCCAGCAATATCCTTTTGGATCTGTCTCCTACAGTAATTAATGAAAATAAAAATAATCAAATGGGGCCTGATCAAACTAAAAGCTTTTGCACAGCAAAGGAAACCATAAACAGAACAAAAATACAACCTACAGAATGGGAGAAGATATTGGCAAATGATGCAACCAACAAGAATTAATCACCAAAATATATAAACAGTGCATAGAGCTCAAAAAAAAGGGGGGGTGCAGAAGATCTAAATAGATGTTTCTCCAAAGAAGGCATGCAAATGGCCAAAAGGCACGTGAAAAGATGCTCCACATCACTATTAGAGAAATGAGAATCACAGCTTCAACGAGGTATCACTTTATACCAGTCAGAATGGCTATCATCAAAAAGTCTACAAATAACAACACCAGAGAGGGTATGGAGAGACAGGTACCCTTTTACATTGTTGATGGGAAAGTCAATTGGTACAGCAACTATGGAGAGGAATATGTGTGTGTGTTGCTAAGTTGCTTCAGTTGTGTCCGACTCTGTGTGATCGTTGGACTGCACCCTGCCAGGCTCCTCTGTCCATGGGATTCTCTAGGCAAGAATACTGGAGTGGGTAGCCATTCCCTTTTCCAGGGGATCTTCTCGACCCAGGGATCGAACCTGGGTCTCAGGCGTTGCAGGCAGAATCTTTACCGTCTAAGCCAGCAGGAATTATTATTATTATTATTACCTTCTCCAGAAGAGCAGTATAGAAATTTCTTAAAAATCTAAAAATAGAGATACCATATGATCCTGCAATCCCACTCCTAGGCATATATTCAGAGAAAACCATAATTTGAAAAGCTATGTGCATCTCAGCATTCATTGTAACACTACTTCCAATAGCCAAGACCTGGAAGCAACCTAAATTTCCATTGACAGATGAATGGATAAAGAAGAAGTGGAATAGTTACACAGTGGAATATTACTGAGCCATGAAAAGAATGAAATGATGTCATCTACAAAAACATGGACGGACCTAGCAATTATCAGACTAAGTGAAGTAAGCCAGACAGAGGAAGACGAATATCATATGATATCGCTTATATGTAGAATCTAAAAAAAAAAAAAAACTATACAAATGAACTTATATTCAAAGCAGAAATAGCCCCACAGGCATAGAAAACAAATTTATGGTTACCAAAGGGAAAGGGGGAGGATAAATTAGGAGTTTCAGATTAACACTACACACTACTCTGTATAAAAGAGATAACCAATAAGGACTACTGTAGAGCACAGGGAACTATACTCAACATTTCATAATAACCTACAAGGGAAAACAAACTGAAAAACTCTATATATACATATATATATATATGATTATCTATTTCTTCATTTTTCTCCTTTAAAAAAACTAATTTACACCTATGTTTATGTGAAAATAAATTAGTATACATCTTCAAGAAAAAATACAAGAATAAGGCAGCCTCAACAGTTCTTGAGTGAAGGAAGGATGGCTTTGTACTCTAGAAGGTGCTGCTGCTAAGTCACTTCGTTGTGTCCGACTCTGTGCGGCCCCAGAGATGGCAGCCCACCAGGCTCCCCCGTCCCTGGGATTCTCCAGGCAAGAACACTGGAGTGGGTTGCCATTTCCTTCTCCAATGCATGAAAGTGAAAAGTGAAAGTGAAGTCATTCAGTCGTGTCTGACTTTTTGCGACCCCACGGACTGCAGCCTATCAGGCTCCCCATCCATGGGATTTTCCAGGCAAGAGTACTGGAGTGGGGTGCCATTGCCTTCTCCCCAGAAGGTGCTAATGCACAGCAATGCCTGACTTTCTGAAACCATCCTTGGCTGGGTGTGCAGTACCACGTGGGTTGCTCATCCTACTAACTGGATGGCTTGCACTTCTCAGTTCAGAGCTGGATGCAGTTGTGAGAGATCCTAGACCCAGGAACAAGCAATTACTGCCCACATTGCCTCTGAATGAGACTGTTGAATCCTAGTTCTGAGAGTGTAATATGGAGCAAGTCTCCTGATTGTATCAGTCCAACATAGTAACACTGTAGAATTTAAAATATGCATACGTAGCATTTGTTTGTAATCAGGGATTGTCAAGGCTCCATAACACGTATTTGCCTGTAGTAATAGTTCCATGAAGAGGAGCTAGGTGCTAAACTGGTCTGGATGACCCAGGCATCCTGGCAGGAGATGGAAGATGGGGCCCGATGAACAAGGTGATTTTGCTGGTGAAGTTGTCATATCCTGAAAACCTGACCAAAAACAGATTTATAACCACCAAATTTGTGACTGAGGGTGGGAAGGAATGACTGGCGCATTAACACGAGCCAGAGCGGTTAGATGAAAGGCACCACTCAAAGTCTGAGTTCTGGGTGACTTTCTACACTAACTGGGGGTTGGGGGGACACAGGGAGCCACGGCATGGGTAGCAGAACAAATGAAGATGCTGTTATAAGGTTGGTTCAAAATAAAGGCCTGCCTGTTTATTTGCTTTGTTTTGGGCACTGACCTGACTTGGATAAAAGGGAGGCCTCTGGAAATTCAGTGGCAAGCCTTCTCAGCTTGAGGTGTGTAAACACCCCTCTTTCCATACTACGCCACAAGATGCAATGCACCCTGCCAGCCTGGACCACACCTGCGCTTCTCAACCAGGTTCCACAAGAGAAGTCAGTCCTGGTACCTCCCGTGTATGTGATCATTTACTGTTCTCCCTTGTACCTAGGATGTTCTATCCTTGGGAGAATTGAGAAAAGAATCCTTTGAATTGTTTCCCAGAGATCCTAGTTCTCTTGCATTCACCCAGTTGGGATGTGCACCCTTTGTTACCAGGTTACCTTCCTCCTTAGTAGCCCTCCTCGTGTCCTCTTCCCCATCCCTCATCTGCAAGGAAGAAGCAGCAATCTAATAAGGTGCCTGAAACCAATAAACTCTTTTCACTTGGTAGCTAGACAAAGGTCAGTGGCTTTCTTCAGGAGGTATTACAAAAAAAAAAAAAAAAAAGTTTGGTGGAACATGCCTTACTTCCTTGGGATGTTCATTTATATTTCTTTGCAAGTTTGAAAATCAGTCAACACTTTCTGACCCAAAACTCAACCAGTGCACATGGAGAAACAACAGTTTCACTGAGGGACTTGGGAAATGTTATTGCCTGAAAAGTTAAGTCTGAATGAGCAACACCAGGCAACCCTGGAACAGCTCATCTATCTCAGTGTCCAAAACTCCTGTCCCGAGGGCAGAGATACATGGTCCAAAACCCACCATAATTTAATCAGTGTCTTGTGGTGAGAAAAAGCAACTGAACTAATAATAAAAGAGAGAGCGACACTTCAATAGCCTGATCCTCCTTTTCCCAAAACACCATTATTTAGAAGAAGGTCATGGCTTGCAACATGCTTCATTAACATTTGAAACGCCTCTGCTTATCTGAATAAGTTCCAGGTGCCCTATTGCAATCAGACAATTGACATTTCACTGTAATCAATATCAGACTTCAAAGAGGTCAGGGTCTATAAGTTGAAGACGAGAGTCAGAAGTCAGGGGGCTGGATCTCAGGGAAGAAGAGAGACCAGAGGAGTAAAACAGGGCCCTTCAAACAGAAGAGGTCAGCACACTGACCTTCCCACATTCTGCGAGGGGCTGGGTTTGGAACGATCACTTATTTATATGAGCAACCTTATCTTGGTAACCAAACATTCTAGGAAGAGTTAGTTCTAAGTCATTGAGGTAGATTAGATTAGGCGGGGAGAGCCAGTTGAAGCCTCTCATTTTACTATTTTCCAGTGGCTCACACTTGGCTGCGGGCTTCCTTACTGGCTGCATATCAACATGTAAACACACTGGAGAATTCCCAAGCTGCACGCAGCCTGGCGGGTGGCGGTGCAATCTCTCTCCATCTACTAAGAGTCATTATCCCAGGGACATTATCTCGGGCGAGGGCTGAGAAAATCATTTTCACAAGCTGCAAATGGTTGCAGGCAGCCTATAGGGCGGCTGTGATAACCTGTGGGGGTCTTCACAAGGGGCCTGATGAAGTGACAAGAGTGAAGATGTGGCAAGGATTCAGGGGTGGGGTGGGGGGTGGAGGAGGGAGACGGGGCTTGTCTCCTTCAGGCTATCCATCTTCCTTCCCCACAAAAGCTCCCCAGACATTTTGGAAGCTGCTAAACCTTAATGAAGGGGAGATGAATGTGATCCTCCAGGCAGAGGTTTAAAAGCAAATTTATCTAACTACATTTGAAAACTGTGAGTAGCTGACCAAACTATCACACCTTGGTGGCATATAAAATAAGAGGACCATAAAGGCAAATTTATGTTTTATTTAATCATTTGGTCTCTGACTCAAGATAAAGCTATGCTGCTGCTGCTAAGTTATTTCAGTCGTGTCTGATTCTGTGCGACCCCATAGACGGCAGCCCACCAGGCTTCACCTATGGAAATATTAAATGAGGAGAGTGGCCCTTGGTCTAATCTGTAATGAACACATCTTTGCGATGTTGTGGCAGCGATGCAGCCTAACCTAGGGAACGCCCAGTCGTAGTCTATGTACTATCCGCCATTCCCTCTAGCCCTCTCCCTGGTTAACGCAGCTTCAGGCAGTCACCCATATAATATGGTGGTTCTCAGCCTGGGCTGCACACCCCAATCACCAAGGGGGAGCATCTGAAAACTCAGATACCCAGGCTGCACCCCAGGCCAATTAAGTCAGAGTCCCCTGGGTTAGAAGATCAGGCATCAGTAAATTTTAAGCTTCCCAGACACTTTGAAGGTGCAGCCAGGGTAAAACCACTGGTTCCTAGAAAGCGGTCACCTCAATGGCTCTGACACTGCTCCATGCACCCACAGATGGCTGCTAGAAGGCGGGCTTTCGTGAGGCCAGCGCTCTCTGAAGGAACAGTCCTCAACTCATCCATCTTCATAATGAGCAGTGGGCGGGGAGGGAGCTTGTTAAAAACACAGATTCCTGGGCGCTAACACTCAACACTCTCAACTCCTAATGGTGGGGCCAGGTGAATTCTGCCCACACCAGAGGCTAAGAATCACCGTCCTGATCCCAAACTCCCACCAAGAGCTGTACATTAGTTTAAGGAAGAATACCGGGCCAATGACATTGTCTAATGTAAATATACTCGTATTTAAAATTTTACATTATACTCTAATCTACCCAGACTTTTGGCAGCTACTTTAATTCAAAGGTTGGCTTGGGATAGAAGCAAATAATGAATAGCATAGGCTCATAAACTAGGGAGCATCCATAGTGGAAGCTTGGATGATACTGGGTTCAGGAATCATATCATGGTAAGGAACTTTAAGATATTCTGTCTGAAGAAAAGAGAAGGTATTAACTTAGAAGTAAGAAGTGGCCATGAATGTAGTAACTGCCTCAAGAATTTCAAAGAGGAAGTAGAGTTGTTCACTATAGTTTTGGAGAGTAGAATAGGAACATAAGTGGAAATTAAAGGAGGGCAGACTTGACCAATAAAAGGAAGAGTTCTGAGTGATCCAATAACGGAATGGGCTTCCATGTTGAAAAGATGAGTGTCCCATGGCTAAAAGTATTCAACATGCATCTGGGGGATCGCCATCAAGCTACTGTTGAAGGCGATTTGTTTAAGGTCCCTTTCACTCTTAGCACCTATGATTATAATTATAAAAGAAGACATGCTAAGCTGTATCTGAGTTTTTACACTGATTCTTTCTGCAGAAACCACTACCATTTATTCATTTAATAATCATTTATTGAAAACCTACTATGTGCAAGGCAAAGCTATGGGGATACAGAGATGAGGAAGACACAGTCCTGCTCGCAAGGAGCTCACATTCTAAAAGGGGGTCAGACAAGATTTTAACAATTATAATATAGTACAATAAATGTAATAATACAGGTATTCATGGGTGGGATCAGAGAGGAAAGGTTCTAACTCAGCTCAGGAGGAACTTAGAAAGGAAGCCGAGTATAAAAGAATAAAGAGGCATTAGTAGACTGGACAAGTGCTGGTGGTAACGGGGGAGGGCATTCCACACAGTGCAAACAGCACGTGCAGAAGTCCTGGGCACAAGAGCCTGTTGCACCTGGGAATGGTGAGAAATTCACTGCGGCCCAAGAGCAGTGCCTGGGCAAGAGCTGAGAGACACTAGGCTGAAGAGGCAAGCAAGGGCCAGATCACAACGGACTTTGTGTGCCATGCTATAGATCCGTGACTTTATCCTGATGTTGGTGGGAAACCATTGGGGAAATGCAAGCACAGAAGTGACATGCTCAGATTTTCTAAAAAAGAACATTTTGGGGTCAGTACCAAGGAAATACTGGCAGAGGAGAAGCCTGGAAAAAAGGAGACCAGTTAAGACTCTTGCAAGAAATCACAGAGATCTAAACTAAGAGAGAGTCATAGGAGAAGAAAGAAGCTAAGAAGAGGTGAATTCCATCTACTGACCGCCAAGCGGCTCAGGAGGTTAGATCCGACAGACTGTGGAAACAGAGACAGATGGGATGTAAAGGGTGAGAGAAGGAAGAGTCTGGGAGGGCTGCCGAGTTTCTGGCTTGAGTGACTGGGTGGATGTCAGAGCCACTGGTGGAGGTCAGGGATACGGGAGGAGGAGCAGTTTTGGTGGTGAGGGGAGGAGGGTGATGAGTTCAGTTTTGGAAAGTTGAGACTGAGGTGCCGGTGGGATTTCCAGTTCATCTTCAACACGCATGAAAATACTCTCGCAATTCCAGTCCCTGAGCTCTGCCGAGCAGAAAATGTCAATCATCTGGAAAGGGATTAAATCAACCCAGCCAAGTTAGAAATCATCCTTTCTGACTCCACTTGCCTTGAAATCAGAATGGAGTTCCAGGGAAACAACTGGTTTTCTTTTTCTGACTCCTCTGTTTGAAACTCCTCTGTGGCAAAATTAGTAAACTTATCCTCACTGTGTGTACAGGTGGAAATAGTCAGTTTTCATCAAGGAAACAACAGTTCTTGGCTGTCAATGCAGATGACTTTTCTTATTAAAGCTCTTCTCCATAACCATCTTTTTTTTTAGAAAAAAATTTTAAGTCATTTTATTTAACTCAATATATCTAAAAATTATCATTTTAACATGAAGTCAGTACAATAACTAA
Organism: Aepyceros melampus; assembly: GCA_006408695.1. Lineage (NCBI taxonomy): Eukaryota > Metazoa > Chordata > Mammalia > Artiodactyla > Bovidae > Aepyceros > Aepyceros melampus. The sequence goes on along the minus strand of SJXQ01002461.1, from coordinate 222,886 downwards.
TGAGATATTGTATATTCTTTTCCAAGACTAAGTTTGAAATTTGGTGGATATATTATAGTCTTAATGCATCTCTTTTTAAAAATTTTTATTAGCATATAGTGGCTTTACAATGTGGTGTTAGTTTCTATTGTACAGCAAAGTGAATCAGCTATACTTATACCATAACCTTCTTTAAAGAGTCTTAATGGATTCTGATAGTTCTAAACATTATATTTCTATACTTATTAATACTATACACCCTTCATACCCTCTCAATTCATTCCCCAAACAATTTAATTTGTCGACATTACAACTTTTAAAATTTAAATCATCTTTGAAAATGTAAATTCTCTCCTTCTTGAAGGAAAGACCTACAATATCTAAAGATCAGAAATAATGTCATTCAATTTATATAAAACTGAATAACCTCCCAAATATTTTTCATTTGCTAGGATTTCCTTAATTCTTCATGTAATTCTTTTAGAACTCACGCATTTTTGGGGGAATGGCTGAGAATTTTTTTTGTATGTGAAATGAGGCAAGGCATGCAGTAATAAACAAGCTACACTTTCTCATTTTGATTCCCGGATGATACTGAAAACTCAGTATCAGTAAGCAAAGGTTCAGTACAAGCACATCCACTTTTACACGAGCCTCCCCCGTTCCTCTTATGCTGCTTTTCAGGACTTTCCCTGCCCCTGCCTGAGGCCTCTCTCTTGGCAAATACTCACAGCTTTTGCAAAGACCCCCATGAGTTCCGGGAACTGATGTGTCAGGAGGGCCAGCATGGCTGTGAAGGAACACAATCCAGCAGTAAAGAGAATAAAGAAGGGAAGTTCCTTTTTGGGGTAAACTGAGACTTCATGGAAAGCTGTGGAGAAGAACAAAAGGGAAGTGTTAGGGCTACAGTGAAATGCACTCTCAGGGAACTTCTCTAGGTGGGACGGACTCTTCAGAGCTTTAGCTGAAGCCTTTTGGAAAGGAAAAATGTAGGGCTGTTGCATGAATGAGCGTCAACATCTCCGCCAGCCTCTGGGGCCTAGTGCTTCTCCCAAGTCCATATTTACCCTTCAGGACTCTATCCAGGGCATGATGGGGTTAACATGGGGATGTCACACATTCACAGGCAGGGACAGTGACACTATCTACGCCTAATACACAGTATTCCTTTCTCAAAAGGAAACATAAACAAAACTTTATTTGTTGTTTATGTGTTTTATAAATTATAAAACACATATTCACTGAACAAAACTTGTAAAATCCAAAGTCAAGTATCCTGAAATAAAAACTCTTCTCTCTAGATTGTCATTGTCCTGGAATTTTTAAATCATTGTCATAGGGAGATACTAGTGTTTATGTGTGTATGCTAAGTCACTCAGTCATGTCTGACTCTTTGTGACCATGGACTGTAGCCCGCCAGGCTCCTCTGTCCATGAGATTCTCCAGGCAAGAATAATGGAGTGGGTAGCTGTTCCCTCCTCAAGGGGATCTTTCCAACCCAGGGATCGAACCTGCATCTCTGGTATTAGCAGGCGAGTTCTTGACCTCTAGCATCACCCGGGAAGCCCAGATATTAGTGTAGCTTGTATTTTTTCCTGGTACAATCTACTATATCAGTGGCGGATACTACCCTGAGGGAGAAACATTTAGCAAGGACCATCCATCCATCAATGATGGGAGATTTTAGAGCTTTTCATAACTTTTAAATTTCAAGTGACCCGCACAGAGAGAAAAACACCAAAGGCTGGCCCCGTGGAAGGAAGCTGTGTGGCTGTGTGTAAAGAACATTGCCATTCCAACCAAAAGACCAAGGGTCTCCATCTTCCTCAGGAAACCCAAAGTCTCAAGCCTCTCTCCTCAACCGTTCAACTCTAAGCCCAAACATGACAGGGCAGAGGGCCAAGGAGGGACAAAGACAAATAAACCGGAACCTGAACCCAGGGATGTCAACCTGCTAAGGCTCTCCTTGGGTGGACACGTGCTCAGGGCCACCGTGGACGCCACACCACTAATGTGCCGAACGCCGGTAACATGTGAAACCACCCATCTGCCTCTCATCCTCACCCTCAACACTCAATGAATGTGAAGGGAAATCAGACTTGAACCACTGCGTTCAATTAAATCAACGTGAGTCATAATTTTCTATTCTAGAACCATAAAGATTATTCCTAGACACTGTCTTTTAAGAACTATAATCTTTTTCTAATAGTGAATCTATCCCCCATGGAAACATTTGAACTCAATTAAAACATTTTAAAACAATGTACTTTTTAGAAAACTGCCTTTTTTATCAGAAATCAGAAATACTAATAAGGATCTCCCTGAAGGGAGAGCTGAAAGGAAAAAGCGTGGGCCCATCACAGACCCTGTTTCTGAAACCAAACCTAATGCACAGTGAGGCACTCAACCCCTTTACACAATAAATACAGATGGTGAGGAACACCATACCACTGAGGCCTCCACCTCCCGAGGTAACTTGTCACACAGCAAAGAAAGCAGAGAGCTGCCTTCTGCTCCTTCATCCTGAGACGGCAGCTCACTTTGCACCTGAACTCCACCAGTTTGGAGATTTACAACCGTCTCAAACAATATGGCCATTGGACAGTTTACAAGCGCCCCGGGCTCCAAGTGAGCTGGCCTTCTGGGCAAAGCATCTAACTATGCTAGAGCTATGAGATGTGATAGAACTGGCACTGTGCAGGGCGGCAGTGGCAGGAGAGAGGACAGGAGAGATAGAAGAGACAAAACTTGGGGCTTATTATCTGAGCGAGAAAAGCATGTCCTAAGGCAGGGCTACATGAAGGGCCTGGATGCGATTCCTTATACACAGTATAATTTGATAATAACTATTTAGCTGGAATTGTCAAAACAATGTTGGATTACAGTAAACCAAATCATACTTTCCACGTAGGGTACAGGTCCTCCGACTGCCAGCTGTTAAGGCCCTTAAGTGTAGGGTTTGCCCTCTGCCTGCTGTAGACAGAGCTGAGGCTGCACGTGTGCCCTGCACACATCCCACCAGCTCACTGCATCCCATCCGAGAGACGTTCGCGGGAAATCATGCCGGCCAACAGCATTGCATCACTGCAGAGAGCATGCCCACCTGGCCCACGGGTCTGCCTCTGGTGGCAATGCCAGCATCCTCATGCTGCCCTGCCCTCCCCACCAGACTCTTTTGCAGCTCCTCTGCTTCTCCTTTAGACTCCAGTGTGTGCAGATTGCCTCTGACCAGCGGGAGAACCCAGGCCGAGCCCTGCACAGTGGATCAGCCCAGCGAGGGGCATCTGCCTCAAACTAGGGTCTCTGTGCTCAGACCAGCCAGGACATGATGCCTCTTCATCTAAACTTCAGTCACCAGGGGTCTTTCCCTTTGATGAATCTGGAAAGACATGGAGGAGCAGGAAGCCAAGCCTACACACATAACTCACTTAAATGCTTATGCTATCAAACGAGGACAGGGCTTGGGAGAAGAGTAATAGAAGACAAGGAACATCATAAACATTTATCATTCCCACCTCTTTCTATCCCTGTTGTTGGCACACCACCCTCACCAGCCCAGGAGAGGAATAAGGAGGGGAGACTTACATGGAAGCAGCTCGCGATCTGCTGTCTCTGTACAGATGGGGTAGGGATAAAATAGATGCCCCTTTTCAAGGGATAAGGGATCATCCGAAAAGCTGAAAAGGAGAGACAATATGTTAGAGGCACAATATTTGTCTCATAACATCTCAACTTCACGGAGAGCATTTTAAGCATTTTTATATCGGGGAACATTTCTACAAGTAACTTTCAGAAAGGATGCGAGACTTACTTAAATGCTGAGGCATGCACCAGAGAAATTGTCAGAGATGCATTATGACAAATGACTCACACATTAACCTCACACTATACATCTGGACAAACCTCACCAACACTAGGTGGGGATGGGGGTGCAGAGGAGTAGGCAAAGCCCTCAATTCCAATGCCCAGGGTTTCCTCAGCTACAAAATATTATGAAAATGTCATGAGCACTAATTCAATATAGCTCAACTGATAGTAATAACACAAACCTGGACTGAAATGCTTCCCCAAGAAGCAAAGTGGACTGACTTGTAGGAGCATGTCACAGATGCACAAATATGAAAGGCATTCTAGCATGTCTATTTCAAAAATATGTCTAGGTGGATTAGAATTCCAACCAAGATGGATAAAAACAAGAATCTAAAAGTGCATGACTTGGGAGGTACTTCTAAACTTTATGAAACTTTTAAATCTTCAACATCATGTGGGGGGGGGAAATGGATCTGGAAAGATTGAGTATCTGTATTTCGAGGATGTCAGGCCACGTAAGCTTTGCTTTTGGGGCATCAGATAACATTAGGTCTCACCCTGAATTATGACTTTCCAGTCAGTCCATCTCTTCCCATTTTCACATGCGTTACTCTCCCTATTACAATGTCATCAGCATGTTAGTCTCACTGTTCCTATGAACAGTACTCGAGGAGGTAATTTTTCTTCCACAGATGTCCAGCAACTACAGCATGCCGTAGATATAAAATATAAAAAAACTAGACCCTACACTGGGAATGTCGAATTACAATCCTTGCCTTCATGTGTGTCAAAGAGGAATGGTGGCAACACAGCAAACTTTTCAGCCTTAAATGTTGCATTTCAAGGACTCCTAGCTATGTCCTAGCTGTGTAATTACCAAAGTCTTCTCAAAATGCTGTCAATGTACATATTTGTCTTTTGCATACTTATTTCAAACAGAAATCAGAAACAAAGAATGTTCTCCCTCACGAGACATGACAAGGTTCCATTGTAACCAGCATCAGTGCACATATGGTATTTATTCTGGTGTCTGAATATTATTTAAAAGTAAAAACATTCTGTATGTGATCCCAGCATTTGGAATGCAGTCAATCTGCACCACAGTGCTATCACTCTGAGGTTACAGCACGTTGCCACGGAGAATATAAATCACTACAAACGTGGGATTAGAGCAGAGCCAGTTTGCTGGCAGTTGGCTGAGGTAAAAATGTTATCAATTTTCCTCTTGTAACAGAAACCTCTTAAACAGAGATTAAAACATTAAAAACACCCTAGACTTTAACTCTTCTTAAAATGAAAGGCTCACCCTAGTTCAATCAGACCATCTCTTTCATGCAAAACAAGATGACTTTTGCCCATTACAGCAAGCAAGAGAGGGGTTCCCTGCACAAGTTGTTAACACACAAAGATTACTTGAAGGAACCAGCATTTCTCTCAGTAGAACCAGGCTTTCAAGAGAAGGGAAAAAAATTACAAAACCAAAAAAAAGAAAAACTCACTTAGTGCTTTATAGGATACACTAAACTCTCTTCTGGGAAGCGGGGCATTTAAACTGCAATATGGCAGGATTTGAATACCATTTCCCATAAATGATGGCTGCTGTGAAAGCGTCCCCAAAATGTAGAAAAACCTATGAGGAAGGTTTTTTTTTTTTTTTTTAATCCAGATTTTCATGTGCACTAGGGCTCCTGTAATTAAGAATCTGTCTAGGTTCATATGATATAAATAAACCCTCAGTTTTCAAAGTGGCTATAAATTTGAATGCTAAATTTTATTCAAAACTGAAGTCAGTTTGCACTTCAGGGAGCAATTTTTTAAATGAAATATAGGCGTGCAAGATCTTGAGAGTGTTCAACCATAGAAATCAAACGGTTGGTTGGTGTCTTTCAATCAGACAGCAAATGCTTTTTACTCCAGTATTTGGTATGCATACAAATTTTGTGCATCAAGTTACTCTTTTCCTTTTAATCAGTTCTGGTCTTCTGGAAAGGGTGAAGACACTGATTATATATGATTCAACAAAAAATACACATAGACTCTTCCTGTACCATCCTCTGCCCCCAAGCCCCATGATAGTAAGGATGCTTATGTGCCCTTAAAATTTCTCTTTCTCATGTCAGTTGTCATTTACATCGAGTTCATAAAATAATGTTAAGACTTGGCTTCACTAAACAAAAGCAAACACAATTTCTGTTTGCAATTCTATCCTTTATCTACCCTGCTGGGCAGGGTCCAGCAAAGTGTGAGATAAGCACTGGAGGTCTAGAAAGAGCGGGAAGAGGCACCACGTGGTGCCAGCCGCACCCCCCCACCTCCTGGTCCTTTCACTGAAAATATGTATAACTGCTCCACAAGGACCTTGTGGCTTTAGGTGAATGGCCAGAACTTTTGCAAGTGCAAGTAGTAACACACTGATTTAGCAGGGCAAGTAAGAATGAAAAAAAGTTTTATGAATTCGATCTACTTCATGAGTGACTAAAAACCTCCTAAAATATTTCCATCCAAAAAAAAAAAAAAAAACCACATACATTTCAGAAGAAATACATGAAAATATACACGCATTTGGTTAGAAAAAAAAATCTGGACTATTCAATGTTAGTACATGGAACCCAGTGGCATTTTTGCATTTTCCTTTTGTGCCATCTCCTCCCTACCTTGGATTCTATTCTGCCTTTGTGGGAGAAGCAAAATGAACCGGAACTACTTAGTGAACACAGCGGGCCCTCCACAATAACGTGTGAGACATTACACTACTGCCTTCTGGCCTCACCCAGACGCATTTTCTAGACAGGTTTCAAGCCTCTATCAGTGTTGTATCCATCAGAGACTTGACCAATTCTGGATAAAGAACCAAGAGAATGGACACAAGCATGGATACATGAACAGGTTAACTCTTGATTTTCCCACGATTTCTAATGACCTTTCATCCTATCTACAATATAGACAAGGATAGAAGGCAATGTCTGATACTTTGCCTGTGTCCAATTTTCAAAGAGGATCTCAGAGAACTTTATACAGATTGTTTGCAATACTAAGGACCAAGTTTGAATCACAGCTCTACATGGTCAAAATCTGAGTGTGTCTTCCTTGTATAGCAGGGACAAGAATGTGAGCCAAGCATGCACTGTTTTTGGACAGGGTGGGAAATAGATGAGACAATAATCATGAAAACAAGTGTGAAAGTTGCCCTATGATAGCATATATCTAATGGGGTAGCGGTGGAGGTGACAGCTCACGACGAGCCAAACTGGACCAGGCTGACAACTGTATGACTTCAGGTGGGTCATTATTCTGTGTCCAGTGGGTCATTTTATGTGTCCATAAAAATGAGGACACCAAGGACCTCAAGAGGCTGTTAAAGGGACTAAGCGTGACAGCAGAGCTCAAGGTGTCTACACATAGGGCCTGACTGCTCAGTGAAAGTTAGTTTTCTCTTTGCTTTCCCTTTCCACCAACCCCAAGCTCCTACTTGCTCTATCAGGTCATACTCTAGCTTACAAGTACAAATGCTGCTTATTTGTGAACAATTAGAAGTACAAATGATAGAGTAGAAAATTATCATCACAACCCACATTTTACATTCTATTGACTGTAACATAGGCAATGGCCATAAAGGCTCTCTGTCTTTTGTGAGGCTTTGGGGGCAACAAGAAAGAAAAGTCAAAAGTCTGGATTTTGATCTACATTTTTTAACTATCTAGTTATATGGCCTTGGAAAACCACTTTTCTTTTAGATTACAAGATGTTCTATTCCAATTTCAAAGAAACATTCTAGAGTTTTGGAGCAAAGTCACTAGCTTGTTAGTGACCTGTAACACTCTAATACTCTGTTCCTGCTTCCTTGATAGCTCTGCTCCTACCCACACTATATGTACACATACATGGGTACATGTATGTGAGTATACGTGCGCGCACACACACACACACACCACACACTTGTTTCTCCCAAAGTATTTCAGAGTCTTACTTATCTTGATATCCCCAAAAGAATGCCTATAAATATTCACTGAATAAAGGAATGAATAAATTAATGTGCAGTAGGGAAGAGACAGAATTTTCCCTTTAAAAGCCCCAGTGGATCCAAATTATGGTCAGTTGCTCAAAACTGAGTAAGTGAAAGGAGCAAGCTGGTTCTACTGGGCAGTAGGTAGGGAAGCATCATACAATATCTGGATTCTGGCTACTAGTATAAGTTGGCTATGGCCAGGGACTTCAGCTGCCATTGTTTTCTCCCAAATTATAAAATTTAGCCTTGGATCTATGGGCTGAAGGGTGGGAGAATTTCTCTTTAGCAGTCTCAAAGGTGCCAGGCTTTTGGAGGAAAGGTTTGATTAGAGGAAATGCCCCAAGGATCACATCTTACAGCCAGTAGCATTTACCACGGGGTTCAAAGAGAATAAATTAGAATCAGAATCTCATCCTTTGCTTCAACAATGGGCCATTTTCTCCTCTCAAAGGAAAGATTTGCCTTAATCCCCCTAAGAAACACCATCTTCAAATCTTATACATTATTTAGTGAATTTTTTTTGGGAAAAAAAAAATCTCCAAAAAGAAAATAAAGATCAAGCGAGGAAGAAAATGGAAACAAAGAAAAGCTAAGTGATTTACCCCATGGTATTCTAGTCTTCTGATATATGGAACCTGAAAATTAAATCTCCAGTTGCAGTCAGCAGACTACCTCACTTTATAAAATAAATACAGCCAAATCAGAGCCTTGAAAATATCAAGGCAGGAGGAAGATAAGGCCACATCAGAATTTAATACACGTAAATTAGAAGACATGCTATTTAAAACAGGGCACCATAATGCACAATACCGCTGTAACTAAAGACACAGTTCAAATGAGTTTCCTCATTCATGGATGTTTTTTTATTCAACATATACTTGCAGTCATGTGTGTACATGTTTGTGAAGATAACCAGAACCTACAGTGCTTAAAATAAATATAATTAGATAATGTGGCAGTTGTGTCATGAACTTAGGAACATGTTTTTAAATCTTAAGTAAATTAAAACTTTTCCCCTTTCTTGATTATCTTGACTTTGAGAAACACATTGTGTAATTTCAGGGGCTGGGATAGTGATGAATCAAACATTTCACAAACCTTTGAAATGCTGATGTATTTGTGGTTGAGGATTCAGGTTTTTTTTCTTCAAACCACCATATGTTTCAAACCCAAACAATCTCTGCCATGCATCAGCTGGACTTTAGGGTTTTATCAAAAATGTGAGTTATTTCAGCCTGATTGGTGGGAGACTCACTTAATTCCACAAGATGACTAGTGCTCCAACATAAAAAACTCATTAAAAATCAAAGAAAACTATACCTATCCCCACTCCTAACCAACACTTTTGACATAATTCTTTTTCTAAAAGATAAAGTGAATTTTTGAAAGAATACACAGTTTTAACATGGAACCTAGTGAAATTAGGTAGCTACCTTCCTTTCTGAATTCTCTTTCTAGTGAAAAAGAGGAAGTGAAAGGGAGTTGGGGAATGGTCTTAAATTTCAGAATGAAGAAAAAAATGAATTAAAGGTGAAAACCTAGACTATGAGACTGGAGATGTCAAAAGGCGCCACCCAGTGGTGAACTGCAGGAAGTGCAGCCTCCTGAGCTTAGGCATGGGCAGTCTAGGGGAGCCCCACTGACCTCCAGAGAGGAAAAAGGAGTGGTTCCTGTACTGTAGCAGCCCTCAGAGCAACTGCCCTGAAGCTCACCAACTTGGAATAGGGCAGTGGCATTCAATATCATCAGCACTTCACAGTTTTCAAAAAATGGGTACGTTAATATCAGTAAACAGGTAGCTGAGCCAGAATTCTAATCCAAGTCTTTTAAAATCCAGAGCTTTGATGCCTCCACTTAATTTAGAATGGACACAGATCTAGAAGTCTTGTTAAACAAATGCACACAACTACCTGAAGTTGGAGTGGTAATTCCTTCTCCTAAATTTCAAGACAGATTTATAGCTTTATTTTTTTAAACAAAGACAAAACTGCTTATAATGAAAGATTATTTTCTAAATACATGCATATACATATATATGCATGTACATATATACACATAAGTATTTATACTTAAAGAAAATATATATGGTTATTGTAGCAAGTTTGAAAAATACAAATATGAAGAAAAAATATTAAAAATCTACTTAAAGGTATATCTATTTCTAACCTCTTTTACCTTTTTTTCGTACATAGAATGTATTTTTATATTAAATTGGGCTCATTCTATATTTTAAATGTTTAAGTCAATATTTAATAACAAAATATAACTTTATGTAGAATGATTAGCTTTCAAAACATTAGAAAGGGCACAGGAATACCCCAACCTTAAGTAAGTAGTGGTATAAACTGAGGGCTTCTAAACAAATGTTTCAGAGATGGCTGCTCCTCTTCTCCTTAATCTATCCAGGTAAGGCCTAAATAGCTGGTGTTACAGAAAAGAGCAGTGAAGACACAGGAAACCTGATTCTAACATCAGTGCCTGCAGGACGTTCAATAGGTTGCTCACCTCAATGAACCTGCTTCTCTTTTGAACATCTAACATGGCCACCTTTGTCCTGCCTGACTTAGAACTTTATCAGGAATCCATGAAATGATGGAAATACAAACCCTCTGTGAATTACACTGTTACACAAACATTCTTCAAGGTTCTTGGGATCCTCTACTAAGGTCCTCAGTTAACTACTAACTAAGGTAGTCAGCACCTGGTAAGCACTTTCATGGTTCTCTTTTCTAAAACTGAATGGTACAACTCTCTTTTTGAAAACTGAATGGCTGTGTAATTTCCTGGCTTGATTCTTAATTATCTATAAGGATTAAATGCAGAGTTTGCCTTTCATATAGGTCCCTGACTGCCCTGCCATACTGTTTAATGTCTACAAACTCACCATTTCTTTTTATTCTAATAAAGTGTTCCATCCATCTAATCTGAAGTAATTACATTCCCCAATGGTACCTCACTGCTTGATGTGGGGATCACTGTATCACTTCCACTCTCAAAATGTCACTGTCCTTCCCAGTTTTTCCAAAGCATCTCCCCATTGTTATCTGGTAATATGGGTAACTAACTTCCAAACAGAATTCTTTTCATTATTTTTTATTTTTACAGTTACACCATTCCTAACATTGTGTCTTTATTACTTATTGCCCCACCCCTCTTCTGATCTTTTCTATAGAACTAACTTATCCAGAGAAGGCGATGGCACCTCACTCTAGTACTCTTGCCTGGAAAATCCCATGGACGGAGGAGCCTGGTAGGCTGCAGTCCACAGGGTCATGAAGAGTTGGACATGACTGAGCGACTTCACTTTCACCCTTCACTTTCATGCATTGGAGAAGGAAATGGCAACCCACTCCAGTGTTCTTGCCTGGAGAATCCCAGGGATGGGGGAGCCTGGTGGGCTGCCATCTATGGGGTCGCACAGGGTCGGACACGACTGAAGCGACTTAGCAGCAGCAACTATCTTATCAATCAGATCCAATCAATAAGCTTCTATTACTATATTTCCAAGATACCAATCTATAAATTGAAGGTCAAGAAGCAACAGTGAGAACTCAACATAGAACAACAGACTGGTTCCAATAGGAAAAGGAGTACGTCAAGGCTGTATGTTGTCACCCTGCTTATTTAACTTATATGCAGAGTACATCATGAGAAATGCTGGGCTGGAAGCACAAGCTGGAATCAAGATTGTGGGGAGAAATAACAATAACCTCAGATATGCAGATGATACTACCCTTATGGCAGAAAGCAAACTAAGCCTCTTGATGAAAGTGAAAGAGGAGAATGAAAAAGTTGGCTTAAAACTCAACATTCAGAAAACTAAGTTCATGGCATCTGGTCCCATCACTTCATGGCAAATTGATGGGGAAACAATGGAAACAGTGACAGATTTTATTTTTTGGGGCTCCAAAATCACTGCAGATGGTGGCTGCAGCCATGAAATTAAAAGACACTTGCTCCTTGGAAGAAAAGTTATGACCAACCTAGACAGTATATTAAAAAGCAGAGACATACTTTGCCAACAAAGGTCTGTCTAGTCAAAGCTTTGGTTTTTCCAGTAGTCACGTATGGATGTGAGAATTGGACTGTAAAAAAAGCTGAGCACGGAAGAATTGATGTTTTTGAACTGTGGTGTTGGAGGGGACTCCTGAGAGCCCCTTGGACTGCAAGGAGACACATCCAGTCCATCCTAAAGGAAATCAGTCCTGAATATTCATTGGAAGGACTGATGCTGAAGCTGAAATTCCAATGCTTTGGCCACCTGATGTGAAGAACTGACTCACTTGAAAAGACCCTGATGCTGGGAAAGACTGAGGCCAGGAGAAGGGGACAACAGAGGAAGAGATGGTTGGATGGTATTACCAACTCAAAGGACATGAATTTGAGTAAGCTCTGGGAGTTGGTGATGGGTAGGGAGGCCTGTCATGCTGCAGTCCATGGGGTCGCAAAGAGTCAGACATGACTGAGCGACTGCACTGAACTGAACCTATATATATATATATATGTTCTTACTTGGTAAGTCAATTTGTCCATTTAATTTTACCACGACTAATACTAGGTAAGGCCTATCATGTTCAGTCTTGCTGGACTTTATCTCTTTCTTTATGTTTAAATAAAAATTCCTTTTGTCTCATCTGTATAGAACACCATAAATGCAACAATAAGCTCAAGCCAGAGAGAACTGCACACGTATCCACACACACCCTGAGCAAGAGTCTGCTGTCTTAACACATCCAAATACCAGGACCGGGACACTTGGAGTACATTATTACACTTACAGAGTGAGTGTAGAAATATCCACCAAGTCACCACCCCTCAAGTTATAAACAATAAATGATTTAACTAGACCTGCTACAATTCTCTGAAGAAGTATTTTCAAAACAACTAAACAAAAAAAACTTTCAATCAACTTGAATCCTATCTCTGTCAAGTTACTTTTACTCCATCTCATTTGACTGCTCCCCACCCCTTTCCTGTACCAGTTTAGATTCCTGCTAGGTTAGGGAAGGGCAGGAAAAGGGAAGAGTAGAAGATGGCAAAATGAAAATGGAAGGAGCAAAAATAAACAGTGAAAGGGATTAAAAAGACATTTGCTTGGGAGGCTGATCAGAGTAGGGGTGAACTAAGGAAAAATTATCAGAAGACTCTAAAATTTCTTTTCCCCATGAGGGGGGGAAAACCCATGCTACATGTTATGCTTGTTTTGCTTAAATTTATGATAGCAGCGTCAATATACATGTTGTTCAATAATCCATAATCTTGAGCCCTTTTCATTCTCCCCAACAGCTGCCCCACACACACACTTAGCACTGTTCACAGTGTCTTTGCTTATAAAACTGTCCTAGTTCTTCAAGGCTTGGTTCAAATATCCTATGACCTATAAGGTTACCCATGACTGCTCCACCCCATAGGTCTCTCCCATCTGAAAAATCAGTGAGCAGCTGCTAATGCTGCTGGTTACTCCTTCCAATTGGATGAGATGCTTCTCTGGGGCCAGGAGCATGTCTCACCCACCATTACAGCCACTTCTTCTCACACAGAATGCTGGTGCCAGCAGCTGCTCAGATCAATGTATCTCTACATCCATCTGCTGCTAAGTCGCTTTAGTTGTGTCTGACTCTGTGCGACTCCATAGACGGGAGCCCACCAGGCTCCCCCGTCCCTGGGATTCTCCAGGCAAGAACACTGGAGTGGGTTGCCATTTCCTTCTCCAATGCGTTAAAGTGAAGTCGCTCAGTCGTGCCCGACTTCGTGACCCCATGGACTGCAGCCTACCAGACTCCTCCATCCATGGGAGTTTCCAGGCAAGAGTACTGGAGTGGGGTGCCACATCCATCTAACAGGCATTTATTCCTCAACACACAAGGCTACTCTTGTCACCATACTAGGGTCCAGTTGTCCTGAAGTATAACTGCTCCTCCTTTTTGTTTGGCCAACCGAGCTCTCCTGGAGGATAACTGTGACTCTTCAGCCAACCCTCCCAGAAAGCCCATCTGGAAGTGGTCATCAGAGCCCAGCAAGGAGCCTGGCTCCATGCCAAAGACTCCCATGATGCAAGGGGCTGTCTGGGTCTCCAAGGAGGGTTTCCAGGAGTAGAGTGCTCCTCTAATCTCTGGGTTGGGAGGATCCCCTGGAGGAGGGCATGGCAACCCACTCCAGTATTCTTGCCTGGAGAATTCCCATGGACAGAAGAGCCTGGCAGGTTGCAAAAAGCCAGACATGACTGAGCGACTAAGTATAGCACAACTGCTGGAACAGTCCTGATTCACCCCCTCCATTGTATAAACTTGCCTTTTTGAGGTGCAGAGGCAGCATCACCACAATATCTCCCACTACCACTGGGAAACCAGAGAGCCTGAGTAATTAACCACATCTCTGTGATGTCGTTAGAGAGCAGAGCTATAGATATGTAAATCTTCATCATTTATTACAAATGCTCAGGGCAAAAAAAGCTTTAGCATGTTTTCGTGCTAAAAAAAAAATGTTCCAAAGAAAGAAAATTACTTACTGCCTTCCCATGTACAATGGAGAAGATTCAAAGCTCCTTCTACCCTCTTCCAGTGCGCCAGATGGAAGAACGCATATGCTATTGCTTCACTGTCCCCTCGCTTCAGGATGTGTTCTGGGGGCAGGATTAAGCTTTTCATTTCTAGTAGGTACTGAAATTTAACAAAAAGCAGGAGACAGATGTGTTAATACACAGTAATTTGGAATTCAATATTGAAAAAGGAGAGGTTAATTTCCCCAAAGCCGCTGTTCATAAGTGTTTCCTCAAACCTGCAACCTCATTACCACATTTGAGGGCAATTATGGAAACATCCAGCAATCCAAAGTTTGCTGACAGATAATTAGCCTTGTACTAGTTTCCTACAGTGAAGATCAGAGGCTTTCAGGCTAAGGTATTCTAATCAAAGAAATATATACATATAGACTCAAGCAGAAACAGGAAAATTTAGAAGATATGATCATTTGGTATAATTTTGTAACCAGAAGGAAAATACATGAAACACACACATGAAGGTTAGGAAGTCATACGCCTAAACCAACTGTCATGGAGAGACGAGGATGACGAGCACTCCCATTAGTTTTTCTACACACATCTATCAAGGAGAAGGCCAGGGTTCTGTGGTAAGGGTCACCTGTAGCCACCATCTCCCCTTTGAATCTGTCCCCAGCACACAGACACACACCCAACTGCCAACCACAGTCACAACAACGCAGGCATCTCCTATCAAAAGGAGATTAGCAGACCACGGAGGGATGTGTTTCATGAAAACGGCACCACCACAGCGACTGGAGGTGCTATGAGAAGAGAGGTCCAACACAACTTTAATGTCAGAAACAATTTTCTGGATTCCTGTGTTGGAGGAAATTTATGAGAGAGAGTGAAGAGTGGAAGAATCCAAAGACACAGAATGGAGGTTATGAGACACCCATCAGCATTTCCTTCTCATCTCACTGTGCACACTGGGCATGGAGGTGCAGTGGCCTTAAGCTCCCTTGCCTCTAGGCGTGTTCCGTGTCAGAGCACACTGCCCAGCAGGAGCCGAGCGGACACATTCTGGCCTCTGGGTTCAGCAAATGAAACTTCCCTTGCTCTGGGTCTGATATCTGAAGAGAACTCTGAGCCTCAAAGCAGGAAGAGCAGGAAGTGAGAAGGCTCACCCCAAGGGCAGCAGAGAGCAGCCTGCACCTTCACCCTTGTGGAGCAAATGGGTTTGAAGGCCCTCCTCCAGAGAAAGACCTCTTCCCAGGCTGGTCCATGAAAGATGGTCATTAGTTTGATGAGAGCTCCTTGGGTGTGAGTTCATATGCTTTTTTGAATTCTACATGTTATTGCTTTCTTCCTTCATCTTGCTTTAAAACACTGCACAACACAAATCTTTTGGGAAAGATAATGATTTTGAATTACCTGCTAATCGTACTACCATTGTATCTATAATAAATATCAATCATAATATAAACACAAAGGTGAATTTTACATTCAGAGATATTTGGCTATCATCTTGTGATTTTACCTTAATAGAAGTTGTACCATGCTGCCACTGCCCATGATGATCTTAGAAGGCCCCAAGAGTCATAACTTACAAAATGCTCTGGCTGTGTTGATTTTTTTCAAAGTTAGAGAAGGAAGACCTTTTGGTCACTCTCAATAATCATCAAGAGAGCAAAGGAAAGGGAAAATTTCTTGCTTAATGAGTGCCCTAGAATAAGATTTTGATTTCTGAGTTTCTAATAACCCTGATGTTGGGAGGGATTGGGGGCAGGAGGAGAAGGGGATGACAGAGGATAAGATGGCTGGATGGCATCAATGACTTGATGCACATGAGGTGGGGTGAACTCCAGGAGTTGGTGATGGACAGGGAGGCCTGGCGTGCTGCAATTCACAGGGTTGCAAAGAGTAGGACACGACTGAGCGACTGAACTGAACTGAACTGAATATTTATGGCCTACGAAACAGTCAACTTTTAAAGAAAGATCATGTTATATGGCCTTTGAAACAAACTAAATATGAAAACCACTATCTTATGTACCCCAGGAAAATAGAAACCTCAAGTTCCTAAGGATTGGATGGTGGTTGAAAGAAAAGTGTAACTTACCATTCCTTTTCATTTCTATGATTAGGAAAGGCTTTCAAAATCATATCATTAAGCATCTGTGAGAGAACCTTTCTCTTGGGCTAAAGAATCTTCAGGAATAGGAGCACCTGAGAAGAAGTGGGCCTGGTAGACACCCACAAGTGGGTAAAAGCCTAAACAAACCAGGAAGGGATGTGGCAGAAGGAACTTGGGGAAGGAGGGAGAACTTTTAGAAAATTATCTACAAAGGGATACATTAGATCTGTGTTGTCCAACGTGATATCCTCTATTTAATGTGTATCTATTTATCAATTAAAATTAAATGAAAAATTCAGTTCCTCAGTTCCCACTAGCCATATTTCAAGTCTTTAAGTGCTATATGGAGTTAATGACTACACTACTGGACACGGCAGAGACATTTCCATGATCACAGAAAGTCCTACTGGACAGCATTGATTCAAACAATGGAAGTTTCTAATCTTCAAGTAATTGAAACCATTTATAACATAAAAAAATTTCACAGATGTGTGTCGAATCTACTGTCAAAAATAAACAATAAGGCAAAAAGTTAGAATAAATAGTAATAATTCAAGAATTCATTTAAAAATATTACTGGCCACCAGGGTGTCTACATAATATCTGGAAAGCAGTAGGGCACATGTGTTTGAGACAGCTGGCTTACTCAGCCTGTTGACTGAATGTGGTGCACATGGCTTCAAGGACATCGTCCACAGCCCCCAGTACGGGCTGTGAGGTAATGCTCTGTTTCTCCTCTAAGCTCCCTCTGATCTCTGTGTATGTGTACTTCTCACACACCACCTTAGATTAGTTATATGTCTCAGCTCAGGCATAAGATCCCAAAGAACATGAATCTCATTTCCCAAGAAGTTTCTAAAAATGAGCATCCCTGGCCTTATCAGCCTCATGAGACGAAGCAGTGCAGCTCACCAAGAAAACTCAGCTGCGTTCCTATTGCATCTACTTTATGGCATAAACAGGTTTTGTCTATAAAGGAGATTTATACTGCAGCATGGTTTCAAACAAAATGTTGGCGCTAACCAAATAATGAAGGCTAATAACAACAGTGTGTTATGTTTCTGGCCTGGTTTAAAATGGTTGGCAAGATTAGTTCTCAACATGTGCAACATTTAAATTAGAAAGGCATGGAACAACATTTCACATCTTACTTGTCGAGAGAAAAATAAATGGAAGAGGGCAGATCCCTATCCACAAGTATGCAGAAATCAATTAGAATAACTGTAGCCTGCAAATCAGAGAACATTCCCTGCCTGTCTGCAGCAGTTCCTTGGCTTCGATTAGCTAAGCCAGCATTCTGCACTATCTTGCCTGCCATCCTGCCTCTGACTTCCTTCCCAAATTCTCAAATCACATTGCTCTTGAAGCACATGCTTCTAAAGGTTTCGGAAGCAACTTTTCAAAATCTGTTTGTGTCAGAATCTGGTTCCTAAGCTCAAGATAGGAACATAACACATTAGCACAGATGAAGAGGAGCTGAGTGTCATAAGCATGGAGGTCTGTGAGCAGAGGCTGGTTCACCTGTCGGAAAGGTGTAGGAGGGAGGTGCCCTGTCATAGGCTGCCCCAGGTGACTGCTCAGATCTCGTCTGTTAAGGTCTTAAAATTCTATAATAATTAGAGTGAACATGATTCCAAAGTTATCCTTCACACAGATATTAATGCCAAATAGTCCATACTCCCTTTTTGGATTTTCAACATTGGTAACAGAAGAAGTCCTATGAAAATAACTGGTAAAATCATGGGATAAAGAAAATGAGAAAGAACAAATTAATTAGACTACAGTACATTTAGATGAAGCCCATCATGTTCCTCATCCAAAATCAGGTAGTGGAAGAATATTTATTAGCATGAGGAAATGTTCATGAGATATCACTAAATGAAGAAAGAACAAAACAAGTGTATCATACAGGTTGTGATTTTGGTAATACAAATGTACGTGTAGTAATTAAAAGCATTGGCAGGTCACAGATTGGATGTTAATGGTGGAAAATACTTGATCTTACGGAGATTTTTCCACTTTTTCTATGCTTTCCAAGTTTTCTGTAATAAGCATTTTAATATTTTATCTCTCTCTACATATATATGGATGTGCATGTGTGTGTGTGTATATAAAAACAAAACTATTTTCTAGACTCGCATCAGAAACATGAAAAGCAAATCACACAAACAAGATAACCAGGGAGAGCAGTTTTTCATGTCTTCAGTGCTTTGGTGCAACTGGTTCTGAAAGAGGCTTTAAGCTTAGAAATGATGTGTTAAAAACATCAGTAAAGGGCTCAGAGAATAAACTAGTGCTACTGAGAAGCCATGCTGCATACTCTGAGTCTCAGTGATGTCCACTCCCTGGAGTCAGTAAGACACATGCTGGAATAGAACAGAGATGCCTGAAGGGGACCATGGCTTGCTCTGACCATGCTGCAGTGGGGCCTCAGGTGCACAATCCTTTGCCCCAGTCCCACTGCTCTTCTGCTCCCTGCTCCCTTAAACTGCTGCTTGAATCCTGTCTCCACTATTCTGCTAAGAGGTCTTGGACAAGTCACGCAATTTTTCAAACTGTTTGCTCATCTGTTAAAACAGAATAATAAAAATACCCTCCTGCTGCTTTTACTTCTGAATACTACATAGGGTAATATCTGTAAAGCATTCACACAGTTCCTGGCACATGAGTACTCACTAAACAGAAGCTATTTTTTGCTAACCAACAAACAAATGAAGTATTTAAATTACTGTGGAGGGAAGTTGTGTTTCTGTGGATATATGTCCCACAGATGACTGAATCTGTTTCTTGGTAAAACACTTTAGCAATTTTATAGTAGTGGCAGTTCAGCTTAAGAGCACTGGCTGCCAGGAGTCATCAGCTGACCAGGATGAAGACAAGCACAAAGCAAAGCTGAAATGCCAAATTCAGCCTAGTGAGCTGCAGTACCACCCACGGGTCCTCTTCTCCATCTCACTGCTTCTTGCTGGTTCACTTACCTATTCATCAGCTACTTTGCTTCATTCATAAAATACAGTATGTCCACAGTATATCCCAAGAAAAATTATGGGAGTACTGTCCCCCAAGGGCACAGATATAGCAGTGGCCACATGTTATGCATACATGCCCAGTCACATCTGACTCTTTGCGACCCTATGGACTGCAGCCCGCCAGGCTCCTCTGTCCATGGGATTCTCCAGACCAGGAATGCTGGAGTGGGGTGCCATTTCCTCCTCCAAGGGATCTTTCCCAACCCAGGGATGGAACCTGGATCTCCTGCAGCTCTTGCACTGGCAAGCGGGGTCTGTGCCACCATGGAAGCCCACAGCAGTGGCCACAGTGCTCTCCAATGACACACGTGGGAGGACCCATAGTTTACCCCAGGGGCACAGATATGGGCACATCCACAAGTCACCTCAAGTGCATGGACATGATCAGGTCAGGTCCCTACCTTGGTGACCTTTAATCTTTGTAGGAGTGAGAGAGAGAGAGAGAGAGAGAGAGAGAGAGAGAGTATACGTACGTGTGTGTGTGTGTGTGTGTGTGTGTGTGTGAGTGTGTGAGAACACCCATGTGTGTGCACATGTACAGACAAGAAACAATAAAATTCAACATGATGACTGTCTTAGTAAGAGGCATACACTTAGTACTAAGGAAGCAAATGAGGAACATTGTCTCTGGTACAGCCTCACAGAAAGAGGAAAATATGAATCAGTCTTACTAAATAAACAAGAGTTTAACTGTAAAGATGAGGGGA
Source organism: Aepyceros melampus (assembly GCA_006408695.1). Classification (NCBI taxonomy): domain Eukaryota; kingdom Metazoa; phylum Chordata; class Mammalia; order Artiodactyla; family Bovidae; genus Aepyceros; species Aepyceros melampus. The sequence goes on along the minus strand of SJXQ01002461.1, from coordinate 202,740 downwards.
GGTGGAAGCCACTGTAAGGCTGGGCCAAAGCATCACAGGGCATAATGGGTTTGCAGTCTTGAAGGGCTTGAGTACTAACCTGAGGGGAATGGCCAACGCTGATGAAGCACTAACACACGTCAGGCATACTTATCTCAGGTACTCCTTACAACTGTGTGAGGGAGCTGATATTATCATTCCTATTTTACAGATGAAAAAAAAATGGATACTTCGGGAAGTTAAATAGCTTGCCCAGGGTTGCACGATTTGTGTGTGATGGAACCTATCCTGGAACTCAGGTTTCATGCTGCTCTCCAGGGGGTGAAGCAGGAAACGTGGATATAAAAGGCCTTGTGTGATTTGCTCCAGAGTACAACCTTTCCCCTGAGTTATTCTGTGGTTTTCAAACTGTGAGACCCTGAAAATTCTGTTTTGAAGGAAAAAGAAACGTAACACAGAATGTGAAGTTGATGTAAAACATAGCTGTGGGGGATCTTAAGGGAAGCACCCAAGATGGACCAAAGACTAATAGCTCCTAGGCAGAGTCTGAAAACCCCTGCAGTAGGCATTGGGAAGAGAGTTGGTACAGTTTGTACCAAAGTTTCTCCATAAAGAAATGAGCAAGTCATGTGTAGCAGCACCAGTTAGGGGACGGACTAAGGTTAGCAAAGTCTTAAAAATGTCCAAGTGAGGGCCAAAGAGACTGAAGAGGGGGACTTCCCCTGGACTTGCCACCTGGCTGAGTCTGAGAGAAGGACTCAACGTGACTGAGATATTTCTAATTTAGGAGACTACCATAATGGGAGATCATCAGCTAAGATAAAGACACCAGAGGAGGAAGAGGCTTAGTGGTGGGAAGATAACAAAACAGCTGAAGTGCTACAAAACACCTCTGGAGTGATGGCCTGAAGGGAGGAGTGAAGGCATGCTGGTCTGGGTGTGCGGGGAGCAGAGGCAGAAGAAGCAGGAGTACACGAGGTCTCCAAGGAGGGCTTCCAGAAGGAAAGGAGAGAACTGAGGACCAACCTGAGGGCGGGGCAGGGAGGAAGTGCTGCAGGAGGAGAGCCCGGAGGGGCCGCAGCGGCTCAGGGCGAAGGTGGCACAGAGCCAAGATGACCTCGCTATGGAACATGGTCGGTGGGACCAGAGGCTGAGGAAACGTCAGATAGGAGGAGCTGGGGGAAGGGGGGCTTCTGGGTGGGAGTATCCTCTGTGGAAGCAGCTACACTGCTTTTTGTTAAAGAGAGAGACCTCTTAGAAACTTTCTGTTTTTGAGAAATGTGGCTAAAAACTGGTTTGTGTTCATTTTTCCCTGGGTCCTATTTCCACAATACATTCTCCTTTCCCTAATCCAAAAAAGCTTTGGAACAAAATATGACTCAAGTCAAAGAAACTTATATTGAAATAATAATATTTCTGAAATGTACCATCGACATACATATCATAGACAATCTGCCAGGGTATTCTGAGTTTCTGCTTCCACGCTTCAAGCACTTTTAAATGCTAAAACCCATGACACATTTTGTTTCCTAAATTTGATTAAAAAGCAATTTTATACTCTGTCAATCAGCTTTACTAAGATATAAAGGGAGGATTACATTAGTGTTTGCAAGACACAGAATTTCCATCACTATAACAAGGTCCCATGGATACACCATTAGCATATACATTTACCAGGATGCTTTTCCCCACAAACCTCTAGAAATCCCCATGAAATTTTAGATTAACATGAGACAAACTTTTCTTTTTAAAAAAATGCAAAAATTTTAATGGGAGTGCATTTCTGTCATAACATTCTTCACTCTTCCCTCTACATTTTCTTATGCCTTTCCTTCTATGCTCCTTTATCATTTAAAAACTAGACCCTCACCTCAAAGTTCTGTGGCAGGCGCCCAGGCTGCCTGTTGCTGACTGAGCGTCAGGAGTGTTGCGAGTCCCTTTCTGCCAGCACCTTTAGGATGCCTATGCACCCCCTGCAGGCCCCTGGGAGTGCCCAGGAAGACAAGCCTGAGATTTAGCAGCACTGGGATTTTGGGCAAGATGAAGAGGAAAGTTTTCCCCCTTTGGTCCTGGTGAGTTTTCTTGATTTTTCTCCCTCAACAGCTCCACCCACAGCACCCAAGTACTCCAACCACCCAGGGCTCAGAATGGGTGTGGGGACTCCTGTTCTACAGGTGGGACATCACGAGTTTGGGACTGTCCCGTGGTGATGGGGATGGCTCCCAGGCTTCTGTTATTTTTTAAACTGTATGAAGAGGTGCCTTGGGGTTGCAGGGCGACCAGCCTTCTCATCCCAGTTTCAACCAGAGTGATTCTACTTTTAATTACTTTGTTCACTGAGGTTTCACATAAGATTGCAATAGGAGGAAAAAAACGGTTTATTGCTTTAAAAATGATAAATCATTTTTAATTAGTTTGTTGGTGTTTGGTTTGGGATTTTTTTGGTGGTGGTAAGTAGGAATGATTGTGCTAGAATAAGGGTACAAGGCAGAGGTTGGAAATGGGTAACTCTTAATCAGTCACAAGTGAAGGACTTAGCCAGCAGTTACAAACTAGAAATTCATGAAGACAACAGCTGCACCCAGAATGTGCTAGAGCCTCTTCCAGGTCTGGAGGCTGAGGAGAACCTGTGGGCACTCCAGGTCGAGGCACTGTAGCACCACTGTTCCTCTCTCTGGCTATACTTCTTCAGACTATGGCAGTCTAAGAAGTGTCATTAAAGTACATTTCTAAACAGCCTGTACTTGGCCAGCATGCAAGTGCAGAAACAGCTGAAGGTATAAGGGAAGAGGCGATAAAAGGGCCAGCATATCCTGCACACCTACTATGTTCTGAACAAGTTACTCAGTGTAATTCCACTTACTTTTCAGCAGCCTTATGAAGCGTTTATTCTTATCCCCATTTTATCAAAACAAGAAACCTGCAGGGAGCTAATTAACTCTTTCTTCCCATACTTCCCTCTGGTCTTGTGGACAGGAAATGGGAATTCTTGTTTCAAATACTTTTGAACTTATCCAATAATACTTGATGAGTCTGCCTACTTATGTTCATACCCCTTGCATCATCATTGTAATTAACATTTTCCCAGTAATAATAGGAACTCTACATAATGGGCCTGATAATTTAGACAAGAATAAACACACACGGCTGATGATGTTGCATGTTACTAGCAGTGGCAAAGAAATACAAACTAAAAGAACAGAATTACATCTGTCTGTACTTAATAAAAATCATAATTGCTATTTTCCTTTTTTTTTTTTTTGGTTTTAGACAAACTGCTCCATGCTGGTGAGAGTGTGATAAAATGGAAAAGTAAGAGTCACCAGCGGATGAGAGTGTAAACTGCTATAATTTTTTTGGTAAGCAATTCAGCAATAAATATTAAGAACCCTGAATGCTTCTGTAAGTGATTCAGTCATTCTTATTATGTAAATTTATCCTAAGATAAATTTAATAATCTTAAAGACCAAAAAAATCTTTATGCCCAAAGACATTCACTAGTTGAGATGACCTCAAACTGATGCCTACAATTAGAGAACACGAAAAACAAATCATTCTTTTCAACAAATGGTGCTGGAAAACCTGGATATCCACATGCAAAAGAATAAAACTGCACCTGTATTTTACACCGTAGGCAAAAATCAACCCAAAATGCATTAAGACTTAAACACACAGGAAAAACTTCCTAACACTGGGTCTCGGCAATGATGGTTTGGATATGATACCAAAAGCGCTGGCAACAAAAGCAAAGTAGACAAGTGGGACTCCATTAAAATGAAAAGCGCTTGCATAGTAAAGGAAACAATAGAAGAGGCAACCTATGAAATGGGAGAAAATATTTGTAAACCATATCTGAAAAGAAGTTAATATCCAAATAAATAATGGAACCCCAACTCAGTGAAAATGACCTGATTTAAGAGTCAGCAAAGGACTTGAATAGTGATTCTTCAAAGAAGACATACATGATCAACAGGTACATGAAAAGGTAACATCATAGACCTTCAGGAAAATGCAAATCAAAACTGCAATGAGATACCACCTCACACATATTAGACTGGGCTTCCCTGTTGGCTCAGAGGTTAAAGCTGTCTGCCTGGAATGGCTACTATCAAAAAATTGAATATGACAAGTGTTAGCATGGAAGTGAAGAAACTAGAATTGCTGTGCACAGTTGGGGGGCAGGATGTAAAATGGGACAGCCAATATGAAGACCCTTCAAAAAATAAAAAAATATGACCCAAAAATCACACTTCTGGGGATTCATCTAAAAGAATTGAAAATAGAATTGAAGAGATATTTGCACTCCCATGTTCACTGCAACATTATTCACAATAGTAATGAAGTGGAAACTAATTTTTCATCAATAAATGCATAAAGAAAACGTGGTGTATACATATAAACACACATACACACCACACTGGAATATTGTTTAGTCTTAAAAAGGTAGGAAATTCTGCTTTGTGCAACAAAATGGATGAACTTGGAGGACATCATGCAAAGTGAGATAAACTAGTCACAGAAGGACAAATAATGTATGATTCCACCTGTATGAAGTAGCTAAAGTAGCTTCTGCATAGAAGCAGAAAGTAGAATGATGGTTAGCAGGACCTGGGAGGAAGGAGAAATGCTGAGCTGCTGTTCAGTTGGCATATAGTTTCAGTCATGAAGGAAAGGATTCTAGAGATCTGCGGTACTACAATGGGCTTATAGTTAACAACACTATGCTTACACTTAAACATTTGTTAAGAGGGTAAATTTTATGTTATATACTTTTTATAATGAAAAAGGAAGTAAATCATCCAGAAAATATTTTTAAATTTTTGAAAGCACATGGCTAAAGACTTGGACTTTACTGTGAAGCTTAGAGGATAACCATTTTAAGGTCAAAGAACTCTGAAAATCTGATGATCTTCCCCAAGGAGGAGTAAACATACCCCGATTCCCAGCCATAAGATTATATTTAAGACATTTTCTTCCTGCCTTTTTTCTATGCATTTTTTCAATACTTAGGAATCACAATCACACAGCATATTCCTATTTTTGAAAATTAACATGGGACTGTTCAGTTGGAGTATATGGTTGGGAATTAGGGATATATTTACTCCTGGTGACTTCCCTGGTGGCTCAGATGGTAAAGCATCTGCCTACAATGCGGGAGACCTGGGTTCAATCCCTGGGTCGGGAAGATCTCCTGGAGAAGGGAATGGCAACCCACTCCAGTATTCTTGCCGCACTGCTCCCCCCCCAGCCCCAAAAAGCGGCTCAAAGAAATATTTTTGGCTTCCGTGGTGGCTTAGAGGGTAAAGCGTCCGCCTGCAGTGTGGGAGACCCGAGTTCAATCCCTGAGTTGGGAAGATCCCCTGGAGAAGAAAATGGCAACCCACTCCAGTACTCTTGCCTGGAAAATCCCATGGGCAGAGGAGCCTGGGAGGCTGCAGTCCATGGGGTCACAAAGAGTTGGACATGACTGAGCAACTTCACTTCACTTACTCCTTCTAGATATGGGGGTTCCCTGGTGGCTCAATTGGTAAAGAATCTACCTACAATGCAGGAGACATGGGTTCGATCCTTGGGAAGATTCCCTGGAGAAAGAAATGTCAACCCACTTTAGTATTCTTGCCTGGAGAATCCTATGCACAGAGAAGAGCCTAGCGGGCTACAGTCCATGGGGTCGCAAGTCAGACACAACTTAGTGACTAAACCACCACCACCGTGACTAGATATGAAGGGATTATGAATGATTTCTTTACTCTTCTCTCAAATATATACATAAAAAAATTATAATACCACTATGGAGGGAAACAGAGAAGGCAATGGCAACCCACTCAGTACTCTTGCCTGGAAAATCCCATGGGTGGAGAAGCCTGGTGGGCTGCAATCTATGGGGTCGCTAAGAGTTGGACACGAATGAGCAACTTCACTTTCACTTTTCACTTTCATGCATTGGAGAAGGAAATGGCAACCCACTCCAGTGTTCTTGCCTGGAGAACCCAGGGACGGGGGAGCCTGGTGGGCTGATGTCTATGGAGTCACAGAGTCAGACATGACTGAAGCGACTTAGCAGCAGAAGTAGCATGCAAGGAAAAACCATACCTAATGCAGCTTGTAACAAACCAATACTTTCGTCATTTTTTGGACATTTTTCAAAGTGAAATTTATCTTTAGCACCCTGAAGGAGTGAATGCAACATCCCCCAAACCAAAAATGTGTCTCTTCACAGGGAGAGCCTTGAGATGAAGGTGTGGCATACTAAGAGCACATAAACTCATTAACTCAGATCTGTGTAAAGATCACTGATAGAAATGTACCCCTTCTTGTCAGGCTGAGCAAGAGCAGAGCAGGTGGGAAAGCACATCTGTAGGGAAAGCAGAAAAAAGAAACTGAAACTAAAAATCCATTAAACAACAGATAGCAATACAATGTAACAATACAAAATATAGAATCGAGCTGGCCCTTCATTGGTCCAGCATTACATGGTGAAGGACAGTGAAGCCTGGCATGCTGCAGTCCATGGGGTTGCAGAGTTGGACGTGACTGAGCGACAGAACAACAACAACAACATGAGGGAAACTTTCTTTAAAAAATGGAGAAAATCTCTTTAAATTCAAAACTCCTATTTTAAGCACATTGAATGGGAAACTCCTCTAATGGTTTAAAGCTTTGTCTTTTTGAACATGTACCCAGGTCTTGAAAATCACCAGCATGATTAAGATCCTAAGACACCTCATCAAACTCAAAAGAGGTTACCAGTAGGTACATTATCAGTGTGCTGTAGTGAGAGACCAGAGGGGAAGAATGATTCTGGGATGAGGAGGTACATGCTTCCCAGAGGTGACTTGTAACAGTGGGGGTGAAGGGTGAGGAGGATGGCCCATTGGAAGGAACTAGGAAAAAATGAAAGACAAGTTGGATTAGATCATAAGAAGTCCTGAAAAACTATGCAAGGAGTTGACACCTTCTGTAGGGCTGGAGACACAGCTGCACTTCCTCAGGAAGAGAGTAACACAATTTATGGCAGTATGAGTCTGTGGGGTGCTTCCTCCTTATACTTTGCTGCAATCTAAAGATTTAGAAATCATGTTTGGAATCAAACAACTTTGAGGCTCTCCTTCAGAACAAAAATCCACAACTTTGTACTATTGTTATTTATTTCTCAGTCCTGTGGTGTAGTTAGGAGCAGTACTCTCTATTCTTTATGTTTGCAGGTGAAGAGAGTTCCTAGGAATAACCCTCCTGAGGTAAATAACTAATATTTATCATTGGACATTGAAATATTAACTATTTTACTGGGGTTGGAACTAAACTATAAATTTATGGAAGGCAATTCACAGTTATCATAGTTGGTTTTTTTTCTCCTTCCAAGCAGGCTATAATTGGGTAAAACAGCAAGTATATCCTGAAAATTCCAGGGGTAGGCCACTGAAAACTTCTTGTGAAAGAGGAAAAGAAACTACGGAAGTAAGTAAGACATGATAACACCCTGAAGAAATCTGGATTGTCCACAGGAATCAAGTGCCTTAGGAGGGGATGTGGCTGCCATCATTTGAAGGTTTGTGCCTAGGCTGGTTGGCCACCTGGAGGGATCTGGGAGACAGTGGAGGGAGATGTTTAAGAGCTGAATAACCCAGAATCAGTTAAGGCTCTGTCATTTACCTGTGATGTAGCAGGGATAACAGCATCACAGTGTTGTTATGAAAAATAAATAAGATGGCATATGTGGTTCAGTTAGCACTGTGCTTGCCACACAGTAAATATTAACAGACACCAATAATAAACATAACTTTCATAGTATCATTATGAGACATTTAAGCTTAAAATCTTGGAGGTGTCCCACATGACATTTAAAGTCCCTTCTTACTAAAAGAATCTTAAGTGTTTATATCCTCCATTGATGTCTCATTAGAATTAAGGCTATTCTCTGCCTGAAAAGGCACTCATATACATACACACATACACACACGTGCATGTGTGCCCGCAGGTACATTTGTTTGTGCATGTCTACTAAAGTATTAGGAAGCAGTCCCAACAAACAGACATGTATAAAAGATATTACTAGCAGTCTGCGAATGTACACATGTACCAGAGGTTTCACGGGAAGGACTGATGCTGAGGCTGAAACTCCAATACTTTGGCCACCTCATGCGAAGAGTTGACTCATGGAAAAGACCCTGCTGCTGGGAGGGATTGGGGGCAGGAGGAGAAGGGGAAGACCGAGGATGAGATGGCTGGATGGTATCACCGACTCAATGCATGAGTTTGGGTGAACTCTGGGAGTTGGTGATGGACAGGGAGGCCTGGCGTGCTGCAATTCATGGGGTCGCAGAGAGTCGGACACGACTGAGTGACTGAACTGAACTGAACCAAAGGTTTGTGATTAACTCTGCACATATGAGGTCAGTGATTCATGGGGCTTTTTCCCCAGAGAATGTAAATAATGAGGAGGATCTGGAAACAAGTTTTCTCCTCAGCACAATCATCAATAAAGCAAAGTGGTGGAGAATCAGTTTATTCCCATGCCCTATTGGTTTAATGACTGGAAGCTAGAGTGAAATCAAATATTCTCAACTTGTTCTAATTATTTCCACTTTTATAAGACTTCTATTTTGCAACTAGAATACTAGTTGACTGAGTCAAATTCTTCCATGGCAGCTATAAACTATTTCTTAGGGCTCTTATTACTCTTCTGGAGGCTCAACCATTTAAGACCATTATCTAGAATTAAAAGACAGCTTCAGTTAAAATGTCTAATCAACAAGCATTGTTCCAAGGATTGCTGCAGTTTTTGTTGTCTCAGGATGACAAGGCTTAGGCTGGTATAACCGAAAACGTTAAGACGTAGGTCCCATACTTGAAGAGCTGCCAACAAGCCAAATATCAATAATTTTAATGATTTACAAACATATGGTGTGCTAAAGTATTTTCAAAGAACTTCAAATATATTATCTCACTTGATCTTTATCACAGAACATAGGAGAGGCTTATATTTTTATCTTCACTTGGAAGACAAGGAAAAACTTTGAGTTCAGAGATGCTAAACTCAAGATCCCATGATTAGAAATGACAGAGCCAGAACTGGAACCCAGGTTTTTGTCTCAGAATCTAGGACTCAATTGCCCAATACTGTTTGTAAAAGAGACTTATGTGTGCTCATAAAATAGCTATGTAGTTAAAGAATGGCATTTAATAAATATTAATTGATGACCTGCGTGTGTGTGTGTGAAGTCGCTCAGTCATGTCTGACTCTTTGCGACCCTGTGGACTGTAGCCCGTCAGGCTCCTCTGTCCATGGGATTCTCCAGGCAAGAATACTAGAGTGGGTTGCCATTTCCTTCTCCAAATTGATGACCTAAGTTTACTGTAATTCAGGATAATATTTTCATGATTTAAATTTGATAATACATTTTTAACTTATCTGAAAAGATATTAAATAGATATATATTTTATACCACCCTATATACAATACCTATGTCTACAAATACTACGTTGCTCATTATCCACTGAGACTAGAGTGGATAAATATATCCTTCTGCAAATGTGGCACTGTGCACCCCTCTTCAATTTCCTGTTTTGTGAGAAGATGACCATGATCTGAGTAAAATCTTAGGAATGATAGAGATCACGTATCTCTTTCACTCCGGAGATCAACAAAGTAAATTAAAGTAGGTAAGTCCATAAGTCATCACACAGGCACACATACACACACCCCAAACCCACCCTTTTGCTACAGTACTGCAATAAAACAAGAAAACAGCCTTATTTTGTCACCTTTCACCAATGGAAATTTTCATCAGGCATTCTGCCAAGAAAACTGTCTTGTACCTGATATGAACTATAGGAGGTTTCCTAGAGGTCAAAATGTGCTTTATAATATCCAGAAACAGAAATGGCCCTCAGCAATAAACCTATCATGGAGCAGGTACCCAAAGACAGGTAATTCATGAACACACACTCTCCTTCTGAATAAAAGATTATAGAAATATCCTCTGCCATGATTTGACTCCCTTAAAATCAAACTGATAAAAAATACAGGGGAAATACTGAATATTTATAAATTATCAGTCTCGTGGTTAATAAGACAATATTTCCTATTAAAATAGCACTCACAAGGCAAAAGAAAACTACTCCATACTGTGAGGTTTTCATTATTTGCTGGCCAATACTGATTAATTATCATTTACTTATAGGTTTTCCTGATAGCTCAAGTTGGTAAAGACTCTGCCTGCAATGCAAGAGACCCTGGTTCAATTCCTGGGTCGGGAAGATCTGCTTTGAGAAGGGTCAGGCTACCCACTCCAGTACTCTTGGGCTTTCCTTGTGGTTCAGCTGGTAGAGAATCTACCTGCAATGTGGGAGACCTGGGTTTGATCCCTGGGTTGAGAAGATCCCCTGGAGAAGGGAAAAGATATCACTCCAGTATTCTGGCCTGGAGAATTCCATGGACTGCATGGGGTCCATGGGGTCCATGGGGTCACAAAGAGTCTGACACAACTGCATGACCTTTACTTCACTTCACTTATGGAGACACAGAATTTCATATTAGTAATTTTTTTTACCACTGCTATTCATAGCAAGGCTCATTTCTCGAGTTGGTTCTAAGTAAGACCATAACTGATGTGCAGTTCCTATCAAATGCATCAGCATCCTTGGGGGTCTCCATATTTTGCCAATTTCAGGCTTCCAGATCAGGCTTCCTGATCTGGCCTAAGCTAGATCTATCAATTTACCTTTACTATAAGAAGCCCAGGAATGGGCCCCAAAGCCTCTTGAATGTAGCTTTTGCTTAAAAATGAGGCTAATAAGCATAGCCTATGCAGGGCCTCAACCAAAATTCACTGGTTGCAATTCAGTCTTTTTAGAACTGGGTACATTCGAGACATGACATTGTGGTCACCACATACTCTCTGCTCTCATAACGAGCTCCTATGGGGATTCCACAGACTCACTTTTGGCACGTGAGGATTGAATTCCACAGCTCTGTGAATGGCCTCTACCGCGTTCATCTCTGCTGTGCTCAGCCCCCGCCGAGATGCAGCCTCAGGAGAGAATCTGAAAAGCAGAAAGACAAACACCATCCAGTTGGGACCACTGCTTGGGCATTACCCGGAAAGGCATCCACACATCAAGGGCCCAGAAAAACCACAGCGAGCCAAAGGCATGAGCTCTCCAAACCTCCACTGCATCAGACCTCTGAGAGACCCTTCAGACAGAGGCCAACAAAAACCCCAGCAGAAGCAGAAAGCGTGCTTGTGTCTAATCGTGGAAGGAATTCAATTCAGCTGTCAAGTCTCTCTGTCTAAATAGCTAATCTAAGTTTTCTAGGAGGTACCTGCTTAGGTCGGGGAGGGAGGAGGACTGACAAGGGCAGACAGTGTAGGAAAAAGAGAAAACTAGGTTACAGAAGAGCGCACTTGGTTAAAAACAGAACTGGGGAGAATTTTAAAGGAGGCTCCCAACCCCATGTCAGTGCTGCGATGGAGGGTTAAGTCTTGCAGCTTCAGCAGCAGGCGAGCCTGCTGGGGGCCATTCCGGCAGGGGGCGTGTGCATGCCCAAACTGCGGGCAAGACACCTGCCCGAGTGAATGAAAAAAACCAGACCATGCAATCTCTTTCTCACCTCACACCCAGGGCTAACTCCAGAGCTGTGCTTGGCAGGCAGACACCACAGGGGAAGCTGTGACAACCCTGGCCCTGCCCTCCCAAGCTGGAGTCGCTGTGTAGGGAGAAAAGATGTTGCAGTAGGTACTGGCGATCTACAGGATAAAAAAGAATGAAAGAAAATTACTTCGGTCTTGAAGTGCACACACACTGAACAGCAAACCTGTCTGACACAGCAGAGGCTGTGTTCTTTTCCTGGTATCTGCTTTTCAATGCTCCAGGGGGAGTGGAGTGGGACATGTAAGCGTTTATGAATTCAAAACCAGTTAAGCCATCTGTTCTCTTTCACCTGCCAGTCACCTGGTTTATGGAAATTCTCTATGCCATTGTCACCTGCCTGAATAAAAAGGGCCAAGGTCCCACTGAGATGGTGACTCAAAGTAAAGGAACCCTGGGTGGGAGTCAGTTTGGAATTGCTGAGATAAAGAATGGGAGATGGCCATCCCCTTTTACTGTATTACATCTCGTTATGACCACTACCCCATTCTGGACTGCTAGAGGAAGAGGAATAAGCCAAAAAAAAAAAAAAAAAGAATCAAAGAAGGCATTTTTGTGTAAGTCTCAAGCAGGCCTTTTGGTATCTGTGGTCTGGCAAAAAAAAAAAAAGAAAAAAGGAAAAAAGTCACCTCAGAGGCATGGAATTTCATACAAATCCCTCTTTAGGGACCCATTCACCATTACAATTCCTGGGGATATGCATTCCCTCCTTCTAGTAGTGAAAGGAAAGATCAGCAGGTTTTGGAAAATGCATGCTCATAAGCAGGGGTCTCATAGACTAAGAAAAACTTCCAGAGAAACCCTCAGACACAAAGCGTCTCCTTCAGTCCAGACCGACACCTAGTACCACCAGGTCACTATCCACTTACTTGTCAGAGACAGCTCTCGCTTTGAGCAAGGCAGCAGTGTAGCATATTGTTGCCGACTTTGGTAAGCTTATATCTGTCAGAGAGAAAAGAAAAGTAGGAGCTGTTATATGTCTGTAGAAACAAAGAGCAATAATTTTAAATACACTAGCATTTTAATCATATAAGCCTAACAAAGCATAAATTAAGAATATGTCAATCAATGTATGCAGTACACAGCTGTTTATGTATCTGGGTGGTATGTGACAAACAAGGTAATTCATTTTTCTGTACGTAATTCATGTTTAGAGCCCACCACACTGTTTGGCAATCATCTTCTGTTTTAAAATGTATATTTTCATATGTTGAGTTTAAGCAGAGAATAGCTATAAATACATAAAATAAATATTACATGAATAGCCTTGATATCAAGAAAGAAAAATAGGACCTCTTTGTTACTTATAAAATTTCTCAAGAGGTATATGAAATACTAAAGTGAAGAAAAAATATTACCTGGATTTTTTAAAAATATAAGTATTTTAGTGATAAATCAATTTCTTTTAAAAAACTACTCTTTAAAAATTTAAACCTGGTTTAAATTTAAATCATATTTCCTTTGCATTAAGCTTCAAGAAATTTAATTCAGTTTCTTGTTAACCGTGAGAAGAAAAATCTTTATAAAGCTATATACATTTATATATACATAAGAAATCTTTATAACTCTATACAATTTTGTTCATTAAAAACCCATGACAAAGTCCCTTTCAAATCAGGAAGCCTAATCTGTTGCCCAGAAAAACAGATTCTTTTGGTTTGTATAGATAATTTCAGATAGAGGGGTAAGGATGAGTACCAGATTCCATTTACAGGGAATAAAGCGCAGAGTGCAGCTAAGAGTAGATAAACTCAAAGAGGGTAGTCCCTTGATGGGGGGCAGATTTGTATTTGAATTATGATCTTATTTCGTACCAGAATTGTATGTCTTTAACATTCATAGTAATTTATATTACTATGACATAGAAATACTTTCTTTATTCAGACCAAGTAAAAATATGCCATTCTAAGGTGCTACAAAATTCACTCTAGGTTAGAAGAACTCTTAACACTTGGAATTCTCTTCAAGTTTCTTGTAGGGCTGTTTTCAACTTTAGAAGAATGACATTATAGTAGGAATGAAACCAATATTTACCACCAACTCCAGCATTAGGAATTTCTCTTTGAAGGAAATTTCAATGACATTGATAAAATACAAATAATCAGAGAAACTACCAATACAGAATTGAAAGAGTCAGATATCTCTGTAATTCTGATCTCATAAGCTATATTCAAACAAAACTTCAGCACCGTAAGCACAGTATAAAATGTGCTTGTGACAAAAGAAAAAAAAAGTCAGACACTCATGGATTTGTCTTGTTGTTTTTCCAATATCTAAATATTTAACCACTTCCCAGTAGTGAAGGACAAAGGATCCTGGTGTGTTACAGTCCCTGGGGTTGCAAAAGTCAGACAGGACTTAGCAACTGAACAACAACAGTATAGGAAATCAGTCCAGGAATCAATTGTCTTGTTTGCTAAGGTCCACCTATTGACTGTTATTAGAACATAATTTTAAAAATTGCAGATAATACACATTTTACTTAAAAGTTTAAACCTTTTTCTCTTTTTTTAGTTAGACCTTTCACTTAAACATTATCTAAGCCTGGTTTTCAGGCTTCCCAGGTGGCACTAGTAGTAAAGAGTGAAGTGAAATTCGCTCAGTTGTGTCTGACTCTTTGTGACCCCACGGACTGTATAGCCCATGGAATTCTCCAGGCCAGAATACTGGAGTGGGTAGCCTTTCCCTTCTCCAGGGAATCTTCCCAGCCCAGGGATCGAACCCAGGTCTCCTGCATTGCAGGTGGATTCTTTACCAGCTGAGTCACAAGGGAAGCCCAAGAACACTGGAGTGGGTAGCCTATCCCTTCTCCAGCGGATCTTCCAGACCCAGGAATCGAGCCAGAGTTTCCTGCATTGCAGGTAGATTCTTTACCATAGCTTCCCTCATAAAGAACCCTCCTGCTAATGCACAAGACATAAGAGAAGCGGGTTCAATCCCTGGGTCAGTTAGGAAGATCCCCTAGAGGAGGGCATGGAAACCCACTCCATTATTCTTGCCTGGAGAATCCCATGGTCAGAGGAACCTGGCGGGCTACATTTCATAGGTCACAAAGAGTTGGACACAACTGAAGCGACTTAGCACGCAAGCCCTGTTTTCACCCTTCCTAGAGTGATCTGTGTTCCTTATGTGTCAATTTAGAACCTTTCTACGAAATGAGAACAAAGGATTAGTCCTAGAAAGGAGCTGAAACTGAAAATAATGGTCAAAATTATTTGAAGGTGGCAGCACAAGCAGAAGCCTCACTTGCAAAACTAAAGAAAACCTGTTGCTAAGGATTTAGCTTCTCAGGGAGAAGGATCAGGTTGTTTTGAAGCAAAGGAATACATTCACTTAGCTGGAAATGCAAAAACATATATATGACTGAGGTATTCCAGCAGAATATTAAAGATGCCTAATCCAAGGCAATCTTTAACCCTTTCACTCCTATAGACAAGACATTCACAACTCTACAACATTACAACTATTATGGTATATTTTCCCCATTTAAAAAATGTTTACCCTTATTCCTTCATTGTATGTGAAGATGTTGGTATATATGGGCATGATCATAATACTTAATTTAAAAAATATATTTTAGTCAGTATCAAATGGGGGAAGGAAAAATATAAATACCACAATTCTCCACTAGTGGCAAGTTTATTTCATTTGTTATCTCTTTAGTATACTATTTTGCTTTCACTGTTAAACAAAAATGAAAAACTAGCAAACAATTCTTGCATAACTTACTTATATAGTTTCAATATTTTTCTTTTAATTCTGTCAAAGCAAGACATCTATTTGGTAATGGTACTCTGTCTCTAAGGAGGGATGAATCATTATAAAGAAACTGATCCTAAATATCCCTTCAGGTAAAACATCTTGTTCAAATAAGGCTTTCTTTTACAACATATCTTTGTAAATGACACTTATTTCTGACAACATAAATTAAATGCTTTAACATTTTGCCTACCCAGCAATTCTACATCTAAGGCTTTATCTTAAGGGAAGTCATCATGATTGTGCATGAAGACTGTGATCACAACATTGATTCTAATGGTAGAAAACTGCAAACAGCCTAAACGTCCAGTCATAGGAGAAAGGCTAAGGCGCTACACCATCCACAAGGTGCAATTCTGGGCAGTCATTAAGTTGTATGGTAGATAAGTATTTAATGAGCTGGGAAAGTTTTGCATTATTGTGTACACATCAATAAATAAAACAAGTTTATAAAAATCATGATTTCACATATTTTAAGAAAGGCATTTAAATACAGAGAGACAAAAAGGCTGGAATTATACATATGAAATATTGTTTTATTTTTGGGTGCTGGGATTATAGACAATTCTGTTTATCTGAATTTCCAAAGCTTCCTGTGATGTGTATGTAATAAGTGAACTTTTAAAAGATAATGATGATGCTAAATAGAAGGATTCTTTTTACTAACTGCCTGAAGCAAGATCATGGGCAAATACATTGGCAGAGCCAGACACAGGCAGCAACAGACAAAGGCAGAACTTACACAAAGTGCTGTCAGCCTTGCAGATCTGGAAAATGTATTTACATGCCTTTAAAAAAACAGTGTATTCTTTTGCAGTGTGCAATTGTTAACCATATTTTAATCTAATAACTGCCTAACATCTAAATCAGAGGCAGGAACTGCATGTTTTGGCACAGTTTTTAAGAAAAACCATATACACTACCTTTAGGAGAAAGCTAATTACTATGGGCTGCTTGCCCCATAAGCACTGCCTTCTTCATTTGGTAGGAAAATAAAAGACTGAGACTTGCTGGTTGCTGCCTATGATAATTTTTTAAATTATTATTTTGAAATAATTATAGTGTCACAGGGAGTTGTGAGTATAGTACACAGAGTTCTGTGAAGCTTCCCTCAGCTTCCCTCAAATGGTAACAACTCACAAAACTGTATAATAATATAAAAAACCAAGAGACTGACGCTGGCATAGTACTATTAAGTCAATTACAGACCTTATTCAGTTTTCACCATTTTTTACATGCATTCCTATAAGTCTGTGGTTCTATGCAATTTCATCCCAAGGCTAGATTCATGTAACCACCACTACTATCAAAACATACAACTTTCCCAAAGGAATTCTCTTATGTGGGCTCTTTATTTGTACTCTTCTCACCCATAACTGTCCCCCAGTGACTACTAATCTGTTCTCTATCGCCATAAATTTGTCTGCCTACTATCATTTTATGCTTTTGCAATCAGGGAAATGTATATAATGGTAAGGGGAACAGAGTGACTAACAGTAGTGGTGAAAATGGTAGTATCAGAAGTTTAAAGCGGGAAATAACACCACATAAGATGCTTTCCTACACTTCGCATAATTTATTCAGAAATTTTATTTTGAGGAAGAGACTCGAAATTATTCTAAGTCCAATCTGTATGAAGAGACTCTAACTATGCAGTGCTTTTCTGTCTACCACTATTGCCAGAAAGTCTCTTTAAGGATTAGAATCCAAGGAGGAAGTGAAAGGAAATAATGAGACATCACATATTTCCATTACTCATTATAGAAAGAAGGAATGCTGATGTTTCTCACTTAGGCAAAGCTGAACTGCTGGCGTTACTTTCCTTCCACTTCTTTGCCATCTTGTGCTTCATATAGATCCTTTTATGAAAAGGGAAGAACTTTCTCTAAGCATCTTAGGCATGTAAAATCAAACAGACATGAAAGACTTTAATTAAAGCTACAGTCTTGAACTCCACAGACTTAGAATCACAGTGTACGCACTTTCATGTCAGGCTTCTTTCATTCCAAATGATATTTCTGAGGTTCATCCATGTTGTAGCGTGCATCAGTATCTCATTCCTTTTTATTGCTGAGTAGCATTTCATTGTGTGAACATACCACAATATGTTTATTCTCTTGCTCATGGCTATTTGGATTATTTTCCAGTTTTTCACTATTACATAGAAAGCTGTTGTTATCATTTTTGTGTATGTTTTTTCTTATTAAAAAAACCCTCATTTTTCTTGGATATATAACTGGAAATGGAATTTAGTCAGAAGACAGATAAGTGATTGGTGGATAGTACTCCAAAGAGGTTGTGTGAAGTTTGCAAAACTAATATACAGTGAGAGAAGTCAGAAAAATGGTTACAGCTGGGTTGGAGGGGAAACTTTCTGAGATGATGGAAAATTCTATGATCCTGAGTGGTGATCACAGAGGTATATATACATAACTGGTGGCTCAGGTGGTAAAGAATCTGCCTGCAGAGTGAGAGACCCAGGTTTGATCTCTGAGTCAGGAAGATCCCTTGAAGAAGAAAATATCTACCTACTCCAATACTCTTGCCTGGAGAATCCCATGGAGCGAGGAGCCAGGCAGGTTACAGTCCACAGGGTCACAGAGTCAGACACGACTGAGCAACTTCACTCACTCACTCATACATAACTGAAAAGTCATCCAGCTATATGTGCATGTTACAGCATGTAATTTATATCTCAGTTTTAAAAAGGTGAAAAAAAAAAAGCCAAACCTATGATCCTGAAGCTGTCTTCTCTCCTTTGCCTTTCACCACTTTGGCCCCTCCATTCCCTCTATGCATCCTTATCTAAAAACTCCTTCTTAGTTTAATAAACAGAATCTGATATTTCCCAGGTTTACCTTTCAACTATTAGGATGGTTAAATTATCTCCTCTAAACCTAATCTTTTCCAGAATAAATACTTCTAGCCCTTTAACTGAGGACTTCCCTGGTGGCTCAGAGGTTAAAGCGTCTGCCTCCAATGCAGAAGACCCGGGTTCGATCCCTGGGTCGGGAAGATCCCCTGGAGAAGGAAATGGCAACCCACTCCAGTATTCTTGCCTGGAGAATCCCATGGACTGAGGAGCCTGGTGGGCTGCAGTCCATGGGGTCACAAAGAGTCAGACACGACTGAGTGACTTTACTTACTTACTTACTTACTTAGCCCTTTAACTGAAGACACAGTATTCAGAACTTCTCACTGATTTTTATTACAGAGCCATAGGTGATTTCAAAATATGAGATTTACAACTGTAAATAATCCTTTGGATCCCTGAAACCTGACCAGTACAGAGCCAGGGAAACATGCAGCCTGAGGAGCCCATGGCCACTGCCCCCATCTCTGAGTACCAGCAAGGATGGCCCTGAAGTTGAGCAGCTGAAGCACTTTGCTCCTAAGACTATGAGGTCAACAAACCTTGACACCACATTCTATCCAAACCAATTTCACCCAAAGTCAGGTCTTCTCTCTATTACTTCAGCCAGGAGAATTTTGGAATCTATGACTCATATAGAATATAGAATCCACATATGACTCCATTAAATTTTAAATCTTAAGATAAAATCTAAACTATTAAATAGTAATGGTTTTAGCATATCATTCCAGCCTATCAGTCATAGTTGTAACTCAACCTATCACCTATAGCTTTGCTCCATACACGTCATAAGTATACCTTCCTTCCTCTATGATCATTATCATCATCAAAATTACCACTAGCTAACATTTACCAAGGGCTTATTAAGTTCCAGACACTGGTTTTAATCACGTACACACATTAATCCTCAGACCAGTAGGTCCTATAAGATAGGACCTACTGCTAGCCCTGTTTAACAGATGGGGAAAGTGAGGCATAGAACAGTTAAGAAAATGACAACACGACACACCTAGAAGAAATATGAGCTTCCCCCAGAGCACATGCTTGTTTACTGTGCTATGCTGTCAGCAAGGTCTGATTTAAAAATATACTGACCACGGCAATACCAAGGAGAGAGTCCAGAAATGGTATTCTAGAGATCATCCTGTATTTGCAGTGGTCTGCAATAATCTGTGTGCAACTATTTATTAATAGTTATGACAGGTAAAACTGCGTGGCACTGGAGAGACTTTAAGGAGATATCCCATGTCCAAGGGCAAAGGAGAAGCCCCAGCAAGATGGTAGGAGGGGCAAAGTCACGTTTAGAATCGAACATACCTGCCAGAGACATTCAGAGGGCTCAAACAAACCTTGTGTGCACCAGAACCCAAAGACCCCACAGAGACTGGGACAGAACTGTGTTTGAGTGTCTCCTGTGGAGGTACGGGTCAGCAGTGGACTGCCGCAGGAGCAGGGGCTCACAGTGCAGGAGCAGGGGCTCAGGGTGAAGCAGACTTGGGTATGGCATAAGCCCTCTTGGAGGAGGTCGCCATCAATCCCATCATATAGCTGTTAGAATTTACACAGGAACGGGGAAATAGATTCTTAGAGGGCACAAACAGAACCTTGTGTGCACTAGGACCCAGGAGAAAGGAGCAGTGACCTCACAAGAGACTGACCCAGACTTGCCCGTGAGTGTCCAGAGTCTCCAGCGGAGGTGTGGGTCACTGGTGGCCAGCTGCAGGTTGGGGGCATTGAGTGCAGCAGTGCGAGCGTGGGACATTTTGAAGGAGGTCACCATTATCTTCATCATCTCCACCATTGTTTAGCCCCAGGTGAATAACAGGGAGGGAACACAGGCCCACCCATCAACAGAAAACTGGATTAAAGAATGGCCCCGCCCATCAAACAAGACCCAGTCTCCCCCTCAGTCAGTCTCTCCATTCAGGAAGCTTCCATAAGCCTCTTATCCTTCTCCATCAGAGTACAGACAGACTGAAAACCACAATCACGGAAAACTAACCAATCTGATCAATGGATCACAGCCTTGTCTCACTCAGTGAAATTACGAGCCATGCGGTGTAGGGCCACCCAGGATGGACGAGTCATGGTGGAGAGTTGTTATAGAATGCGGTGCACTGGAGAAGGAAATAGCAAACCATTTCCATATTCTTGCCTGGAGAAGCCCATGAACAATATGAAAAGGCAAAAAGATAGGGCATGTAAAGATGAACTCCCCAGGTCGGTAGGTGCCCAATATGCTACTGGAGATCAGTGGAGAAATAACTCCAGAAAGAATGAAGGGATGGAGCCAAAGCAAAAACACCACCCAGCTGTGGATGTGACTGGTGATGGAAGCAAGGTCTGATGCTGTAAAGAGCAATATTGCATAGGAACCTGGAATGTTAGGTCCATGAATCAAAGCAAATTAAAAGTGGTCAAACAGGAGATGGCAAGAGTGAACACTGACATTTTAGGAATCAGCAAACTAAAATGGACTGGAATGGGTGAATTTAACTCAGATGACCATAATATCTACTACTGTGGGCAGGAATCCCTTAGAAGAAATGGAGTAGCCATCATGGTCAACAAGAGTTCAAAATGCAGTACTTGGATGTGATCTCAAAAACGACAGAATTATCTCTGTTTGTTTCCAAAGCAAACCATTCAATATCACAGTAATCCAAGTCTATGCCCCGACCAGTAATACTAAAGAAGCTGAAGTTGAACAGTTCTATGAAGACCTACAAGACCTTCTAGAACTAACACCCAAAAAACATGTTCTTTTCATTATAGGGAACTGGAATGTAAAAGTTGGAAGTCAAGAGATACCTGGAGTAACAGGCAAATTTGGCCTTGGAGTACAGAATGAAGCAGGGCAAAGGCTAATAGAGTTTTGCCAAGAGAACTCAGTGGTCATAGCAAACACCCTCATCCAACAACACAAGAGAAGACTCTACACAAGGACCTCACCAGATGGTCAACACCAAATTCAGATTGATTATATTATTTGCAGCCAAAAATGGAGAAGTTCTATAAAGTCAGCTAAAACAAGACGGGAACTGACTGTGGCTCAGATCATGAACTCCTTATTGCCAAATTCAGACTTAAATTGAAGAAAGTAGGGAAAACCACTAGACCATTCAGGTATGACTTAAATCAAATCCCTTATGATTATAATATGAAAGTGACAAATAGATTCAAGGGATTAGATCTAATAGACAGAGTGCCTGAAGAACTATGGATGGAGGTTCATGACATTGTACAGGAGGCAGGGATTAAGATCATCCCCAAGAAAAAGAAATGCAAAAAGGCAAAATGGTTGTCTGAGGAGGTCTTACAAATAGCTGTGAATAGAAGAGCCTCTTGATGAAAGTGAAAGAGGAGAGTGAATGAGCTGGCTTAAAGCTCACCATTCAGAAAACGAAGATCATGGCATCCAGACCCATCACTTCATGGCAAACAGATAGGGAAACAGTGGAAAGAGTGGCTGACTTTATTTTAGGGGGCTTCTAAATCACTGCAGATGGTGACTGCAGTCATGAAATAAAAAGATGCTTACTCCTTGGAAGGAAAGTTATGACCGACCTAGACAGCATATTAAAAAGCAGAGACATTACTTTGCCAACAAAGGTCCATCTAGTCAAGTCTATGGTTTTTCCAGTGGTCATGTATGGATGTGAGAGTTGGGCTATAAAGAAAGCTGAGCGCTAAAGAATTGATGCTTTTGAACTGTGGTGTTGGAGAAGACTCTTGAGAGTCCCTTGGACTGCAAGGAGATCCAACCAGTCCATTCTGAAGGAGATTAGTCCTGGGTGTTCATTGGAAGAACTGATATTGAAGGTGAAACTCCAATACTTTGGCCACCTGATGCGAAGAGCTGACTCATCTGAAAAGACCCTGATGCTGGGAAAGATTGAAGGCAGGAGGAGAAGGGGACGACAGAGGATGAGATGGTTGGATGGCATCACTGACACAACGGACATGACTTTGGGTAAACTCTGAGAGTTGGTGATGGACAGGGAGGCCTGGTGTGCTGCGACTCATGGGGTTGCAAAGAGTCGGACAAGACTGAGCAATCAACTGAACTGATCTGAGAAGAAAAGTGAAAGGCAAAGAAGAAAAGGGAAAATATACCAATCTGAATGCAGGTTTCCAAAGAATAGCAAGGAGAGATAAGAAAGCCTTCCTCAGTGATCAATGCAAAGAAATAGAGGAAAACAATAGAATGGGAAAGACTAGAGATCTCTTCAAGAAAATTAGAGATACCAAGGGAACATTTCATGCAAAGATGGGCTCAATAAAGGACAGAAAAGGTATGGACCTAACAGAAGCAGAAGATATTAAGAAGAGGTGGCAGGAATACAGAGAAGAGCTATACAGAAAAGATCTCATGATCCAGATAATCATGATGGTATGATCTCTCAACTAGAGCCAGACATGCAAAGTCAAGTGGGCCTTAGGAAGTATCACTACAAACAAAGCTAGTGGAGGTGATGGAATTCCAGTTGAGCTAGTTCAAATCCTAAAAGATGATGCTGTGAAAGTGCTTCACTCAATATGCCAGCAAATTTGGAAAACACAACAGTGGCCACAGGACTGTTAAAGGTCAGTTTTCATTCCAATCTCTAAGAAAGGCAATGCCAAAGAATGCTCAAACTACCACACAATTGCACTCATCTCATATGCTAGCAAAGTAATGCTCAAAATTCTCCAAGTCAGGCTTCAATAGTACCTGAACCGTTAACTTCCAGATGTTCAAGCTGGATTTAGAAAAGGCAGAGAAACCAGAGATCAAATTGCCAACATCTGTTGGATCACAGAAAAAGCAAGAGAGTTCCAGGAAAACATCTACTTTATTACCTATGCCAATGCCTTTGACTGTGTGAATCACAACAAACTCTGGAACATTCTGAAAGAGATGGGAATACCAGACCACCTGATCTGCCGCTTGAGAAGTCTGTATACAATTCAGGAAGCAACAGTGAGAACTGGACATGGAACAACAGACTAGTGCCAAGTTGAAAAAGGAGTACGTCAAGGGTGTTTATTGTCATCCTGCTTATTTAACTTATATGGAGAATACATCATGAAAAACGCTGGCTGGATGAAGCACAAGCTGGAATCAAGATTCCTGGGAGAAATATCAATAACCTCAGATATGCAGATGACATCACCCTTATGGCAGAAAATGAAGAACTAAAGAGCCTCTTGATGAAAGTGAAAGAGGAAAACCAAAATTTTTTGGCTTAAAACTCAACATTCAGAAAACTAAGATCATGACATCTGGTTCCATCACTTCATGGCAAATTGATGGAGAAACAGTGGAAAGGGTGAGAGACTTTATTTTGGGGGGCTCCAAAATCACTGCAGATGGTGAATGCAGCCATGAAATTAAAAGAAGCTTCCTCCTTGGAAGAAAATCTATAACCAACCTAGACAGTACATTAAAAAGCAGAGACAACTTTGCCTACAAAGGTCCATCTAGTCAAAGCTATGGTTTTTCCAGTAGTCATGTATGGATGTGAGAGTTGGACTATAAAGAAAGCTGAGCACCAAAGAATTGATGCTTTTGAACTGTGGTGTTGGAGAAGACTCTTGCGAGTCCCTTGGACTGCAAGGAGATCCAACCAATCCATCCTAAAGGAAATCTGTCCTGAATATTCATTGGAGGGACTGATGCTGAAGTTGAAACTCCAATACTTTGGCCACCTGATGCAAAGAGCTGACTCATTTGAAAAGACCCTGATGCTGGGAAAGATTGAAGGCAGGAGGAGAAGGGGATGACAGAGGATGAGATGGCTGGATGGCATCATTGACTCAATGGACATGAGTTTGAGTATGCTCTGGGACTTGGTGATGGACAGGGAAGCCTGGTGTGCTGCAGTCCATGGGGTCAAAAAGAGTCGGACATGACTGAATGACTGATCTGAACTGAAAGTTCTTTCTTTTTGATAAGAATTAAATCCAAGGTATTAATTACTCTCAGACTTTGTCTATGTTAGTTGTAATTAAAGTGTCAGGAAGCAAGATCCCTCTAAAGACCTTCCACCTCTTCCTCACATTTCAGTTTTTTCCTCCTTGTGTCACTGCTATCACTCAACAGAAGTATGTAGGTATTGAGAAAGTAGGTAGGATACATGAATCACGGCAGACTCTTAATGTAACATCTTAGTTACATTCCCCTCAAAAAACAGATTGCTGCTGCTGCTGCTGCTGCTGCTGCTAAGTCGCTTCAGTCATGTCCGACTCTGTGCGACCCCATAGACAGAAGCCCACCAGGCTCCCCTGTCCCTGGGTTCTCCAGGCAAGAACACTGGAGTGGGCTGCCATTTCCTTCTCCACAAAAAACAGATTATCTAAGGGTTTTTCTGGTCTATATAGGTCTTGACTTCCTGGAGTTAAGAAAGAAATCACCAGAGAGAAAATGAAATTAAGTGCTTATAGTTTAAAATAAAAGTTTTTATTATCCACGAAATAAAAAGTTTCTGCACTTGGATTTCCATTTGTTGTTAAAGGAAGAAAAACCAAACTCTATTAATAACGCTTTTACACTTCTTGGTTGGAGAACCTAGAAAACGTCTCCCTGAAGGACAGAATTCTGCTTCTTTGCAGAGTCTGAAAGCTCTACCACAGGGATTTGGCATCCTACCCTCCAAGTCAAAACTAGGCCGAGGGTGAATTCACTGTGCCACTCTCTTCACTCTGCAGGCAGATGAAGCCCTTCCTCTGCTGAAATTGCCTTCCGGGTCTCTCCACAGTCTTTAGAACAAAATCCAAACTAGAATCAAAGCTCTTTGCAGTCTGACTCCTGCTAACTCACCAGTGCATCTTCTGCTGTAGCCCTCTGCCACCCCTCTGCTCAGTGGGAAACAACGTTCTCCATACAAGCTGTGTCAGTCCTGCCCCAAATGTGTTTGGATGTGTTTTCTTTGCCTCCAGCACCTTCACTGTTTGGTTCAGCACAGATCCCACCTCCACGGGGGTGGTTTCTCTCATCACCTTGGGTGAGATGTCCCTTCCATCTTGGGTTAAACTCTGTCAGTCTTTACACTTCACATCAACTGTCCATTCTCATTTCCCTCTCCTATTCACATGGTGTGCTTTAGGGGTTAAAGCTGTGTTTCTTCATCACTTCCTACGCAAATACAAAACAATGTTTGAAACATAGTTGGTGGTCAGTGTTTGCTGAATAAAATCCTAAATTAACATAGTAACATATTAAATCACTTTATATCACCTCCCTTGGACATGCAAACATTTACTTCTAATTTACCTTCCAGGAGCCAAAAGTGATCTGTACTGATGGGTACTTTAAGAGGGAGTCAGAAACGTGTTATTTCTCAACATGTATACTTCATTTATGTCTGCTTACAATTCCATGAACAGAGGAGCCTGGCTGGCTACAGTCCTTGTGGCTGGAAGAGTCAGACACAACTGAGCACACACGCACACACAGAATTCCAGCAGAGTGTATGACATTGGATTGTGCTCTAAATCTAAATGTCTATTTGACAAGCAGTATAGTGGGAAAGTAGGGCAGGAAGAAAACAAAAGCAAAAGCTGAAACAAGGTTAAACAAAAGTGAAATTTTTGTCCAGAAACAAAGAAGGCAAACCACACCTCTTCTGGCTCCCAAGCACCCTTTATGAGAATGGTGCTACTGAAAAAAAAAAAAGAAAGGTCATCTCGGGGAGGATGACTCTTAAGTTTTCAAAAGTCATGAGTGGCTCATACCAACAAACTTGAAATTCAATGAAATAATCTTGGGACAAAGTTATGTGATTATGAGTACGGCTGTCATTTTGATGTCTCAGAAAACCCATGGGGCAAAACCTTAGATAGGATAGAATTTTTTCCAGTGATGATCTTTTTGCCTAACTTCCCTTTGTTCATCTATAATAATAATAACAATCAAGATGTAATTTTTAAAATATCATTACTCTTCCTATGTATGAGATTGGTCAGTTGAGGGTCAATTTCACACTGAAACCTCTAAAACAATGTTTTCAAGGGTAGCAGCCAGTAAGTAAGTCCCAAAGCACCTCACAAGTAAGAGCACTATTTCACAGTGCAGCTCCATCCAACAAGCCGATCATTCTCCACAGACACTCTGAACATCTACCGTAGTACATCAGTGTCCAAGAAGAGGACACAGGGCTTGCTCCAAAGAGTTTCTTTCTCACTGCTCCCTGCAGCATGTTTCAAACTGATTCACTGAGCACAGATTCACCCCACCTTGATTCATTATGGGTTGCTTTTTTGTTTTTAACCTTTTTCTCCAACTGACTGAAAGCTTCTTGGCAACACAGAATAAATCATATTCATCTTCAAATCTGGAAGTACCTAAAAGTATCTTCAGCATAAAGGTTTGCTGAATTAATTTGAAAAAATTAACCTAAGTACTCGTAACCACCTAAGATTACAGAGTATCAAGTATCACTTTTCTTAGTAAGACAAGAAGATGATATACTTGAAGTTTATGTAGCCCTGACAGATTCTTCTGGAGCCATGAACAGACCAATTGAACAAACAAAAGTGAAAAACAAACTAATGAAAATACAGCCCATGTCTCCTTCCTGTTAGTGGACCATAAGGTCTTATTACTGTACCATGATGTGATTCTATCTTCCATGTGACTGTCTTCAATAAGATTTCTCTGTTTACGCCTGTTCATGATATGATGCAAAGAAAACAACAACATGTATGCATAATTGTGTTCTTAGAGTTTGCAGGGGATTCTAGACAGTATGAAGTTGTTTGGTCCCACCTTCAAAAAGTCAATCTAAGGTTGTCCTCTTTCAACCAAAGGAGAAAGCTTCACTGAAGAAATAAAAAGGACTGATATAAAATAAAAAGAACCTCAAAAAGATGTGCCACCTGGGAAGTCAATGATTCAATCAGGAAACACTACTGATCTTAGTAATCTAGAGCAAAGGGAGTGGCAGGCAACACGGATTCAACTATATGAAGAAATAGTTATTTTATGCTACAAAGCAAATACTAGATGTTATTTGCAACTTCTGGACTGGATTATCCCAGAGGGTCTGTGTCAGAAGGCACTTCTTTGGCTGGCGCCCTAGAACCAAATATGGAAGCTTATGTGATGGTGATGGCCAGCTAAAGAGAAATGTTACCTTGGTAAATTATGATAACTCGGCCATAAGGATTACTAAAGCCAGCATAAATTAGAGGGTTTGTTCCTATGCCAACTCTGTGAATTATAGATGTATGCATTCATAAAATGACTTCCATCATCAGAAATTGTAGAAACTTTTCACACGTACAGTCTTTACTCTGAAATAGCATCTGTGAGTAGTCTTGCTCATTGCACATATAGCATGACAGCCAGCCACTTTGTAACCTCAAAGGCCCAGTCCTCATGACAGACCTCCTTCTTGGTTTCCCAGTCAGCAGGGCACTAGGTGCAAAGCTATACAGGGCCATCACTTCTCAGTGACTTATGCTCACCAGCCTGAAGCCATAGTCCACGGTGTCAGAGTGGATAATTATTTTTTTTTGAAACAGCAATGTGATTATTTGCCCATCTTTTACACAAAAATTCCTTCAACATTTGCCTGGTATCCTTGATCTTTTCTGTAAGAACCAGGCCAAGGAAGGGAGCTGGACTAGGCTTAAAGTCTGTCACTTGGGACTGAGAGCACTTCAAATCCTCTTTCTCGAAGGCAACCTAATTTTGCAGTGGATACATCTCCAAGCTGCTTGTGCCTGTGGTATCAAAATTCACATCTATAGATACACTTGACTGAAATGCACCATTTTGGAGGTCTGGACAGCCTAATCTGATAGTCTGATGCTGACAGCCTCAATACAAATTCTATTCAATGGTCCTTCTGAAATCTCAAATCCCACTTATTCCACAAACATAAGTGAAAAACAGCCTAGCCAAAAGACAGAGTATCCAGTGACCACTTCAGAGGAACAGAGATGATCACTGAGTAACTTGTTCTAGCTAAAAGGCCTTGGGCAATGAACAAAGTGTACAAATTTTTTACTTATAACTACGTGCTGACTCTGTAAAGCAATGATCAGCAGAAAATTTACTCTCTGAAGGGTCTCAGCATAGAGTGATTCCCTCATGTTTTCTTTAGAATTTCTGCTTTCAATCTACTGAAATGAAAAAGTATTCCCCCAATGCTACAAACATGTCCGGTACTTAGAAGTATTCCTTCTGCACATTGTGAAGTGAATTGCTCAGTCGTGTCTGACTCTTTACGACCCCATAGACTGTAGCCCACCAGGATCCTCCCTCCATGGGATTTTCCAGGCAAGAATGCTGGAGTGGATTGCCATTTCCTTCTCCAGGAGATCTTCCCAACCAAGGGATTGAACCCAGGTCTCCCGCATTATAGGCAGACGCTTTACCATCTGAGCCACCAGGGAAACTCTTCTGCACATTACCAGATAGTAAATAAGAATGCAGATTTAGGATGGGCTTGATGGTACCAATAAAAATGGTCTTATACAGCTGTTGCATTTATATAACATTCGTGACTATATAAAAAGACCAGCTGTCCTTCACAGGGAAGCTTTTGACCCCACATTTAGGGCAATCACTAGATGCCCTAATGCAGTAAGCATCCAGAAGAGCTTGAATTTGTATTTCCATTGGTACAAATTGCCCCAAGGCCGAAACAATCTGTCTTTATCTCAAGAGTGAAAATTTGGGGCAATTTTTATTTTTCAGTTTTCTAGATGTTTAAGAATTTAGAGATAAAAATAAGTATTTCCATTCTTATTAAATATCTACACACATGTCCTATTTTACTGTTCAGTCACTTAGTCATGTCCTACTTTTTGTGACTCCATGAACTGCAACACACCAGGTTTCCCTGTCCATCACCAACTCCCGGAGTTCACTCAGACTCACGTCCATTGAGTCAGTGATGCCACCCAGCCATCTCATCCTCTGTCGTCCCCCTCTCCTCCTGCCTTCAATCTTTCCCAGAAACAGGGTCTTTTCAAATGAGTCAGTTCACGTGTCCTGTTCGATGTATAATTAATTTTAACAAGAGGCTGTAACAGTTTTTAGGGGGACACAAGTCAGGGCTCTTATGCTCTCATTTTAACACATTTTATATATGGTTTTCCATTTGAACAAAATGGGTTGAGAAGAGTGGTGAAGTTCAGGAATGGTCATCTTGTCTCTTTATAATGGTTAATAGTTACTGAATTCTTATTGTGTGCCCCACGCTTTTCTAAACACCATTGTTAGTCGTTAAGTCATGTCTGACTCTCTTGTGACTCTACAGAACGTAGCCTACCTGGCTCCTCTGTTCATGGGATTTCCCAAGTAAGAATACTGGAGTGGATTGCCATTTCCTTCTCCAGGGGTTCCTTCAAACCCAAGGATTGAACCAGCATTTCCTGCATTGGCAGATGGATTCTTTACTACTGAGCTACCATTGATTAAATGCTTTAATCCTCACAACAAATTACCAGCTGTGTGATCTTGGGCAAATTGCTTAGGCTTTGTAAGTCTTGATTCCATTTCCAGAGAAAGAAATGGAAGTTTAGAAGGTTAAATGATTTGCTTAAGTTCACTCTCACATCCATGAGATGTGAGAGTTGGACCATAAAGAAAGCCGAGTGCCTAAAAATTGATGCTTTTCAATTGTGAAGTTGGAGAAGACTCTTGAGAGTCCCTGGGACTACAGGGAGATCAAACCAGTCAATCCTAAAGGAGATCAACCCTGAACATTCATTGGAAGGACTGATGCTGAAGCTGAAGTTCCAGTACTTTGGCCACCCGATGCAGAGTGGACTCATTGGAAAGACCCTGATGCTGGGAAAGATTGAGGGCAGAAGCAGAAGGGGATAGCTGAGGACTAGATGGTTGGATGGCATCACTGACTCAATGGACATGAGTTTGAGCAAGCTCTGGTAGTTGGTAATGGACAGGGAAGCCTGGCGTGCTGCAGTCCATGGGGTCACAAAGAGTCAGAAAAAACTGAGAGACTGAACTGAACTGAACTAAGTTCACTCAGCCAGTGAAAGGCAGAGCTGGGCTTGATCTCAGCAGGCTGGCACCAGGGCTAGTCCTCTGCCCCACCACCAGGACTGCCTTGGGGATCCTCAGGAGTTACTAACTAGAGACAGAGCTAGGTACCTAGGGCATTCCCAAAGGAAATGCCCACAAAGGGAGCACTCATATTCATAGTCACTTGCTCTGTGAGATTCTTCTAAAATTCAAATGTGCAAATGATAATGAATAAGAAACGCATGGATTCTTTTCTCATTCCTGCCCTAATCTTCAGACTTAAGCTTTCAAGCTAGGTGGCCTATAGACATCTTTGAAAGGCAATCCAAAGCTTGTAACAACTTTCTCAATGGCTTCAAATAGAAGGTTCTGATGACTTTATGATCTTAAAAACATTGTCTTTATAGCTAATGTATGATGGAAAAAAAAAGATAAATCACAAATTAAATTAACACCATACATCAAATCCCTTTTGTGACTAATGAAATCAGGAACAAGGTGATTGGAGATGGTTTCAGAAAGACAGACAAATACAGATATGCCCAGTTCTTAAGGAATAACTTTTAAAAAATCTTAAAAGACAATTTGGCATCACTGAAATTCTGCACCATGGCTCCAGCCTGCCTAATTCATTCTTTATAAGAGGAGGGAGAAAAAGAAAGTCACTTCAACGAGGCTTACGTTTATGAAAAACACATGGACTCTTAAAGCCAGCTAGACCTGAATTTGCATCTCAGTTCTGCAGTTTTGCAGTTTTCAAGGAATGTGGTTTTGAAAGTTACTTAAATTCACAAGCCTCAGCTTTGCATCTGATAAAACAGAATAACTACCTTCTTGCAAGGAAATTGTAAGGGTTATAGGTAATGTGTATAATGTGCTTGGCACATGGTAGGTTCTCAATAAATTGGAACCAATGATAACAACAAGAAGAGTGTTAATAGAAACAATTAAACATACTGCCAACAGCAGAGACAGTGGAAGTGGAATGATGGTTAAGAGCATGGGCCTGGAGTCAGATGACCTCAATTTATTCTTGCTTTCCTTTCCTCGTAGAATTCACATCATATCGAATAAAAGCTGTTCTAAGTTTCTCTCTTTGCCCTCACAACATAATATCTCCACGGCTTTACTGTGACATCTTAGGCTCTTCACTTGAATAAGTTACTTAACTCCTTTCTGTACCAGTTACCACAGCTGTAAAATGGGCTAATAATAGTATCTACCTCATATCCTGTGGCGAGAATAAATGAGTCCATCCATGCCAAGCTTAGGATCAGTCTGACCGTGACACGTCATAAGAACTCAATGTTAGCTGCTGCTGTTTTTTCAGTCATTGTATAAAGGACCCTCCAAAACCAACACCAACCACCTGGATTGCTCATCCATAATGTTGGTTAACAGAGTGAAACTAGAAGACCATGAAAACTCCTGAGGATGGCAAGACAGCATTTCAGACTAATGGCTGAAATAACATAAGATCAAAAGCTATCTGAAGGGAAAAGTAAAAATTAGATTGCAGTGTACAAGGAGGGGAGACCAGTTAACTGGTAATCCCTACTTGGAATCCAGGCTTGCCAAAGGGCTTCCCTATAAAAGAACTCTGTAAATGTCATTTTAAAAAGTCAAAGCAAAGGAAAAAAAATAGAAGTGAAGAAGAATAAGAATGAGGCAAAGGGAATATACGCCACCTTCCTCCTTTCCTTAGAACATGCTGTGTTTTTTCCCCCTGTGCTTTGCCATATTTCTAAATCCTTTTTGCAAAGGTCAGAGAAGCAGCACCAATCCCATTGTGTCACTTCCCCTCATACTACTTAGAAAAATTCAGCCACCTAGCAAATGTAATAAAGAAGGATTGCTGTACCCATAAAACATCCAAGAAACAGCTACCCAACCAGAGCATTCCGATTTGCAAAGATAACATCTAATCCTGCTGCTCTGGGTGTGGCTCGATGGTGAGGGATGGGGAGGCTGGGGTTCAAAGTGCTGTCTCTAGCATCTCACAGATTACAATGATGACATCAGAATCAGGGTGAAAAGCAGGGCGCCCCAATTGCTGTCTGTACTCCAAGCCCTCTGAAGCTTCCACTTCCTCACACAGAGCAAGAAAATTGGATAAGAACTGGGTTGAGGTCCTTTGGGTCTCCAGGAAAAGCTGCAGGGATGAGCCGGAAAGAGCCCATTTTCTGGTCCGGGGAGAAGAAGATGAGGCATGTTTTTAATAGTCTGGTGTGGCTGCAGCTCACTCCTCGAGAACAGTAACTTCAGCAGCCACTTCATTATATTTCTACTGTAAATGACCAGGCCTGAGCCAAGTCTGAGCCAAAACACCCTCCAGGATTCAGCTGGGGTTAGGTCATCTGCAGCGTATTGACCACTGCTGAACTCCAAACCCCTAACGAGGCATCTCAGCAACAGTATGTGTCCTGCCACTAATGAGGCTCTTTTTCCATGAATAATGAGAAAGAACATCATCTCTGTTGCCAGGTACAAACATAAACAAAGCTCAACACAGGGCTTTGGTATAGTGAGTTTGTCCATTTGCAACAAAGGAATTTAGCAAAGTGAGAGCCAAGTTTTAGTGGAGGGTGGGACAGGCTCTTGTAACAAATAATGTGAACATATGTTATCAGAATCTAATAAATCAGCTTTCGGTTGTTGTGGCAAGGAGACTGTGCAATGAGATAGAGACAGACGACAGAAAGCTCCAAATGAGTTCACTGCTTTATTTTACAATCAGTCTTGTAACACAAAGCTGATGATTTCTGTAATGAACTGAGATCTTCATGAAAGGAGCCTTAGGACAGACCTGAGATCCCAAAGGCTCTATTGGCTAAAGCTTTTCTCACGCCTTGATGTAGCAGGCTGAGTGCAGGCTGACTCTGGGGATGAGAACACTGAAGCCTTGCCATGACACTGCTGGCTTTGAGGTACTTTGTGGAAGGCGCATGGCCACCTGAACCCATGTGCCATGCTTCTTAGGTACCAAAAGGCTCTCAGAGTACCATAAGCATTCTGCCTCTAAGGTAGTCTCTTGGCTTAGACTCCCAAGGTCAGCCCAACAGTGAGATTCCAGCATATAAACAGAGAACAAAAGTGAGCTGACATGAAGGCCAAACAGTCTTTATTTTGTTTACTGTAAAGTGTGCTACATTTTTCTTTCTAAAATCAGTTCCATACTAGGTAGCATATATTTTCTTACACAGGGTGCTCATGTTTGCACAGGCCAAGCAGTGCCATCACAGGCTGAGGGCTTTTAGTTCCCATCAGTCTGAGTAAGAATTAACAATAAAACAAAATGAAAACAAAGGAAAACAATCTTAGATGCCTCAGTTCCTCCAGCTACAGGGGGTAACAACTCTAACCTATTTCAGAGATACCTTTTGAGGAACTGTGTGTCAAAAAAAAGACTCAAATAGTATAGTTGGCTCTGTATGTTTGATGAATTGCTAGAAATTTTGACCTGAATAATTCTTTCTTTTTTCATGGAAGGGCATTTTATTTTAAATATAGCAGTGTGTACATGTCAATAATTCTTTAAATGCACTAAAAATGCTTACTTAATAAAGAATATTTTATAAAGTAAAAAAAAATCATATAACATAAACAATCACTTCCTAACATCCATTTTATAAGCAAATATATTAATTTTGGGAGAGTTAATGGAACATGGCAGAATGTATGAAATTCTGCAGAGATTCTAGCAGCTAATTATGTAGAAAATTGTGTATAATTAATCAAATAGTAAATTCAAAGACTGGCAATTGAGAAGAAGATTTTTCAAATATCTGGGAGGTATCAGCTTATATTTCTGGTTTATTAAGAAAAGGCAAAATAAAATAAGCTCACGGGTGAGTAGGTTGGAATGGCAAAGGGACTGCAAAGGCTCTCATGTGAAGAAATGGGAGTTCTTCTGCTAAAAAAGAGAAGACCTGGGGTGAAGGGGCCATGATTTCATCTTCAAACATTGCTGAACTGTCACAAGTTTTGTAGCAGAAGCTAATAGCTGTTTTTGGTGAAGGAAATGGCAACTTATTTCAGTATTCCTGCCTGAGAAATACCATGGATAGAGTAGTCTGGTGGGCTACAGTCCATGGAGTTGCAAAGATTCGAACACAACGTAGTAGCTAAACAACAACAAAACCTGGCTGTTCTATTGCTTCAAAAATCTACATGACTAACAGGTAGTGATCACAGTCAACCAGTGAGGGGTCAGTGCTGTTCCTACAGGGCATGTGCTGCCTGCAGAGGTTCTGAGTGATTCCTGACCTTGGAAATCTGGTGGAAATTCATAAGACAATAGTTATCAAAGTGTTGTGCTATTTAAATGATCCTTCTCATCTAACATTGAAACACATCAAGAAGAGAGGAATACTCAAGTAGATAAAAGTACCCAAGGACTTACCGTCATACTTTGCTAAGACTGCCTGAACATCAGCATATGCTTGTAGTTCCAGGAGAGCCTCTAAAAGGTTTTCATGGATGTTGAACATGCTCAGGAGAGGGAACTCTTTCATTAACTAGAAAAGAAGAAACCAAGGTAAAATTAATGTTTCTTATTTTTTAAGGTATAACTAATACTGAGTTATTTATATACTATATATAAAAGTATAGTATAATTTTTAGAAATACAATTAATACTAAATTACAAGCATTCACATCAATTATTATGTTGTAAAGCATTAAACGCTTAAATTTTTTTGTGCTGTTTTTGGGAACAGCAACTTTGAATTTGTGAGAATCTAAGGTGGGAGAAAAATCCAAAAGTGAAGAGTTTTATGAACACTGAGGAAGATGCTTAGAGGCAGTACTGAATGTTAAAATGTCTTTAAGGCCAAATAAGGTGAAGGTGGAAAACTATCTCTAGGTGTTAACAGCAGCTCTGGATGGAAGCCAGAGGGTAGCAGGAGAAGCAAAAGGCACTGCTCTTTTGAGCAGCCTGATAGCCAAGTTAAAGACAAAAAGTAGGAAAATAATGAGGAGGTGATATATTGAGAAAATGTGCAGGTAGTGACAGAGAATGGTAGTAAAAGAAGAAGATGTTAAGGAGTTCCTGCCTATTTGTCTCAATAAAACAGGAGTCAAGATTATTTTTTGAGACTGAGGGAACAGGTGACAGGGAGGAAGTAGGAAGACAGAGGAGA
Source organism: Aepyceros melampus (assembly GCA_006408695.1). Taxonomy (NCBI): domain Eukaryota; kingdom Metazoa; phylum Chordata; class Mammalia; order Artiodactyla; family Bovidae; genus Aepyceros; species Aepyceros melampus. The sequence goes on along the minus strand of SJXQ01002461.1, from coordinate 167,357 downwards.
AAGTGTGGAACAATCAAGGATTATAGAGGCTGTCTTAGGACCCCAATAGACTACAGAGTACGGATTTAGAGAGTCTACAATTTGCACTGTTGTCAAGTTTCAGCTGACAGGGCTCAGCAGCCAAGGGACAGTGGTAAAGATGTCAAATGATAAGGTTGAGCCTGGGAAAACTGAATTAGATTCAATAAAAAGTCAAGGAGCAAGAGAACAGGCTAGAATGGTGATGGATGATTAAAGGAAAGGCTCAGGTTCTAAACAGCATCAGGAGGAAGAGAGGTCCAAATGGGGTTAAAAGATATGATAATGAATTTCACTGGAAAACAAAGAGAAAGAAGAAAGGACATGACCAAGAATTTCAGAGTAAAACCTTATCCTCAAGAAAGGTAAATCTCACCTTAAGGAAAAGACAACCAGGTTCTTTACAAGGCAAAGTCACACACACACACATATACGTGTGTAAATATGTAATGATGTATTCATATATGTGTGTGTATCACAACCCAGATAATCAAGATGGTATGAACACTCACCTAGAGCCAGACATCTTGGAATGTGAAGTCAAGTGGGCTTTAGAAAGCATCACTACAAATAAAGCTAGTGGAGGTGATGGAATTCCAGTGGAGCTATTTCAAATCCTGAAAGATGATGCTGTGAAAGTGCTGCACTCAATATGCCAGCCAATTTGGAAAACTCAGCAGTGGCCACAGGACTAGAAAAGGTCAGTTTTCATTCCAATCCCAAAGAAAGGCAATGCCAAAGAATGCTCAAACTACCACACAATTACACTCATCTCACAAGCTAGTAAAGTAATGCTCAAAATTCTCCAAGCCAGGCTTCAGCAATACATGAACAGTGAACTTCCAGATGTTCAAGCAGTTTTAGAAAAGGCAGAGGAACCAGAGATCAAATTGCCAACATCCGCTGGATCATGGAAAAGCAAGAGAGTTCCAGAAAAACATCTATTTCTGCTTTATTGACTATGCCAAAGCCTTTGACTGTGTGGATCACAATAAACTGTGGAAAATTCTGAAAGAGATGGGAATACCAGATCACCTGATCTGCCTCTTGAGAAGTCTGTATGCAGTTCAGGAAGCAACAGTGAGAATTGGACATGGAACAACAGACTGGTTCCAAATAGGAAAAGGAGTACATCAAGGCGGTATATTGTCACCCTGCTTATTTAACTTATATGCAGAGTACATCATGAGAAACACTGGGCTGGAAGAAGCACAATCTGAAATCAAGTTGCCCGGAGAAATATCAATCACCGCAGATATGCAGATGATACCACCCTCTGGCAGAAAGTGAAGAGGAACCAAAAAGCCTCCTGATGAAAGTGAAAGAGGATAGTGAAAAAGTTGGCTTAAAGCTCAACATTCAGAAAACGAAGACCATGGCATCCAGACCCATCACTTCACAGAAAATAGATGGGGAAACAGTGTCAGACTTTATTTTGGGGGCTCCAAAATCACTGCAGATGGTGATTGCAACTATGAAATTAAAAGATGCTTACTCCTTGGAAGGAAAGTTATGACCAACCTAGACAGCATATTAAAAGGCAGAGACATTACTTTGCCAACAAAGCTCTGTGTAGTCAAGGCTATGGTTTTTCCAGTAGTCATGTACGGATGTGAGAGTTGGACTATAAAGAAAGCTAAGCACCGAAGAATTGATGCTTTTGAACTGTGGTGTTGGAGAAGACTCTTGAGAGTCCCTTGGACTGCAAGGAGATCCAACCAGTCCATCCTAAAGGAGATCAGTCCTGGGTGTTCTTTGGAAGGACTGATGCCAAAGCTGAAACTCCAATACTTTGGTCACCTCATGCGAAGAGCTGACTCATTGGAAAAGACCCTGATGCTGGGAGGGATTGGGGGCAGGAGGAGAAGGGGACAACAGAGGATGAGATGGCTGGATGGCATCACCGACTCGATAGACATGAGTTTGGGTGAACTCCAGGAGTTGGTGATGGACAGGGAGGCCTGGTGTGCTGTGATTCATGGAGATGCAAAGAGTCAGACACGAGTGAGCAACTGAACTGAACTTGTGCTTAGTCGCTCAGTCATGTCCTACTCTTTGTGACCCCATGGACTATAGCTTGCCAGGCTCCTCCGTCCATGGGGATTTTCCAGGCAAGAAAACTGGAGTGGGTTGCCATGCCTTCCTCCTGGGGATCTTCCCATCCCAGGGATCGAACCCAGGTCTCCAACACTGCAGGCAGATTCTTTACTGTCTGAGCCAACAGGGAAGTCTGTATACATATATACCCTTATTTAATTTACTAAATGGATAAGTGTTTTCTATTATAACACAGTGACCTCTAAAGAAGTAATACTTCTTTTTTTGATGTCAACATATTTAAAGCAATTGTGCTTAGAGAAATAATACCCCTCAAAATTGACAAATTTATTATTAAACAAGAAACCAGTGGAGACACTGCATTGACTCTTCACTTCTTCCAAGTTAGAAACCTTTGCCATATTGTTTTGTTTTTAAAAAATCCAAGAACCATTTATCATATCTCTAAAAACAAATAGTTTTCTGCAACTTCAAGGTATCATATTACCAACAAATAACACCTATCAAAATGATTATGTCTTCAATAAGCCTGTCTAAACCCCTTAGAGACAGCCTGCAATATTTCCACTGCTAGTAAAGGAAGTGAATACGACTGTATCACACATTGTTGATTTTCTGCAACCAATAAAAGTATTCCTTGCCTGGTTTATTCTGATTCTGGTTCACATCACTTTTTAATTTTTTTTTCTCTTTCTAATTAGTGCTTGTTAGAATTAAATCTATCATTCAGCATTTGGCAATACAATAAAGATATTCTCTAAACTGCAACATTTAAACATTAAACATTTTTGATCAATTCTTTAGGTAGAGGTCAAACTTCAAGGACTCAAGTCATATTCTGTAATTTAAAAACTGCAATTTCAAATACTAGTATGTTGAAGCTTAAAAACTGAAAGGGGAATCTAATTAAAATCTAACACATGTATGCCTATGTATGGCTGATTCATGCTGATGTATGGCAGAGGCCATCACAGTATTGTAAAGTAATTATTCTTCGATTAATATAAATAAATACATTTAAAAGATCCAATGAAACTATGAGCAAATATGGAGGTCTGGGCTTGTTTAAATAGAACTTGAAGATGCTAGGAGTTTGGTCAGCAATGCTTTCACTGGATGCTTGGATAGAACATACCATGTCCAAAAAACAATCACCAATAAAAGAATTTTAAACATAGCAAATGTTGGAAAGGCAATCGAAGTCATATTACAATTGGAAATCTAGCTTTGTTTCCTGAATATAAATAAGAAGAAACAATGAACCTTCCACTGCCCCATCTCACTCGAGTTATCACCTGACCTTCTCCAGCCTTTCACAACAGGCTTTCTTAGAGAAGAGCCATGAGTATTCTACTCCCTCTGCTCCCTTCACTCCTCACCGTAAGCTACAATCTGGCTTCCAGCCTCACAATTTCTCTGAATCTGCTCATCCCACATTTCCAGGTGACTTAAACTGCTCCTGTGGACGCCCTCCAGTCCTTTTCTTGCTTGACTTCTGCAACATTTGACAGTTTGATGACTTCTTGAAACTCTTGTCTCTCTTGGCTTCCTCCATACCATTTTCTTCTGGTTTTCTTCATATTCATCTTATAGCTCCTTCTCTAGTTTCCCCCTTTTCTGCTACTTAGGAGTAAGCTGTCTGCTTGAGTATGTCCCAAGTTTTCTTGGCATAAACACATTGATCGCTAGGACACTTTCATGTCCGGGGTCTCAATACCACCACTTTTGTGGGGATGGCTCCCACATCCTCATGTTCTGCTCTGACCTCTCTCCTAAGCCTTTATATCAATTTATAAGCTCTCTCCCTGACAGTTTTACCTGATCCATCTAATACTAGGCTCATAAATTCCCCCTTCCAATGCCAACCCTTCAAACCTGTTCATCCCCTTGGTATTTCCTACTTTGGAAAAGAACCATTAAGCCCTGTGTTAAGAATCTCTATGACGTGCCCACTATACTCCACTTCCTCAGAGGGCTTTAAGTCCCTGAATTAATATGTAAAAAAAAATGCTGGCAGCTTTCATCAAGTTCAAAGAAAATTCTGTCATGCAAAAAAACAAATATAAAACAAACAAACACTTTAAGAAACATTATCACTTCCTCTTTTCTCTGACCTTGCTACCAATGATTTAGTTTATGCTCTTATACTTGGCCTAAATTACTCTAATGGCATCTTTCCTCTGCCTGCTTCTGGAATCACCTTTTTCCAACTCATTCTTCACATTACTTTCATAAAGTTTTTCAAATAAACACATTTGAGTTCATCAAAACCCTGCTTAAAAGGCAACCACTGGTGTGGAAACAGGCAGATGTGAATACAAATTTACAAGCAAGACTGTTTTTTACATTATTTACAGTGATGAAAAATGCAAACAACTTAAAAATTTATCTACTATGAGACATTTACATAAAATAAGATACAGTTATCTTGCTGCTAAGTCGCTTCAGTCGTGTCCGACTCTGTGCGACCCCATAGACGGCAGCCCACCAAGCTCCCCCGTCCCTGGGATTCTCCAGGCAAGAACACTGGAGTGGGTTGCCATCTCCTTCTCCAATGCATGAAAGTGAAAAGTGAAAGTCAAGTCGCTCAGTCGTATCCGACTCTTAGCGACCCCATGGACTGCAGCCCACCAGGCTCTTCCATCCATAGGATTTTCCAGGCAAGAGTACTGGAGTGGGGTGCCATTGCCTTCTCCGATAGTTATCTTAGGGACTATAATATATAGTCATTAGTAGCTAAATTATCAAATAATTATTAATATGGCCTGGGAAATGTAGACATGTGACATTACATTAGAAAAAGCAAGATACGAACAAAACTTGACAATAATATCAAGCTTTTCTTTTGTATCTATGCATAAAGACATACTTGAGTAGAAATACATCAAAATGTTTTGTTAGTAGTTATTTTCTGGTTAAGAGGAAACAGTGTCAGACTTTATTTTGGGGGGCTCCAAAATCACTGCAGATGGTGACTGCAGCCATGAAATTAAAAGACGCTTACTCCTTGGAAGAAAAGTTATGACCAACCTAGATAGCATATTCAAAAGCAGAGACATTACTTTGCCAACAAAGGTCCATCTAGTCAAGGCTATGGTTTTTCCAGTGGTCATGTGTGAATGTGAGAGTTGGACTGTGAAGAAAGCTGAGCACCGAAGAATGGATGCTTTTGAACTGTGATGTTGGAGAAGACTCTTGAGAGTCTCTTGGACTGCAAGGAGATCCAACCAGTTCATTCTGAAGGAGATCAGCCCTGGATTTCTTTGGAAGGAATGATGCTAAAGCTGAAGCTCCAGTACTTTGGCCACCTCATGCGAAGAGTTGACTCATTGGAAAAGACCCTGACGCTGGGAGGGATTGAGAAAAGTTATGACCAACCTAGATAGCATATTCAAAAGCAGAGACATTACTTTGCCAACAAAGGTCCATCTAGTCAAGGCTATGGTTTTTCCAGTGGTCATGTGTGAATGTGAGAGTTGGACTGTGAAGAAAGCTGAGCACCGAAGAATGGATGCTTTTGAACTGTGATGTTGGAGAAGACTCTTGAGAGTCTCTTGGACTGCAAGGAGATCCAACCAGTTCATTCTGAAGGAGATCAGCCCTGGGATTTCTTTGGAAGGAATGATGCTAAAGCTGAAGCTCCAGTACTTTGGCCACCTCATGCGAAGAGTTGACTCATTGGAAAAGACCCTGACGCTGGGAGGGATTGGTGGCAGGAGGAGAAGGGGACGACAGAGGATGAGATGACTGGATGGCATCATTGACTCAATGGACATGAGTTTGAGTGAACTCCGGGAGTTGGTGATAGACAGGGAGGCCTGGCGTGCTGCGATTCATGGGGTCGCAAAGAGTCGGACATGACTGAGTGACTGAACTGAACTGAATGAGATTAAAGGTGATTTTTATTGCTTCCTTCATATTTACCATAAGTTGTAATATTTTTAAAAGGAATATATGTACATTCTTTAGATGGGGGTGGAAAAACTCTTTTTGAGAATATTGACTTCTCTGAAAACTATAAAACATTGAAAAAGGAAATTAAAGATGACTCAAAGAAATGGAGAAAATCCCATGCTCTTGGGTTAAAAGAATTTATATTATTAAAATGGGCATATTATCAAAGCAATTTACAGTATTAATGCAATCCTTATCATTACCCATGAAATTCTTCAGAGAACAAGAACAAAAATCTTAATATTTATATGGAACCATAAAAGACTCAGAATTGCTAAGGCAATCTGAGAAAGAACAAAGCTGAAGGTCTAACCCTCCCAGACCTCAGACAATACTACAAGGCTACAATAATCAAAATAGCATGGTACTGGCACACAAGCAGATATATGGATCAACAGAACAAAAAAGAGAGCCCAGAAATAAATATACCCACCTGTGATCAACTAATCTTTGACAAAGGAGGCAAAAATATACAATGGGGAAAAGACAATCTCTTCAGCAAGTGGTGTTGGGAAAGTTGGAGAGCCACATGTAAATTAATGAAGTAAGGACACTCCCTCACATCATATACAAAAATAAACTCAAAATGGCTTAAAGATGGCTTAAATATAGGACATGACACAAAAAAACTCCTAAAAGAAAATATAGGCAGAATCGTCTCTGACATAAATTGTAGCAATGTCTTCTTAGGTCAGTCTCCCAAGGCAATAGAAATAAAAGCAAAAATTTTTTAATGGGATCTTGAACTTGAAGTTTCTGCACAGCAAAGAAAATCATCAACAGAATAAAAAGACAACATATGGAACAGGAGAAAAAATATTTGCAAATGGTGCAATTGACAAGGTCTTAATTTCTAAGTTACACAATGAGCTCATACAGCTCATTATCAAAAAAATAAACAACCCAACCAAAATATGAACAGAAGACCTAAATAGACATTTCTCCAAAGAAGCCATACAGATGGCTAACAAGCACATGAAAAAATGCTCAACATTGTTATTATGAGAGAAATGCTAATCAAAACTACAATGAGATATCACCTCACACCAGTCAGAATGGCCATCATCAAAACGTCTACAAATAATAACTGCTGGAGAAGGTGCAGAGAAAAGGAAACCCTCCTACATCATTGGTAATAATGTAAATTGGTACAGCCACTATGGAGACCAGTATAGAGTTTCCTTCAAAAACTAAAAACAAGGTTACCAATAAGATCCAGCAATCTCATTCTTGGTCATTGATCTGGAAGAGATGAAAACACTACTTCAAAAAAATACTTGCACTCCCATGTTTGCATCCTGGTAACTCAGATGGTAAAGCATCTGCCTACAATGTTGGAGTCCCAGGTTTGATCCCTGGGTCAGGAAGATCTCCTAGAGAAGGGAATAGCAACCAGCATTCTTGCCTGGAGAATTCCGTGGACCGAGGAGCCTGGTGGCTACAGTCCAGGGCGTTGCAAACAGTCGGACACAATTGAGCAATCAACACGGTCACTTCAGCTTCCATGTTCATAGCAGCACTATTTACAATGGCCAAGACATGGAAACAACTTAAGTGTCCATCATCAGATGAGTAGATAAAGAAGATGTGGTCCATATATACAATGGAATGTTACTCAGCCATAAAATAAAAAGAATGAAATAATGTCCTTTGCAGAAACATGGACAGACCTAGAGATTAACATACTAAGAAAAGTAAGTCAAACAGAGAAAGACAAATTTCATATAATATCATGTGGAACATAAAAAATGGTACAAATGAACTTATTTACAAACAGACTCATGTGGTTAACCAAAGGGGAAAGGAGGGAGGAGGGATAAATTAAAGAGTTTGGGACTAAGAGTCTTAGATACACACTACTATATATAGAAGAGATACAACAAGGACCTACTATGAAATAGAAATACAAGGACCTACTGTACAGCCTAGGGAACTATATATTTAATATCTTATAATAACCTCTAATGAAAAAGAATCTAGAAAAGAATATGTATAAGCATATTTTCACATATATATGTATATATGTTCCTCTGCCATTTAAAATCTTCCAATGACTGCATAAACTGCATCTTATCTTGTAAAAGGTATAGCTAGAACTCATACACTTTGACTAAAGGTAAGGAAGAATTTTCTTAGAGTTATCAGAAAATGAACAGATGGTCTATAGAAGTCTCCATCATTGAAATTTCATAGCGAGAGAGAGGCTGCTCACTGGGCAGGGATGCTCAAGGCAGAAGACCTTTTAAATCCTCTAATTGCAAGGGAAAATGTCCCAACTCCGAAGCATAACTTTCAGGCTCACTCTCAGCTCAGTGCCAGAGTCTTGTCTCCCCTGTCTTCTCAGGATTAAACTCTAGCCTTGTCAGATCAGACCATTATAACCATCTCTAGAATTCTTTCTACAGTTACTAGCCACTGAGTTTTTATTCAGACTCTTCATACCACCTGGAATACCTTTTCGCTTCATTTACAAGGCAGCCTGTCAAAATCATCCCACCCTCCAAAGCCTAGATCAAATGCCACCTCCTAAAGTCAGAGCATCATAGAAAGTGAGAGCCAGAAGAGCCCATGGAGATCATCTAAACACCCTCCTCAGTTTACAGACAGCTCCCGCCCGCCCTCATCCCTCCAAACAACAATGAAGCCTGCACATTTAAGTGACTCAGCCAAGTCAGTGCTGGGACTATGATTCAAATCCAGTCATCAGTACCGATTCCAAATTTCAGTACATCAAACCTCTGTCTCTTGCTTGCCAAGTCTAGGAGAACTAAACAATTTTGCCGAGGCTTCTTTTTATAACACTTACCTATTTGCTTGGCATTGTGGTTGCATGAACATATGAAGATGGCTATATTACAGAGGAAAGAGCACTCTATATTTGGAGGAAAGAGCGCTCTATATTTGGAGTTATTCCTGAGCTTAAATCCCACTTATACCACTTACTACCTGCGTGACTTTGTACGTATTACTCTCTGAGCCTCGGTTTTCTCATCTCCTGGGTCTCAGTTCAAATGGCCTCTTCCCAGACTCTCTCTACCATCTATTGTCACCAGCTCACTCAACCATTTTCCATTGCTTCTATCATATTCTGAAATTATGATATTTATTTATGTAGCTGAATACTAGATAATTTAAAAAGCAAAACAATAGAGTGACAGTAGGTAATGCTATAATTTCAGGAGTCAGCAAATTTTTTTCTGTAGAGCCAGACAGTAAATGGTTTGGGCTTTGTGAGCCATATGGTCTCTGTTGTGACTACTCAACTCTGACATTACAGCATGAGAGCTGCCATGGACAGTACTTAAATGAACAGGTGAGGCTAGGTTTCAATAAAACAACTTACAGAAATAGGCAGATCAGATTTGGCCACAGGCCTTAAATTGCTAACCCCTGGTTAACAGGAATAAGTTTCAAAAATCAAAAGATCTTCATAAAATGAGTATCATAGTGATATTACATTTGAAAAATAGAACATCTCTTACACACAGCTGGTTTGACAGACCATAGTAAAATGGAACAAGGCCTACTCTACAACCCAACACTTCCTCTTCCAGCTCTGTTTCCTAGAGACCATTCACACACATTTCTGAGGATTTACATACTGGGATATTCCAACAGGAGGAGGAGCACTGTATAAACATGCTGAATGGATAGATCAACTGAGGCATACTCATGACAAAACACTAATTCAGCAGGGAAAAGGAATAAATTATATTTAATACATCCTAATGTAGACAAATCAAGCAGTTTTGAGTTCTCTAGAAATACTCTAGCAAACAGCCTGTAGGGTATAACAATTAAAAATTTTAATGCACCAAAATGATTCTACACATTGTTTATGGGTATATTATATATAAACTTGTGAAAACTAACTGAAAAAACAAAGTTCCTGGCACCTAAGGAGAGATGGATGGTTGTGAATGGTAGTCACATGGGGGTCTATAGCTTTATATTGTTTTATGATAAAAGTTTTAATTATTAACTTACTGCTATTTATTATTAACTATAATTAATCTTGAGTGGTGAGGTTATTTTTCAAAACATTAAACTTTTATATATAAAGTTGCTTCTTCAAACATAGGAAGTTCATTAAATGTACTTTTCATTTGTAATTCCTCAAGAGTTTCATACTCCTCATTTAGACTTTAATTTGTTTTCCTATTTTCTAATTGCCTTTTGAAGCAAAATTACTTCCTCCTGTTGGGGGTTTGACTATAGCTCCTAAAATATTGCTCAGTTCAGTTCAGTCACTCAGTCGTGTCCGACTCTTTGCGCTCCTGTGAATCACAGCATGCCAGGCCTCCCTGTCCGTCACCAACTCCTGGAGTTCACTCAGACTCACGTCCATCGAGTCGGTGATGCCATCCAGCTATCTTATCCTCAGTCGTCCCCTTCTCCTCCTGCCCCCAATCCCTCCCAGCATCAGAGTCTTTTCCAATGAGTCAACTCTTTGCATGAGGTGGCCAAAGTACTGGAGTTTCAGCTTTAGCATCAGTCCTTCCAATGAACACCCAGGACTGATCTCCTTTAGGATGGACTGGTTGGACCTCCTTGCAGTCCAAGGGACTCTCAAGAGTCTTCTCCAACACCACAGTTCAAAAGCATCAATTCTTCAGCACTCAGCTTTCTTTATAATCCAACTCTCACATCCATACATGACTACTGGAAAAACCATAGCGTTGACTAGATGGACCTTGGCTGGCAAAGTATTGTCTCTGCTTTTGAATATGCTATCTAGGTTGGTCATAACTTTCCTTCCAAGGAGTAAGTGTCTTTTAATTTCATGGCCAGTATCTAAGAAAAGGTCAATGTCTGATTAAACAACATTTAGAGAATTCCTCAAAAAAACAAACAAAAAAAATAATTTGAGCTAATAGATTTTAATGTACTGCATTTGAATCTGATAATAATGACAAGATAATGATAGCTAATCTCAGATGAACCACATCTTAGAGACCCAATTCTCCTCCATCTGAGTTCTAGAGAGTAGGGCCATGGACAGATGTGGTGTGAAGAACTATATGAATTATTGTTTTACCTTGAAGGATGCCTCAGAGTTAAGATGACTATAAGTTCCTTTCCTCTCTATCCCCTTAGTCCTGGGACTGGGGTTGCAGTTAGACTTAAATGAGACCATCTAATAAGAAAACTCTTCCGTCATAAAATTTTTTCCTGCTTCTTCTCCAGAAGCACAAAGATTTCTATGACACATTGTTTTCAAAGTAAAGGAGAAGGCACTGGACATGGCAGTGGGGCTGCTGAAAAGGACTCCATGTAGGGGAAGTGGCACATTACAAAAGCCAAGATCTCCACAGTCTTTGGAATCAGATAGAGCTGCGTTTCCATACTGGGACAGTGGAGTTTCTTAGCACCAGGTGAGCTGATTTTTCTCATCTGCAAGATAAGGATAGTATGTGCACTAGCTCACAGTGCACCCAGACACAATCCAGGGCTTAAAAAGTGAGCTATTTGTTTTGCTGTGTGCAACAGTTTAACTGCACAATATAACGTATCTTGATTTATTTATTCATTTTAAAATAATGTGCAAAAAATAGCTTGGTGACATAATTAGCCTTCCTACTAAGAAACTCAAATGAAGGCATATGATAACTACAAAGGCCTGTTTTCTATAAGCTAAGTCATTTTAAATAAATGTTTAAACTCCTATCTAGTATAGTTTTGTTTATTTATTGTCAGCTATCCTCCCTGCATTGGTAATTGCTTTCTCCTGGCAGTAAGAAATTTATATGCCCTGTTTTGCCCAAATATTACAGTTCATGTACAATGAAAACATTAACTCTCCTATGATTCCTCTAATACCTAGGGGGAAGAACATGGGATGGGCCAAGGATAGAATTTAGTTTCAATTTTACATCATCTGGCTATTGTCAGTTCAACTTTATTTCAATGAAAGAATTTGAGACACTTCTAAGGTTAACATTTATGAGCTCAAGTCGGGGAAAAAAAAAGAGAGAGTTAATTTACTGGATTTGAAATACTCTATGGACATAATTTAGAACTACAATCTGTATGCTTTTTCTCAGCTGACTTACAGGATGAAAACAACAGTTTAAACTTTTCAAGTTTGATTTGTATCTATTTAAACATTTTATTAGTTTAGCTACCCATGCATTGTTCTTTGAGTGAGAAAAGCAGTATGAAAATTCTTACATATTTTAAGGCAGAGATAATTAAAGAGATTCTTAGCCAGATTCCTACTGAGGTCAATGCAAGCTTGGCCTAATTAAAGTTTATAGAACTTGGCCTGTATTATATTCAAACAGCAGATACTATTTTCTTACAGTTGCAAATTTGACATTGCTTAATTACAGTTTCAAATAAGGACATAAGCAGAAAATAGAAAATACACTCTGCATTGCATGCCTATTATTTTGTCATTGATTTTTACTGACACTGAGGCCATGAAAACATAACAATCGTTTACTAGTGTCATCAGAGGCCCCTGCGAGTTCCAGTTACACAGACCTCTACAAAATGCAGTCCTGAGAGGTGTAAAACATGCATTGACAAGAAATGTCATTTTCAGAGTGAATCTAAAAGGAAATACTAAATTGTATCTATTGCAAGTTATATGACCAATCCATGATATTCACAGTTAGTTAAATCACTAGTTCACTAGTTCTTCACTGAGCTGAGTACATGATGTAAAAATATTCATCACCAAGAACTGGAAAGGGAAGTGGAAGTTGTGGGGATGCTCGTGAAACATCCAATGACAGCTTGGTATGACCACCCCCTACCCTGTCCCTCGCAAAAAAATTAAGAGGGATGGAAGGTTATCTAATTACCTGCTTTTCTTGTCAGAATTATGCTCAGTTCATTACAGAGAAAGAAATTTTCCTTAAAAATTTCTAGTGAACAGACAAGCTTTGGATTTATACAGATCCTGATAAAAATATTTTCAATATAAAACTTCCTCTTCCATTTGTTACTCAATCAGTTAAAGATAAAACAAAGGCAGCCCTGGTCATAATTTAGGAATCTTCAAAGATTCTCTTCCTCAACCTCTACCTTCCTTAGTGACATTCTTGTTTTTCACCTAAAGAATCTGCCTGTCAATGGAGGAGATGCAAGAGAGGCGGGTTTGATCCCTGGGTTAGGAAGATCCCCTGGAGGAGATGGCAATCCACGCCAGTATTCTTGACGGAAAAATTCTATGGACAGAGGAGCCTGGCAGTCCATGGGGTCGCAAAGAGGCACACATGACTCAGCATGCACATGCACACACACACATGTAAGACATTCCTTTCCAAAAGCAAGGATCTTGATAGTACCACTGTTTCATCTATGTTACAATATTGTGTCAAAATACTTCTAAAATTTCTCCTTACTTTAAACTTAAGGTAAACTGCAGTTTCAGGAACCCTGAAGGTGAAGCTAGAGAAGAGGGCAGAGAAGTCAGCCTCATCCTGTCTTGGGGAAATAATAATTTATACCAGTCTTCAAAACTGAGAGGGAACACATTGAATTATCATCGTAAACTGCTTCAAATAGGGCTGTGCCCTAGCCCTAAAATCATGAACAAATCTGAACAATTTGATGCTTATTTCAAATGGGTAGGACACAAGCCTGAGAACAGGAAATAAGATGATAAACATCCTTCCATCTGTGATGACATGACGTGGCTCTCCTGTTCCGGGAGTGGCCTCAAGGAGCAGCTAAACATACTGGCCAGCAGTTACTGCCAGAAAGGACTTTTTATGTCAAAACCACAATAACTGTGTTTGGCAGACACCCTTCCATATCCACATAGGTAATGGTAAATAACTTTAGTCAGAAGATTAACTCATCTGGTTATCTCAGGCACAGTGAACAAATACTCATCCTGACAAGCATTTCACAACAGGGTCATGCTGAAAGTTTACAGTTATGAGAGATGCTTTATAACAACAGGCAGAAGGTCAGTACTCCAACCTTGACAGTCATCGACACACCACTCTGTAATCCCTTGGCCTTCCAGTGTTCTTCTTCCTCCCCATATCTTTCCACTCTACCCTCCTGAAACCCGAGTCCATGACATATAAATTTTCCAACACATCCATTAGCTATTTACAGAACATAAGCCTGAGTTCACGGCTTCTGTCCACTTCCCAGACAAAGCTTGTGTCTACTAGCAGGATGCAGGGCTGGCTTCTCCTAGTTCCTCAAAGCACATCTAGATTGTTACTGCTCAGGCCTGGGGCCCACTTCCTACTCCTCTGAAATGCACGCCATAAAGCACCAGCGCCTGCCACCATCAGACTGGGTTTTCTACCAGGTGACAGACCCTCATACACTGAAGATTCTGACACCTGTCTCCAACTCTTATTCTTAACATCAAGTCCTACCCTCCATATAGATGATTACAGTCCATGTAAACATCCCACCTAGTATTCAAGATCCTCAACTGTTTTACCATCTCTAAGGAAAAGACTGCCCCTCTCCTGTAGTTAAATAACCCAAGGTCACTGCCAAACTCCAGACTGTGACATCTAGATGAGTCCCATCTATGCAACTATTTGACCAGAATCTACTGATTTCATTCATTTCTAGGTGCTCTTTCTCAGAAGCCACTGGATGCTTCTTCTTGACCCAACCCATCAATGCTGGAGACCACAGAGCTCACCTCTTAACCTTCCTTCTTTCTGTCTACATGATTTCATATAGAGATGAACCTTTGTTCACCTCTGCACACATGATTTCATGCAATACGAGGATTTTAACTCCTACATATATGTTGATAACTCCCAAATTCCTCACCCCCGAGTTCTAGACACATACCCAGTTGCCCTCTTGATGTCCCTACCTGGAGGTAAAAAGGCCATTTCAAATTTAATGTGGCCAAAACAGAATCCCTGCTTTCCCCTGAAACTCTGTTCCTCTCCTATTTTGTCTTCCTTTCTATAAATGCTATGACCATCAAGAGCCGCTCAAGCTATAAACCTGTGGACTTCTAGGTTTTCCTGATTATACAATTTCTTTCATTCCACATCGGTTCCATTCAATGGCTAATTTTTCAACTGGTTACTGAGAGGCTCTACGTGCCAGGCATTGCTTTCCTGGGGTACAGTAGTAAACAAATAAACAAAAAAAACTTCCTTCCTGAAAGTGACATTTTAGTGAAGAGGGGATAGTAAATATGGAGATAAATATATGGAGAGACTATCAGCTGGTGCACATTCTAAAGAAAATAAATGAAGCCAAGAAAGGTTTTAGGGAATGCTGGCAAAGCAGGCAAAGGCATGTTTAAATATAGTAGTCAGAGAGGGAGGACAGAGAAGGTGGGATTGTGAACGAGCTGTTTAAGCAGAAACTGAAGTGGTAAGGGAGCCAGTCATGAGACTGGAAGAGGAGAATTCCAGGGAAGGCTTCCAGCAAGTGAAGATCCTGAAGAGGCAATGAATCTGGAGTATTCAGCAAATAGGAAGAAGGCCAGTGTGCCTGGAGCACAGTGAACACAGAGCAGGAAGGAGGGCTGGAGAATGTAGAGCCTTCTAAGCCACTCACAGAGTTTAAGTTAAGGATGAGATGAGAGATCACTAGAAGGTTTTAAGCAAAGAATGACTATGTTTTAAATGGCTCATCCTAGCTGCTATGTGGAGAGACTCATACCTCAGAAAGCAGCCTTGTGTACCAGTGAACTCCTGAGTCACAAAGGCAATGTCTCTAAGCCCATGGAGAAGCAGAAGGCTATGGGAGTATCGGACAGACAACTGACCAGGAAGGAGATATATTCAATGCTTATGTATTGATTATTTTAAAAGGGAATGCAAGAAACCCAGATCATTGGCCTCCCTGGTCATCACATGCACTGATGGCTTTGCCTGCTTTATGGTTTCTGTTCCTCCTGGCCCAGATCAGCCAAAATCTTTTTTTAGTAATCATCTCTCTGTTCACTCTAGAAGTAAACAGCTTCACTGATTCCTGATGACAGAAGCAGCCTGGCCAGAGAGCAGAGACTCAGACATCAGTTCTCCCTGTACATCTCACAGAAGGAAAACTGTTTACAAAAGTCCCTGGTTGAGGTGTGAATGATAGAAGGTACAAGTACAGGCTAAGATGATTGTCATTTGGGAAAATGATATAGGCACTGATAAACTTAATAGCTGATCAAGAAACATAAATATAAGCATGGATCCTTAGTAGGGACCACAAGAATAATATAGTCAAAGCTATGGTTTTCCCTGTAGTCACATATGGATGTGAGAAATGGACCATAAAGAAGGCTGAGTGATGAAGAATCGATGTTTTCAAACTGTGGTGCTGGAGAAGACTCTTGAAAGTCTCTTGGACTGCAAGGAGATAAAACCAGTCAATCCTAAAGAAAATCAATCTTGAATATTCATTGGAAAGACTAATGCTGCAACTGAAGCTCCAATACTTTGGCCACCTGATGCAAAGAGTTGACATATTGGAAGAGACCCTGATTTGGGGAAAGGATGAGGTCAGGAGGAGGAGGGACTGACAGAGGGTGAGATGGTCAGATGGCATTACTGACTCAATGGACATGAGTTTGAGCAAACTTCGGGAGATAGTGAAGGACAGAGAAAGAAGCCTGGTATGCTGCCGTCCACAGAACTGCAGAGTCAGACACGACTTAGCAACTGAACAACAACAACAAGAATAAAACAGAATTTTAAAATATTGAACCACTAGACCTATTCAATGGAAGAGAAGAAATAAAGAGGCAAAGTATGACATATAGAATATGTCAGCAAAAATAACTCTAAACAGAATGATGATGATAAACACAAATGGGAAAAACATAAACCAAAATAAAAAAAAACTGTCAGATTTGAATAAAGATGATATTCAGCAACATTTTACAGATCCAAATGGTCTATCAAAAAGTTACAGAAAATTTGATTATAAAATATGTAAATATCCAAATCCAAATAGCTAGGGCAGTCCATCTTAACCCAAGTTAAAAAGAAAATCAAGGCAGAAAAGTAAAAGGGACAAAGAGGAGATTATACACTCAATAATCAGTAAGACAAAATAATTACCAATATAAATGTATTTAACAATATAGCCTCAATGTATATAAAGCAACAATTAATCGAACATGGAAAAAAGGAGGTCCATAAACAATGAGAAATGAATAATCAATCACACACCTCTCAGGAACTGATACAGCAAGCAAACAAAATACGCTCAGATACAGATTTGAATAACATGATTAGCAATGCATCTAAACTAGTAAATACATATAGACTTTTGTAACCAACAGAAATATCCTCCTTTCAAACAGATATAACATTTATGAACTAACCATATACTAGACCTCAGAGGAGGCTTTCAATCAATTTTCCCCAAATCAATATCATATGATTTATGTTCAAAATCATACGATTTACGTTCTCTAAAGATAATATAAAGAAGATTATGAACCAATGACAAGGGGCTAAAAAAATACTATGCAAAATAAGATGAAATTATAAAGAAATAGAGATACTTACTTAGAATCAAAGGGAGCTAAGTGTTTAACGTAAGAAACTGGTAAAGGGCCAACAAACAGGGAATGGGGGAGGGGAGGAAGACAAGCAGGAGAAACAGAAAAGTACAAGTATGACCAGAAAAACTGGAATAAAGACAAAAAGTTGAGAAAATAAATAGAACCAAATCCTAGTTCTTTTAAAAAGATTTATAAAAAAGACACACCTCTGTCAAGACTAATCAGCAAAAATAAAAGTTAAAAAAGACAAAGAGAACACAAAATGAAAAGGGGGGGGAACTGCAGACAAATATTTTTTAAATTATGAAATAACATTATAAAAAGCTATATGCAATGAATTTGAAATATATATAACATATATATAGTGCTTAAAACAGCCTAGTACTGAGATAAATGGGTGTAGTCATGCATTGCTGATGAGAATTTAAACAATCACAGGCAGCCATTCTGGGAAGTGTACTGGCAGGACATGCTAAAATCAATATTTATATGCCTAACATCCAACAATCCACTCCTGGCTACACACCCAGCAAAGGTTCTCACATGTCTATAAGGATGTTCACTACGGCACTGCTGTGTTAATGGGAAACTGGAGGCCATGTGGGGGTCTTCACTGGGGAAAGGATAAGTAAAATAGAGTAAGAGTATAAGAGAGAATACAACACAGATGTTAGAACTTGCAACCATATACCAGAGGTATGAGAAGTAAAAATAGATAGGCCTGAAAAATAATGTTGAGTAAAAACGGTAAGAAAATCTATAGAGATATAAGTTAAACACATACTGTACTACATATTTTGCAAGACTGTGATGGTCCTGGTCTCTCTAAAATCAATTAGGTTTTACTTTCCTGGGATTTCTTAAATGAAAGGTATGACAATGGGAGTTCCTCATTAACTATATTTTAGAAATGAAGTGAAAGTTGTTCAGTCATGTCTGACTCTTTGTGACCCCATGGACTATACAGTCCATGGAATTCCCTGGGCCAGAATACTGGAGTGGGTAGCCCATCCCTTCTCCAGGGGATCTTCCCAACCCAAGGATTTTCCCAACTCAGGGATCGAACCCAGGTCTCGAACACTGTAGGCAGATTCTTCCATCAAACCCAAAGGTCCCATTATTTTTCCTCTATATAATGGTTTCCTCACCTCAGCAAAGAGAAGATTTGTTATGATTCACAAAAGGATCAAGATGCCATTATGATAAAAATGCGTAATGTGCTCTCTCAAATACAGCATGTTCAAAACTGAACTTCTAACCTTACCCCTGCAAACCTGCAGGTTTCCACATCTTAGCTAATAGGAACTCCTCTTCTTCCAAGGGAAAATCCTGGGAAACATCCTTGATTTCTCTCTTTTTTTCACACTGCATATATATTGAAGGCTCAGCTCAACAGTGGATTCTACTCTCCACATGGAAAAATATGGGCCACATATATGAAAAACCCTGATACTGACAGTTACCTTATCAACCATATATTTATTATAATACAAGTAAAACTTTCATGTATATGACATGCGTAAATAAATATAACACTCTCATCTGCCTCAGGGATTATTGCCACCAGCTCTTCACTGTAAATATAGAGTATAATGCTGATGAAACTGTGCTTCATCACTACTGATGCAACAAGGTAATAACCAGTAAATCTATTATTTGCTCTTATTAGTTAAATAACTTTCCTTCCTATATAATCACTAATTCTAATAACTTATTAAATAAGTTAACTCAATAAATCAGGCAAATCCAGAGAAGCAAATCATGATAAAAAAGCAAAGGTCATATAAAGTTTTCAAAGTCATATAAATTCTGAAGATAAGTGCGTTACTTTTTATAGCATTTGTTTTCAAAATTCACTTTTTCTTTATTTGTAAGTATTGCAAAGATAGAATCTAGAAAACATGACAACACACACTTCAGGAACACTTACTATGAATTAACATATTTTGCTGCACACTTTGTCTTTAGTTCATCTGGCTTCCTGGTGGCTCAGAGGGTAAAG
The DNA here is from genome assembly GCA_006408695.1 of Aepyceros melampus. Taxonomy (NCBI): domain Eukaryota; kingdom Metazoa; phylum Chordata; class Mammalia; order Artiodactyla; family Bovidae; genus Aepyceros; species Aepyceros melampus. The sequence continues at coordinate 147,870 of SJXQ01002461.1, read as the reverse complement.
CATCTGCCTGCAATGCAGAAGACCCAGGTTCAATCCCTGGGTCCCACTGTCTTTAGTTCAATGATATATGTGGTTGTTGTAAAAGCTTGAATGGAACTGTGTTCAAGTGATACTTGGTTGCCTAAACTTATTAAAATGCTACTCCTATGCCTCCTATCCATATAATGGTACTTGACTTCTCTCAACAATCAACATCTAAATAAATTCATCAATCAAGTTATTAATAATAATCCAAGATAAATTTCAAGAAAAAAGGGATATACTGATAAGATGGAAATCATATGACCTTAAATGCTCTAGTTTTATTCCTTATAAAATTAGAGCATTTAAAAATAAGGGAAAAGGGATGAAAAAGGAATAGAAATTAACTGGTAAAACATTCATTAAAAATTTTTCTCCTGAAAAGATCTTTTTACCTATGCAATAAAACAGAATTTCTGTTACAAAATATTCTCTAACTTTTTAAAACAATTTGAGAAGGGCATACCAGGTTTTTTAAAAATCTTTAATTTCATGAAGATTTTTCTTCATGACCATAAGTAAACAAAAACAAAATCAATAGTCTTTAATGTTCCAAAAGTCTGATTAGTTCCAGAGGTTTATATTTTCTAAAGTGTGCTTTCATCAGAAGTGCTTCTCTTCATAAATCATTTAAAGGGAACCCTCTTGCTATTAATACTATTAAATTAATCCCCAAAGGTCAATTGCTTACATCCTAGGATACCTCTAATGACCTAAAAGAGATTATATATAATGAACATCTACAATAATTTTCTAAATAGAACTCACTTTAATTTACATTAGTTAAAAATAAACATTACCATTTCCAAGGAAGGTAGAATTAAACCGTTATCAAAGAGGTGTCTTAACAAAGGATGGGAAAGAAAAGTCACAGGTGCAAAGTGCTAACTAGGAATTTGTATGCTACAGCTCCGATTCACAGACTCAAATATTTTCTTGATTGTCTGTCTACAAGACACTGTACAGTGTGCTGGGAGGGACACATGAGAAAACTAAATACCACACCAGCACTCAAGAAGCTCAAAATCTAATGAATTTCACTTATCCCTTTCGTATGTTATTAAAATTTGGCTCAAAACACCTGTCTCTCTCTGTTCATTGGCCCTAATTTCTCCTTAATGAAGGGATCATCTCAATAAGTGATTTGAGATAAAAATTGAGAACAGTAAAGTACAGGGATAAAATACTTGTGAAAGAAGAGGTCAGGGAAAATGGTACTGTATTACCTCAAAACTTGTGGAAGAGACCCCTTAGGGAAGAAGCTCAGAAACTGAACATCCCCAAGAAGGCTTAATTCTCATATGGAAACTTGGTTAAGATACAAATCAACTCTGTTCAAAAATCCTTACATGATTAGATATGAATTTATAGGCACAAAGAAAAGGGGGTGAAAAGATGTACACTGACTCATGAGTGTGTTACCTCAGTGAGATGGCATAGCAGGAGTGGAGAAGAGAAAATAACATCCTTATTTCTTGACTGGTTACACTGAGTAAAAATTATTCTTCAAATTTAATAGGACACCCATGGTATGTGAATTAAATGAGATGGTATATGTAAACTTCTTAGCAAAGTGTCTGTGCACAGTAATACTCAATATGTGTCTTACATGAAAAAAACTGAAAACCTTCCAGTTCTCAACTGGGAATTGTAGAAATGAGGCTGAAAATATAGGAACGATACAACCCAGGAATGAGGTAACTGCAGTTTCCTCTTACTAATTTTTATAAAGAACTCTGACTAAGAACAAAAGAAGAATGTTTAGCAGTTATAACCCTATTGTCCAGTCTGAGAAAAGGTTTAACATGGTCAAAAGCATAAAAAAACATGTCTTTAGCTAAATGTCATATAGGTGGTGAAATTTTGAAAGAATGAAAGTATTGACAGAGAGTTTTTCTCTTGTATGTAACCTGGTGCTATGGATTGAATTGCGCACTCCAAAAAACTTATATTGAAGTCCTAACCCTTGGTTCCTATGAAAGTGACCTTACTTGGAAACAGGCTCTTTGAGAACATAAATAAGTTTTAGCTTCAGAAATGATAAACATCAATAGATAAACCCACACAAATAAAAGTCTTGAGGTCTGGTAATTTTAAAAGGATTCTGAGACCAAAAAGCTTGAGAACTATGGGGTGATATTAGCATCTATTTTTAATTGAAAAAAATAGAATCAAACTATATCTATTATTACACCTTTCCTTATCACTTAACAATATATCTTAGACAGTAATGGTAAGAATAGCAACACTAACTGAGTACTTATTCTTTGTGAAGTCCTGTGCCAAGTGCCTTGCAGGAATTATTCCATTTAATTCTTATACCTATCCTATGAAGTAGGTACTCAACTAGCACCCTGGCTATTACTGATGCAGGTGATTGGAAGATCACCTTCTCAAAACTATGCATTAGCTATGCAACCTTGAACAAGCTCCTACATCAAGGGCTGTTATGAGCATTAAGTGATTTATATTTGTAAAGCACTTAATACCTAGAACATAATAAACATTGCAGATATGTTCATCAGCATTCAAACCTCTGAGTCTAAATGTCATTTTACAGAGTTGTAGATGGAAATCAAAAAGAAGGCTTAGAACAGTCCAGAAACACTTCAAATTTGGGAAGTTAGGAAGATGAGGAGAAACTAGCCAGGAAGACTGAGACTTCATGAGGACTAAGAAGCATGGTTTCCTAAAAGAAATAAAATGTTTTAATAAGCTTGTGATGACCTGTGTCAAATGAGAGGCCAGCATAGCGAAAGAGGTAGAGCTGCAGAGACAGAATGAAACAAGAGTCAGGGATAACGACGCAGAGGTCTGTAGAAAACTACCGAAAGGAGGAGAAACAGGTGGTAAGTCCAAGAGCCTATGGTCAACTTTCAAAGGAGCTATACATTTTAGGAAAGAGGGAAGATGATGATCTAGACCAAGGAAGGACCAAGGAAGACGCTACCCACATTAGCCTTTATTTCACCTCTCTCTTACCCCTCCAACTAGGTCCCCACCAAAACCTTTAAGTTCACTTACTCTTCACTCCCCAGATCCCTATTCAGTGAGTCCCATCTAAGACTCACCTCCCCAAACTAGCACAGTCCCAGGTCAGTCAAGGGTTCTAGTAGGAACTGATTAATCCCAGGGATGCTTTAGAGGCTTGTACCTACCACAGGGGAAACTCAGACTACAGATAAGCAGAGTAAATAAAAACCTGATGTCTGCCCCAAAACACATCTACTCACTTCAGGATTCTCCACATCAGCAGTTCTTAATGGGGGACAAATGTCTAAAGATGGGGGAAGCAACAAGCGAGAGGGCTACTACTGCCTCTAGTGGGCAGAGGCCAGGAAGCTGCTGACCACCCTACAATGCACAGGATGCACACAACAAAGACAGGTGGCCCAAACGTCAACAGCGCCAAGGCTGGGAAAGCCCACTCTAGCCTCAGCGACCTGGGCCAAGATGAGCATTAAGAAGGTTCTCTTATCTGGGCACACAACCCCATCCATACCAGGGGCCAGATGGAGCATGGATTAAGGGGCCAGACCAGTCAGTCTCATGAATTCCATTTCCAATCAACTCAAACAGGACCAGGGAAGGGTAGAGGGAAAAACCTGAGGTTAGCTCACTGGAAAAGTTAAAAAGAGAAAATAAATTGTGTTATATATCAAATGCTAACAAGAGAGACAAAATTCTTTTAAATGAAAACAAGCAAACAGACTTTGCTTTAAGTTAAGAAAGCAGAAAATACAACTCTTTTCATTTTGAATATTAAATAACACCTTATAGTGAAGTTCAAAAGCCACCATGCTCTCTTAGCTCTGCTTGCTGCCAAACACTCTTCAAGAAGGAAGGTGCTCTTGTATTCTTGACTGCAAAGGAAGCTAATTAAAGTGGGTTTTTTGAGAAGATATCCTGACAGTTAAAAATAATCAATGTCTTGCTTTAAAAAAAAAAACCATGAATCTTGACATTAAGGAGCTTATGTTTTCTTTTCTCATCAATAGTTCACTTGGAGGATCAATATTTGGATCCATAACCATTGACAGCCTTCCCAGAAATCCATTCACTCTTTTTCAGGATAAATCACTAATGAACAGTTTTTAAGTTTTCCCTTTCTTAAGAGATTTCCAGAGAAATGTTTTAAAGAGTCTATTTTCTACATGGAAGGCATTTTGACTCTACCATTTCTGTTTCCACTTTAAAATCTGCTCTAGGAAAGTTTCAACTAATGCATATGGTGTAGGATGGCTGTGTCTTAATGAAAAATTAGGTCCTTCTGCCCTAAGGCTTTATCAGGAGGGTGCCTGGAATCCAGTGTGCTGTTTTATCAAAGGAAGCTTTCCAGCAAGATGGCTCATGTGCACGCTGTTAAAGGAGTACCCCCTCGGTCAAGTCCCTGTCTATGCATGACCCGTGACCTGAGAAGAGTCAGGACTGATCAACTGTCTCCTGCAGGACTGGGGCCAGCTGCAGCTTCAACAGAGAGGCGCCTCAATCTTCCCTCCTCCTCTTAGGGTTCCAGGAGCTTCTGAAGGAGAGAGTATTTTGGATATTTCTCTTCAAAACACATTTCTACCATGTCTGACAGCATCCTTCACAGGACTGTTACAACACTGGGGCCCCTATCTACTGGATGTTCCAGAAACCCAGTAAAAGACAACATGTATTGGTATTCTAATAATATGACAGATTTTTTTTAAAGAAAAGTAACCCAAGAAACATATACATAGAAATATAGATATACACATGTATGTGTGTGTATATATATATTTATACACATATGAAAAGACTAATTGATTCATTCAAAGAAATCAGAACTATCTCAAAATCCTCATCAGAGGAACAGTTCAGCAAATTTAAGACATAATATATAATGGAGAAAAAGTAAGGCCAAAAAGGGAAGCATATCTATTATATGTCAGGTGTTTTCACATTATGTCACTTCATCACTCCCTCAATTATGCTTTTAGATAAGAATCATTATCCCTGATTTACAGAAGACCATGAGAGGGGAGAAAGCTGCCCTGAGTCACAAAGTTAATGAAGAGCGAAGCTGAGAGTCACTTGCAGGTTTTCTTGCCCTCTGCCCAGCATTTATTTTATTGGATCCCAGATTTACCCCACCCCCTCTGCCCAAGATCTATTTGTAGACTATGTCAATAAATGGAATTGCAAATATAAAATAATGTTAAACAAAAACTAAACCACAGTATAGATGTATTGGTTTTAATCATGTGAAATTGTATATGTATATACTAAAAATTATGACAATCAGAATGAGGCTGATTGAAAAAAACTGGAATTAAAATCATCTGAGTTTGTTTTCCCTATGAAGTTGCTTAAGCATATAATAAAGAAAATCACCAGAATCTGTTCCTCCATGCATGCTTGTCCCAGGCTAATTAAGGTTAAGAAAAGGCAATAAATATAAAACACCTTGTTAAAGGCTGAATGTGCCAGGGCCAGTTTAATGCAGCTGGGCCGCTTTCACATAAAGAAATACCCTATCCTTCATAAAATTCTCAGCTCTTTCAGGGACTAGCAGCGTTTCTCCACTCTATTAAAGGCTGGAATTTCTGGAAGTGAAAAAGCTTTGAGAGCAAGTCATGTCTCTACAGAAACCGCCTTTTCTAAAATTTAGCATTTATACTATATAACAAACATTCTTTCAGTCTTCCTTCAACAAAAAGAATTTAATCCTGGGAGGTTCCCTTTGCAGTGGCTTTGCCTAAGAAACATCTATCACCTTCAGTCAAGTTAGACCTATTTTGGAATCTCCCTCCTGTGTTCCTCTCTTCAGGTCTGGTGGCTATACTGCTGTTTAGTGGAGTAGCCAGAACCCAAGCCAGAAGCATGGGTTCACTTGCGTCATCCCCTTATGCTGTAACTTGCAGCAACAACCAGGGGTGATCCTGAAGTGCAGACTCCCACTGCCAAAGAGTAACTGAGAATTTACATGAATAATACCGGTACAGAGACAAACTGAGAAAGGGCTCACTGGGTTTACAGAGTCTGGTTCTCAACCCAAAAGCTGAGACCTACGTAAGACACCACTTTTATCTTACCCCATGTTTCTTTTACTTTTATAATGGGCAGTTTACCTATGCCTCCTAATTAAGTAAGACAGTAAAAGAATGAAATGTTGACAAAGGCTTTCTGAGACTGTTTTTCAAAAGAAAATGGTTTATAAATACAATCCCCACTGGTGTCTGTTTCTTTATGAAAAGCGTTTCTTACTATAAAAAAAGAAAAAGTGGAAGTAAAAGTTCCTCCACTGGTTTCCCTTAAAACCACTGTTTTTATTTGAAGTTACATAACAATAATCTCCTTTGGTTCTCTTTTGTTTTAAAACTCTCACCTATTTCCTCTATTATGTTGACTACTATTAATAAAATGTCTCGATTCAAGAACCTAGGAAAATGCTTGAAATGACTCTAATAAGATTAGATCATAATGTTATTAAACTTGAGAGTAGCAATTTGAGCCATAGTTTATTCAAATCGTCCTAACAACTAAATACAAAAAATGTCAGTTAGCTAAAGTGGCTGATCTCATTCTTGGCTTCCGGCTACAGCCCCAAAGGTCTAATAACAAGGATATTTCTTTAACAGGCTAGTCATTCTATTAAAAGTTTTGCATGTATTATCTCATTTAATCTTCACCACGATCCTAAGTAGTAATCATTATTGTTAGTGGTTGCTATTGCTAAAGTTATTGTTATTCCCATTTTATGGATGAGGAAATAGGGCTCAAATAAGTTGAGTAACTTGTCCGAGATCACTCACTGACTAAGCTGTGAGTTAGAAGAGAAGCCCAGCCCCCATGGCAGCACCACACCATCAGAGGTACTGTCTGCTATGGTCTCACTCGGCGAGCTCCTCCTTCTCTAGGTCAGGTGCACTGCCACTGCTCCCAAACACGGCTTCACACTCACATCTCTCATCATTTTCACTGCTTCTCTGGTCCTCCCGAGTCTCCTGGCACACATGGCTAGTCTTCTTTTGATGTAGACCAAGACATTGGTGTCTCGTCCTGAAGAGGGAGACATAAAACATGAAAACTTAAAAAAAAAAAAAAAAAAAAAAAGCTTTCAGCTGAGCAGCAAGAAAAAATAAAAATACAGAAATACAGAGGCGTATTTTCCACGCCCTTGAAGGAAAACCTCAGAAAGAACAGTCTGCTCCTTTGACTTTTCCTTACTGGAGGAGCACTGACAACTTTGCTAATAGCAGAAGGTATACAGAGTGAAGTCAAAGTACTTAGCCTTCCAAGGTCAAAGCATGTGACTGACTATTAATCCATGCTTTTGAGTTAGGATGTTGAATATTCGATAAATAAAATCATCTGCCACAAAGTGCTGGGAAAATGGACATATCCACATTGCATGTGGTTTACAAGCAAAAATTCCACATTCTTCTAGCGTGCATGCCTTTGGCAAAGATGCAAAGAGGTGAATCTCAGGTTGCATCCTGATGAACTATTATTTCTTTCCTTCTTGACAATAAGTCTAGAGAAGCCTCATCTTGAACTTCTGTTTTATATTATTCTTTCTCTAACACTAGTGACATCATAATCATCTCCAGGTCCCCAAAGCAGTCAATTTCAGATGGCAACATAACACATTCCAGATATGACAACAGACTATGCAACAAAATGAAAAACTACCCTAGTGTTAGAGAAAGTATTGACAAGCTAAATAGTTGTAATAATAGTCACCAAATGGCTCTTAAAAAGCACATTAACAACTTCTCATCTTAATCTCTTTATTTAATTATGTGTCTTTTTGGATATGTTTCCAGACCAGTGAGAACATGCATGTACTTAATCCTCAATAAAATTACCATGTTTTAGAAAAATATGACACACCTGTTATAGATTAAGTATATGTATAATATGCAGCTATTAAAAGATGTTAAGACCAATGTCCTAACATTTCAAGTTTCAAACAATGAGAACAAGATGTGTGTTGAAAATTTGCCAGATACCTACCAATTATTTTAAAGATGTGATTATATTTTTGGATAGATTTGGGCAACAGGTTGAAAGGATTAATTTACAGAAGAAAAGAAATAAAGAAAATTTCTCAGGTTATATTACAGATTTTATAATTTTATGTATTAATCCTCATTTAGTTCACAAAACAGACATTTACTATATATGTCTACAAAATTCACTGTGTTATACATGATTTTTTTTAAAAAAGCATGAGAGACATGATGATTAGAGACTTGTTTAACATATACATTGTGCTTAGTTGCTTAGTCGTGTCCAACTCTTTGCGACCCCATGGACTGTTGCCCACCAGGCTCCTCTGTCCATGGGGATTCTCCAGGCAAGAATACTGAAGTGGGTTGCCATGCCCTCCTCCAGGGGATCTTCTCAACCCAGGAATTGAACCCAGGTCTCCCACGTTGCAGGCCAATTCTTTACTGTTTAAGCCACAACATATACACTACTACAGAATAAAAATAAAAACCTGTGCATTGAGGGGTTATGTGGACACGCTTACATGTACACGGGCCACAATGCAGAGATCTCACTGTACCTTAGTTATAGGGACTCATGCACTCAGTTTTTGCACCAAATTCAGGGTTAACAATAAAACTTAATTTTATAATCTCAAATATGAAGGAGATACACTCCTACTCTCCAAGATGCAGGAGAGAGAAATGAGTTGAGAGAAATATCATTTTAAAGAAACACTTCCAAGTTTGGTTAGACAATGAAAACATTCTCTCCATAAGGATCACTAAATTTCTTCTTAAACAACCAACAAACTGACAAGTCAAGGAGCTCAAGGAATTCCAGAAATGACTTTGTTACCTTGTTTTTATACCATTCCCCCCAAACATCACTGACTCTCAGTTTAGTGTACTATAATGCAAGGTCTCATGTTAAAGAGTTGTGTTAAATATGGGAAGTCACCACTTTAAATATAAAAAAGATAAATAATTAGGAATTTAGGGCTCTTCCTCCCTAGAAGCCAGCCACAGTGCTTCCTAAACAATGGCTAAATACTGAGACAATCACCAATCGCTGTTAAATTCTTAGCTGTCCTATTTCAATCCATGCTGTATAAGACCCATGAGATAGACCTCTGATAGCATTAACACCAATTTAAGTCCTGTTTGCCAATTGAGACTTAAAATTACGGGGCAAGAAGTAACTTATGAGGAGAAAAAAGGTTCACCATTAAAGGTTATTATCATTTATTTCTAGAGTTAAAAATCTATGGGGCGGAAAGAAAACATGAACAATAATGCAGCTATAATTTAATTATGTACTGTGCTCTTATGGAGAAGAAAAATTAATAAAAACAAAGAAAGGCCAAAAACTACATTTATTCTAAACTTGGAGAATCGTATTTTGAACTGGCCTGAAAATTTGCTCTGACTAATCATGTTACAATTCTGATCCCCCAGCACATCAACCTGAGGAAACCTTACTGTGTTGGGCTTCATACTGGGATCCATGATGTTGCAGCTGCTGAGAACGCCGGTAACAGCCATCTCCAGCTTTCAGGGCCTGCTTAAACAGCTTCTCTGCTTCAGCAATGGTTGTTGCTTCTTCTTCAGCCAAGAGAATATAAGCAGTTGCACACCTGTCCATGCAGATAATAGCCACCATCAATTACAAATCCAGGGACATTGTAATAGCTGTAGGAGTGCATGCAGAAGGGCAGGAGTTACGCCAAAACATGCAGAGTGGCCAACTGGTTCATGCACCCCTGTTTGCATTGTTGACATAAAATAATGGTACAAAGAAATGTCTGTGTTTTAGCTTGAAAAGGACGATGAGTAGTGTTAGGGGCATGGGGCTTACATATGGACTCTGCCCCTTATTAGTGTGTCACTTTGGGCAAGTTATTACTCTGCCTCCCTGATGGAGAACAACATGGAATCTACTGTTCACAGCATTGTTGTGAAGGTTAAGTAAGATGATGCATGAAAAGTGCTCAGTACAGTAGCAGCCAGCATGTGGTACATGCTCAACAAGGTCATCTAATGATGGCAATGGTAATAGCTGTTGTTAAACATCTCCATCTGACACTCAAAGTTAGAAATACCAGAAAGTTTACTTCTATTTACTACATACAGATTCTCTTTAGTCTTAGGATTTATTCCGAATGAGAAATTCATTAAACCAAGTAAGTTGTTTCACAAGCAGTGCTTCAGCATCTCATTACAGTTAGCACTGGTTTCTTATGTCAGAGAAGAAGCCTAGAAGAACCTACAGGTAGAGGTTATTTCAGAAGAGCTCAAAATTTGATTCAGCCTCAGTAGCAAGCAAGAGTTAAATTTCATACCTTTAACAATAATAGCTACCACCTGATGCTTAGTATATATTAAGGACTGTACCAGGCACTTAACATATATCATCTCATTTAATCCTTACAACAACCTCTAATGTAGAAAGTCAGAAAGGATAAATAGTCAACCAATGAACAAGGGGAACTCTTGAAAATTTAAACTTTCCAAATTTAGAACAACTCAACTGTCAAAGAAAGGGAATGTGATAAGGAAATGGTGAGGCCAGAGTAGACCACACAGGTCCTGATCTATAATATCCCTTGGCTTTCTCCACTGCCTCTCTCATGGTCATTTCCCTGTTTATCAGAGCCTCCATAAGACCACAAGAGAGAAAAATAGAAAGGGAAACCAAATGTTACTTCCACTATTCATAAACTACAATAGCCAGCTAGGAAACGGAGGCTGAATTCATGACTAATATGAGATTTTGGGTTACTCATTAATCTCAGCCTTGAGGAGGGGTCTTTTAATTCTTAGCCAATCCCTCTAATTTCAGACAGGACTGATCAATAGGGCTTTGAACTGAATGTGGTGAGGTAGGGAGGAAAAATGCCCAGGAAAAGAAAAGTTGTAAAACCAATTACTGTGGAAGGCAGCAGATATGACTTGGAGAGAACAATTATGATGCTGAAAATGCCCAGTAATTCACTGGAAAAAATAACTGGGTTGGGCACTCAGGAAGCAATACTTCATGCTTTAGGTGCTGACACACGAATACGGGTCCAGGGTTATAAAGTGAACACTGAGATTATAATACTGAGTGGTAGACGCAGTACCAGAGGAATTAGCTATAAGATTACAGTTGGTGGGCTGGGAACTCAAGACAGGTTGGGGCTGGCTTGCCTGCTTTGTTTACCTGTATTGCAAATAGCACTCTTAGGAGGAGAGGCAGAGTAGCACTACTGGCCAAGAAAACATACACCTATGTGGAGACTCATGAATCTGGGGTAGAAACATGCTAAGAGTTTATGAGTGAAGGAGAAAGGAAAGAGCAGTAGAAGTGCTAATGGTTGGTGGGAACAGAACAGGCTGCTCAGCTCAATGGAAGACAGAGATGATGTGTCCTTGTCACAACACAATGCACACACAGAAGCAAGAAGGTATGGTGATGGGGGGTCAACCATCCCGATATCTGCTAGAGTACATCTCATGTGGTTAGAAGGAGGGCACTTAACAGGTTCTTGACTTACTTTGGTAACAATTTTATCTCCCAGATGGTAGAGGAAGCAATTAGGGGAACTTCAACTCTGGACCTAATTCTGACCAAGAAGAAAAACATAGTTGGTGAAATGAAAATTGATAGGAACATTCAGAGAGTTACTATGTCATTTCAGAGTTTAGGACAGTAAAAGAAGGTAAGGTGGACCTCAAAAATTCAAAGAAAAGAGGCATGATTCAATGGTATGAGACTCAGAAGGCAAATGGTTTAAGAGGGTTGGCAGCTTCCAAATGTTTAATCATAACTGCAATCACAAATGATCCTCTCGGGAAGAAAGAGGAGTGACAAGTAACCACTATGGCTGCACAGGGGTCGCTCACAAGATCATATTTTTAAAGAACATGTAAAAAAAGATGGAAAGAGGGTATGTGATGAAGGGCTATAAGAGAGTGAAATGAGCTTATAAGAATGTCAGGAGAGCTGCAACTTCACATTAGCTGAAGCTCGCAAAACAAAATAAAGGCAAAACGAAAAATGCTAAAGACAACCATCTATTCCCTGTATTCATATTATGTTTAAGGCCCTGTAACCACCCCAACTTCTCCAAAACCATGACAATATAAATAAGCAAAAAGGACAAACAACACAACAACGTCAAAATGAGGAAAGTTTATAGTTAGTAGAAACAGATAACAAAGAGAAAACAAAACTCTCTAACTCCTATTTTCTTCTAGGTTTCTCCATCAGGAAGAATGATTGTCAGACTGACAAAGGGAGAAGAAATTAAACTCTAAAATGAATTAAAAAGATGTAAGATAGCACATAACTGATCTATGCTAAATGAATTACTATACTGGGATGGGCAAATCCCAGAAAGGCAACAGATCTTGTAGGCAGCCCATGGAATTGCTCTCTGCGGATTGTTAAGGAATCACAAACAACGGAGAGGTACTAGAAGATGAAATGACAGATGTAGTAAAAATGTTCAAAGAGGGAAAGAAGGCAGACTTCCCAAACTACAGAACAATTTGGTTCTGATTTGGAAAGATATTCTAATGGATTATTAAAGGGATAGTTTCTAGGCCTTTTAAAAAGAAAGTAGTGAATGCTGGAAGCTAGCTTAAATTCACTAAGAATAAATAAATCAAGCTGTGTTAACCTAATGTACTCTAATGGATTTACTGCACATTAAGGATCCATAGCTACAACTAGTATCTCAAAATGCAGACATATAGCCTGAATCACGGTGTAACTAGGTGGCTTAGTAATTGGTTGTACAATAAAACCCAAAGAATGATGATTTATGAAAACATGACTCTAGAGGGTGGCTTCTATATGTAGTGTCACAGGGTTCTTTCCTGGTCCTGCCACTTTTATCAGAAACATGGATGACACACAGAACATAGGCATATCAAATTTGTGGATGACAAGAAACTGGAAAATAAATATGTTGCATGACAGAATCAGAAACCAAATAGATCAACAGGTTACACTGGCAGGATTTCCAACTCTCAAGTGAATCTTTTCATTAAGACCTCTGAAGATTCTGTAGCCTTCTTCAGAAAAATCATAAAATAGTTTAACAATGACCACTTGGCAGGGAGAGTGTTGAGGTGATTCAAGCACCAGATGGGTGTTTGAGTTACATGACCTTTAAGGCCTCTGCCAACCCTGAGCTTTTATGACTCCAGTTTTAAGAATCTCTCATTTTCTGAGATCTCCAGACAAGAGTTTCCAGCCTTCCTTGGTGACCCACAGAATGTTTAACAACACTAAGGACATCATTTCCTCCTTGTCTTAACCTTGAAATATTTTTAAAGAGTAATTTCTTCACTTTATGTTTTTACTATGTTTCCCCCCCAGTAGAAGTTCTACCTAGAAAATCTGATGGCACAAATGAGCATTGTATGTCTGGGAAAATGTCCCTGTCATAATGTGTTAGGTATGAAAGCACTGTATTTATTTTATGTCCACATAGTATTCCACGGCTAGCCCTTAAATGATTTAATTTAGGACCATAGCAAAGCCACTAAATTTTTCTCTAAAATGACTAAAACTATCTTCACATGGATGAGTTTTAAATTTTTTTAAATAAATTAATGCCCCCAAAATAATCCTCAAGTTCATATACATAGTTTAGTTTAAGTATCCCATGAATGGCAACTGAAAACATTCAGCAAAACAAGATTTCCCCCTACTTACTCATTTATCTCTAAGGCTTCATGGGCAGCAGAAATCCTAGCTTGGGGGTTTCTCTCTCTCCAGGCTTTCTGCATTACTATTTTAGAAAAAGAGAGAAGAAAAACTCAATATATACTCAAGAAGATTTAGTACAAGAGCTAAATTAATAGCTTTTTTTGAATTACAAAAGAAGAGTTCATTACCAAGTAGGTTAGCCCAAAACTCTAAAGTCACACAAATACATTCTAATTTGCTGTTCCATTGCCCTTCAACAGCTGATATGAAATCTTTCTTAGGCTAATAAAACTAGAGACCTAATACCTTATATACTAACCCAAAGTCTATAATCATAGAGACTTAATTAAGATTTCTTAATCTGGGAGACATGACTTTTCATTCTGTCTCAACCAAGGATTTAGTTAGCTTCATATAAGATCTATATTTCTTAATATAGAAAGTAAATTTAAAGTAAGTAAATTCAACTTTGGTATACATTTTAAAAATAACATTTTCAATTATAATGAGGGGACTCATGTCTACAATAACACTTCACGGCAATAAAGCTTTATTTAAGTAGCAACTTTCTGCATCTTACTGGTCAATCTCCAATTTAATATTTTATTCATCAGGATTTTTGTACAGCAGACATTCTAAAAGTAGTAACTTTGATCTCTAAAACAAACAAAAAACCCTCCCACTCAGTAACTATCTAAAGGATTTTCCATACTTGCATCTGCAGGACGCAGATGGTCCGAGTCACAGGTAAAGAAGGTCTGGTGGTCCTGGGCAGAGAGATTCATGTCATAGTAAGTCAGAGGCTCTCGTCCAGTCACCCAAGTGTACCTATAAAAGAGAAGTAAGATATCAGACACTTCTGAGAGGAAAGCAAGACCTACAAAATATTAAGCTGCATAGGTGTTGAACTATAACCCATTAACTAAGTACTACTGCCAATAAATTAAAAACAAAATAATCATGCTAGTCTCCTTTTAGGAAGTATAACAGCAGAAAAAAAGTTTAAAAATTCTGCTATATTTTTGTCTTAAAATCTTAGTAGCACTAGCTAATGAAAACCTTCCCTAATTAGTAATATGCATTGAGATTTCCCCAAAGCTATGAAAATTCTGATTTGCCTACTTACTCTACAAAATTAAATTCTAACATTACTTCTGAGGCATCTTTATAACCATGTTCCAGGTAAGCTACAAAATATTTTGACTTATAATATATAATGAAAAAATAACTGTAATAGAAAAATCTCTAAAAACAACAGGTTTGTATGTTATCCTAAGTTCAAAGCTAAAATATTTATAAAACAGAAAAATCAAAATATTTGAGCATCAAAAAATGGAAGCACTAAACAGACTGTTAAATGACCCCTAAATGAACCTGCAAAAACATCTACTGCTGTCTTTGCTCTCTGAACTAGACCCATTAATTTCCCAAGCTGTCAAAATGCTTACCGATTATATTCAGCACCCCTAAATAAATTAAGTGGATTTCGCCATACTTTGCATTCTGCAACAAAGAGAATGTGAAAATGTTACACATAAGTTCAGAGACACTACAGGCTAATTAATTCAGCAAAACACCCTTCCTGGCCATTTGATAAGATAATTTTATTCTCTATCTTCTACATGGGAAGCAATGTGGAAAAACTCTGGGTAGTTAATCAGGAAATGTAGCTCAGGCACCAGGACTTCGGAAAGTTTCACTTAATCTCTCAGGACTGAAGTTTCCTCATTTGTCAAATCAAGGCACATGCCAAAATCAGCTAGTTCATAACTTCCACAGACACTTCAAGAGATCCAAATATATTCTATAAATTTATTTCTAAATGATAGGTAGAGGCAAAACTACTTTATATAACTCTAAAATATATCTTATAATGTCTGCCTATGTAATGAGCTAAATTTAAGCTCCAGAGTACAAGGTGCAAAGAACCTCAGGCTCTTAATTAGGGCCTATACTAATATTGATTTTGTGATAATTCACCAGGTTGCTTTTATACTGCTGGAAAGGAGTGGCAAGAAAGTTAATATTAAAGCTACCATCACTGTAGGGAGAAATGTTATGAAAAAAATTGTTTTCAAATACTTTACCATGGTTTACTTATGCAAAAACAGGTAATTAATCATCATACTAATATCATAATGATAACATGTACTAACAGATTATACATTTTGTTATACAAGAACCACAGGCAGAACCATAGGACTTTAATTTAGAAAAGTAAACCATTACTTTTTAAGACAGTTATAGTAAATGTGTGACTAATAAGCTGCAATTCTTTTAAAACAGTCTATGATTAAGACTTTCTACTGATTCAGAATGCTATTAATATTTTTTTGGATGAATAATTTTTTATTAGAAAATAAAATCAGTTAACAGTATTTAAAAATCCATGTGTGCTGTCAGCCAAAAAAACACACCCAAAGACAAGGACACACAAAAGTGAGCAATTATTGCAGAAACTGAAAGAACATTAAAGGCCATGAATGATTCATTAAGACTCTACCCTCAGTCCTGCTACATTCAACATCCATCCATCCATTCATTCACCTATCCATCCATCCAATATACGAATACATTAACTGAGCATCCAGTGGGTGAAACAAATGCATAAGCCATGGGTTACAATACAGCATGAAAAAGAGGAAAACATCAAGCACTACGGGAACACCACGTGCAATCTCAATACATTTTTTAAAAATAGTGAATGAAAGGTGTACACATAACAGGAAGTCATGTCCTTATTTTTTTAAAAAATAAATTTATCTTTAAATTGGGGCAAGATCCCACCTGAAATTTACTTTATGTTTGGAAACAATGGTCCTAATTTTTTTGTCACTTAGCTTAACTTGCCATTTAAGAAATGATCTTTGCAAGTTAGTTTGCTGCTGCTGCTGCTAAGTCGCTTCAGTCGTGTCCGACTCTGTGCGACCCCATAGACGACAACCCACGAGGCTCCCTCGTCCCTGGGATTCTCCAGGCAAGAACACTGGAGTGGGTTGCCATTTCCTTCTCCAGTGCATGAAAGTGAAAAGAGAAAGTGAAGTCGCTCAGTCATGTCTGACTCTTAGCGACCCCATGGACTGCAGCCCACCAGGCTCCTCCGTCCATGGGATTTTCCAGGCAAGAGTACTGGAGTGGGGTGCCATTGCCTTCGCAAGTTAGTTTAGCATTACTGAATTTTGTTCTTGAGAAACTGAAATTCGATGGCTGTCGTTTCATATGACACTAATTAGAAAATTATACTTCCCTGAGTAAATACTTTTTTTCCAGACATGAAGCTTCTTACTGGGGTCACTGTTGCTGCTGCTGCTGCTAAGTCGCTTCAGTCGTGTGTAACTCTGTGCAACCCCATAGACGGCAGCCCACCAGGCTCTGCCGTCCCTGGGATTCTCTAACATACTTCAAATTATGGCTTGAAACAACTGGTGAGTCAGACAACCATGATCTCAGTACTTATGGCTTCTACAGCTCTGAGGTCCCCACTGCTCCCAATTCCTCCTAAGATGATGTCTTTTAAGATTCCAAATGCTCTTCTTAAATCTTCTGAAAGCTTCATGAATATTACAAGGTTTGTATTTAACATATAATAAACAGGCATACAAATCTGTATTCAATGGTGGTCATTTCTAACCTTGTTTACAATAAATAGAGACATTTGTAGAAGCCTCTCCCCTAACAAATTTCATCTGAAATATCAGTAAAAAATTTATGGCAAAAATTTTGTCTCCATCAAAGACATGATATCGCCTGGAAGGATAAGTGCTATTCAAATATCAGTTGACAAATTATAAAGAAAATTATCTTTCATTAAAATTTTAACTCTATTATGCATTTGATGCAAATGAAATTATTTCTAAATCAAAATAACCCCAAAGAGAAAGGGTGTATAATTAAAGCTTTATTTAGCAGTATTTAAAGATGCATCACTGACTTGATGGACTTGAGTCTCAGTGAACTCCAGGAGTTGGTGATGGACAGGGAAGCCTGGCGTGCTGCGATTCATGGGGTCGCAAAGAGTCGGACACGACTGAGCGACGGAACTGAACTGAACTGAAAGATGCCATCTTTATTTAGGAAGTACCAAGATATAGCCAGCAGGGGGTGCTGCAAACATTTTGAAATATTGTTTTTATGACTTCAAGAGAACTGATCTTAAAAAAAATCATTGTGACTATTAGTGTCATACATATGGTCTCTATGCAGTTTCTTCAGCTACTTCTAATACTTAGAAATGAGTATATGAGCAACTGTAACAGATGTTAAATGTTCTGATGAGAACAAATGTGATGAAGAAATACGTAAGAAATGTCTTCATGAGCTGTATCCTTCAAGTTGAGGGTGCAGAAATAAGCAATCTAGAGGTTTGATATGAACACATGTAAAATTTCACTTCAAATTAGCTTATAGCTACATTCATTTCTTCTTTGCTGCTATGTTTCATGATTTTTTCTTTACTACAAAAACTCTCTTTGTCTGGAATCATTCTGGGGAACATACCCCATACATTTCTGATGGTTTCACAATATAGACAAAGGTTATAAATGCCAAAATTATCATAATATGAAGATTTAAGTCAGGAAATTAAACTCAGGTCTTCAGCGGATAAAAGTTTTTCTTTATGAGGCCTACTTTCTTATCTTACTTGTATCTTTGGGAAATAAATTTCTTATTTACATCTGAATTAAAACTTTACCTCCAAAAGGTATTTTGCATTATCCATCAATATCAACAATTTTAGTGCTCTTTAGAAGCACTAAAGGATGGCTGGGACTCATCAAGGGCTTGCTAACATCATTAATATTTAAAAATATGTCCCTGATATACTTAACCATGCCCTCTCTGCTTCCATCTGTACCAACTCACAGAGAAGTCTCCACCTACAACTGCTGACTGAAATGTTCAGACCTCACCAAGCAAGCTAGAATGCAATTCAAGAGAAAGAAAATCACTGAATATTGGGAAAGCACTTGTTTAGTTCCCGAAGTCTGGAGAAAAGATTCCATTCATCCATAGGATGGTAATAAATTTCTGTGTGAGAGATAAAGAACATAAAAAATAATGCCTACTACTTTCAAGGCCTTGTAAAATCATGCTCAAATCCTTTTTTCAGTCTTCCCACTCACCATTCCCTACCACAACTTTCCATCTCAGTGGATACTTACTTCTTGTCTTTTCATATTCCCCCCGAATGCGCCCCCCGCCCCAGTTACTCACTGGACTAAGGGGTTTAAGCACGAAGAGAATCCAACCTAGATAGCATATTCAAAAGCAGAGACATTATTTTGCCAACAAAGTCCATCTAGTCAAGGCTATGGTTTTTCCTGTGGTCATGTATGGATGTGAGAGTTGGATTGTGAAGAAGGCTGAGCGCCGAGGAATTGATGCTTTTGAACTGTGGTGTTGGAGAAGACTCTTGACCGTCCCTTGGACTGCAAGGAGATTCAACCAGTCCATTCTAAAGGAGATTAGCCCTGGGATTTCTTTGGAAGGAATGGTGCTGAAGCTGAAATTCCCAATACTTTGGCCACCTCATACGAAGAGTTGACTCATTGGAAAAGACTCTGATGCTGGGAGGGTTGGAGGCAGGAGGAGAAGGGGACGACAGAGGATGAGATGGCTGGTTGGCATCACCGACTCGATGGACATGACTTTGAGTGAACTCCAGGAGTTGGTGATGGACAGGGAGGCCTGGCGTGCTGCAATTCATGGGGTCGCAAAGAGTTGGACACAACTGAGCGACTGAACTGAACTAAGAATGGTTATTATGCCTTAGTCCTTGCAGGAAGTCCTAGGTACCCCCCCCAAAAAAAAAGATACATTTTATGACCTAGAAACACTTATACATTGATAGAAAAAGAAAAAGATACCAAACTACTATCTGGTATCCATATGAAGAAGTTCTTATAAAAGAAGTAAATATACTGATAGAACCATAGACTTTCCCTTGATCACATTCCTCAAGTAAAAAGAGAACATAATTCTTGGAAAAACCAAAAGACTCTAAAGTCATAGGGCTTTTAATCATCATATGGAAGAAAATATTTTTCTATATCCAATTTTTTTAACTCTGGAAACTTTTTTCTCCTAAAATTAAAAATATAGACATAGAAAGTGAGATTAAGCCCTGGTATCCAGACTGCCTAACAATTACCTACAATATACAACAGACCTATTACCTTGCAACATCATATTTAAAAATCTTATGACTTCATCAATTACATTTTCTACTAGAGAAACAGTTTTGGAACTCCTCAAGGGAAATATTCAGTTCAGTTCAGTTCAGTTCAGTCACTCAGTTGTGTCCGACTCTTTGCGACCCATGAATTGCAGCATGCCAGGCCTCCCTGTCCATCACCAACTCCTGGAGTTCACTTAAAGTCATGCCCATCGAGTCGGTGATGTCATCCAGCCATCTCATCCTCTGTCGTCCCCTTCTCCTCCTGCCCCCAATCCCTCCCAGCATCAAAGTCTTTTCCAATGAGTCAACTCTTCGTATGAGGTGGCCAAAGTATTGGGAGTTTCAGCTTCAGCATCAATCCTTCCAAAGAAATCCCAGGGCTGATCTCCTTCAAAATGGACTGGTTGGATCTCCTTGCAGTCCAAGGGACGGTCAAGAGTCTTCTCCAACACCACAGTATTGTAAAGCAAAACAAACTAAAAAATAAAAATTAATTAAAAAATAAAAAAATTAAAAAAAAACAACCTTCCATAACTTGAAAAAAAAAAAAAAAGCATCAATTCTTCGGGGCTCAGCTTTCTTCACAGTCCAACTCTCACATCCATACATGACCACAGGAAAAACCATAGCTTTGACTAAATGGACCTTAGTCGGCAAAGTAATGTCTCTGCTTTTCAATATGCTATCTAGGTTGGTCATAGCTTTTCTTCCAAGGAGTAAGTGTCTTTTAATTTCATGGCTGCAGTCACCATCTGCAGTGATTTTGGAGCCCCCCAAAATAAAGTCTGACACTGTTTCTACTGTTTCCCCATCTATTTCCCATGAAGTGATGGGACCGGATGCCATGATCTTTGTTTTCTGAATGTTGAGCTGTAAGCCAACTTTTTCACTCTCCACTTTCACTTTCATCAAGAGGCTTTTTAGTTCCTCTTCACTTTCTGCCATATTAGGCATTTGAAAATAATACTGTAAATATTTCAGTTTCAAGGTACACAAAGAAGGGCTCTAAATAATGTTCCATCAAATATATTATGACAATCAAGATTAACCTCAAGTTAGTCAATTTCTAACAATTATTTACTAGCTTTGATATATCAGAAATGAATAGTCAGTGAATATAAGTCCTTCTTAAGCAATCATTAAGAGTAACAAAATATTCATTTCTTAAATAATTAAGCTTTAACTGTTTCATAACTTTTTGAAATAATTATTTTGAAAAGATTACTAGAAGTAAAGGCACAAAGTATTAATAATATATAGGTAGCTTTCAATTCAACAAATATATTACCCTTTCAAATTCTTTTATGGAATAAGAAAAGGTGCAAATAATTATGAGTTTTAAGATCATTTTTATTGACCTCCTTTATTCAAGACAGTGTACATCTTTCTTCAAGAATATTGCTAAAATGGCTAACCTCTGTGTCTCTCATACATTTCTCATTGATTGGTCATTTCTGATCTAAGTCAATCAAGTCTATCAAATAATATGAAGACCGTAAAATATTTATTAAGTAAATATTCACCAGGGGCCAAACGTGTTTTTGAGAACTTTTCACCAGTCAACTGGAGAGCAAATCTGTCCTAGAACACACATTTTTAATGGCAAAAGACTTTAAAAGATGTAATAAGCATTGCCTAAGAGAATCATTTTCAACACTTAAATAGATTTTGGCAAGTATAAACTGAGTTTCCCCTGATTGAGACTATTAGAGCAATTCTAAAGGCCCTGGACATAAAGCAAATTCTTTATTGAAATTCTGCTAATGGATATATTTGAAATGCAAGCTCTGAGAGGCCTGGTCTTAGGATATATATTTACAATCTATGAGTTTCTTCATCTCCATTGCTTTTCTTTAATTCGTTACCTGTATTAAACCAGTGCTTGAACTGCCTCTAGTGATGTAATGAAACTTAACTAAGAATTCCAGGTGAAATTCTTAGTAAAAATTTTATATAAAAATGGATATGATATGGGCTTTCCTAGTGGCTCAGTGGTAAAGAATCCATCTGCCAACGCAAGAGATACAGGTTCAGTCCCTGGGTCGGGAAAACCCCCTGGAGAATGAAATGGCAGCCCAATCCAGTGTTCTTGTCTAGAGAATACCATGGACAGAGGAGCCTGGCGGGTTACAGTCCATAGGGTCAAAAAAGATATGATATACATTTACCTTAAATAAAGTGAATTGAAATGAGATGACTTACAACAGTATGCCAAATGACTATAACCAGAGTTTGTCTAAAGACCCAGTTCTATGCAAGAGGCTATTAACATGTCTCAGAGAATTTAAACTTGACTTTGGCAAGGATAATTCTTATGTGATGGAGCACCCTGCACTTTTGTAAATATCTTGAAGAAGGTGAACACTGCAAACCTTTGTCTTTGTGGCATCTTATTTGAGAACAGGGCAAATTATCAAACAGATATTCCCATAAACCCAAATTCAGAATGTTCTTAGACCCTGAGAATCCCTTACCTTAAGATAGGGAGAAGGTGGACACATTTTAAATCCCTATGCATCATCAGTTCATAAGTTAAGCTGAATTAAGCAATGGCAGCAAGAGTATGTGTAAATACACACTGGATGCCATTAATAATTTTTATATTGATTGCATGTTAAAATGAAAATATTTAAACATATTTGGTTAAAGAAAATATACATTTCATGTGTGCATTTTTATTATTTTCATATGATTATTAAAAATGCTAAAATTACACTCATAGTTAGCGTTATATTTCCATGAGACAGTGCTCACTTAGAGACTTAGCTGGGTAGGTAGTTTTGTGCAGCTAGGTCATCTGGAAAAAGGATGAAAGTAAACCATCTGAATTATTCAAAAGAACATGCCAAATCATCAAAGGAGGAGACAGGAATAAATATATTCAGCTTTTCTTTGTATAATTCTGATCACAGGTTATTAACTGTGTTATTAGATATAATGAATTTTAAAAATTGACAACAAGAAACATGGTGATGTGGAAAATACATCAGCAGGGTTTATCAGAAATTGTGTATTTGTGACAAAAACAGCCATTTAGCTCCCAAATAAATTGAGACAAGTGAAATGTTCACAAATGCTAACCTAAGCCAAACAATCAGAAATTTTGGCTAGATTAAGAAGCTGTATTATTAATTATACATTTCTTCTCTGGTCCATAAACAAAGATCACTGCAAATTTTGAGAGGATTTGCACTTGGGCCAATTACACAGATCCAAATGTTAAACAGCATATGAACAGTCTGTCCTATAACAATCACTTCCCATTTCTCCACTGCAAATTGTTCTTAGGTAGGCCAGGTCTTTCAGCTTTTAATAAAACACATTATTTTAAGGAAAGAGCTATACTATGAGTTTTCATATAGTCCAATGCTATATAAATAGTATTCTCTGTTTTAGCTTTTTCATGATTTTTTCAAATAAGGAATACTATTTAACAGCCTTTACCATGCCCTCCTCCAGGGCATCTTCCCAACCCAGGGATCGAACTCGAGCTTCTTGCATCTCCAGCGTTGGCAGGCTGGTTCTTTACCACAGAGCCACATACACATATACATATAGTTGTTGCTTAGTCCCAAGTCGTGTCTGACTCTTTTGCAACCCCCTGAACTGTAGCCCACCAGGTTCCTCTGTTCATGGGATTTTCCAGGCAAGAATATTAGAGTGGGTTGCCATCTCCTTCTCCATACACACACACACACACACACACACACTCACAACACTCATTGATGCCTATCACCTGACTAGACAGTTATGAAATATGGACTGAGTTATTTTAGGGAGGAAAGAAAAGAAGATCTAACTTAGTTCTTTTATCTCTTCTTCACCCTTCAAGTCTCAGAACTGGTGCCATCTCCTTCAAGAAGCAAACTTCTCCCCCTAGGTTGGATTGGGAGCCCCTCCTTTGAGCTCCTGGAGAAGGCACTGGCGACCCGCTCCAGCACTCTTGCCTGGAAACTCCCACGGACAGAGGAGCCTGGTAGGCTGCAGTCCATGGGGTCGCGAAGATTCGGACACGACTGAGCGACTTCACTTTCACTTTTCAGTTTCATGCATTGGAGAAGGAAACGGCAACCCACTCCAGTGTTCTTGCCTGGAGAATCCCAGGGATGGGGGAGCCTGGTGGGCTGCCGTCCATGGGGTCGCACAGAGTCAAACACGACTGACGCGACTCAGCAGCAGCAGCAGCCTTTGTACCCCATAGTGTTGCATGTTTCCCTCATATGATCCAGCGCTGAACGCTTTGTTTCCTTCAACAGACACAAGAGTTCCATGAGGGCAAGGACTCTGGCATTATTTTTAAACCGTAATATTCATATGAACCAGGCCAGGTTCACATTAGAGATTTGGGAAATGTTTACTGAACTGATAAAGAGACCAATCTAGGAAATTATATTCATCCCTCTTCTTTTATGAGGCGAGAAATTACAGGCCTTGTATGTCCTCATTCGTTTATCTACTGAGTTTCACTGATAAAGTAGAGACTATTTAAAATGCTAGAGATACTATGATTAAGCAGTAAGGTTAAAAATTTCATTATAATTTAGTAAATGTTGCTAAAAGTAAAACTATTATTAAGTCAACAAAGGTGGAAAGATAGTGCACAGCCTCTCAGAGAGAGTTTCCCTGGAGGTAGCATTTGAGTTGGGTTGTGTGGCTCAGTGGTAAAGAATCTGCCTGCCAATGCAGGAGACGTGGGTTCAACCTCTGGATCGGGAAGATCCCCTGGAGGAGGAAATGGCAGCCCACCCCAGTACTCTTGAGTGGAGAACCCCATGGACAGAGGAGCCTGGCGGGCTGCAGTCCATGGGGTGGCAAAGAGTCGGAGGCGACCGAGCACAGCACATGTGGAAGATAAGCAAGCACAGAGAGCGGGCAAGCAGGCTTCTGGGCAGAGGGCTGTGAGAACACATGGTTCAAAAAACGGAAAGGACGGGGGAAAGACTGTGACAGAATTCAAGACTGGCAACAGAGAAGCAGCTTGCGTGCATGCGTGCTCAGTTGCTTCATTTGTGTCTGACTCTGCAACCCCATGGACTGTAGCCCACCAGACTCCTCTGTTCATGGGATTCTCCAGGCAAGAATACAGCAGTGTGTCGCCATTTCTTTCTCCAGGGAAATCTGCCCAACCCAAGGATTGAACCCAGGTCCCCTGCATTGCAGGCAGCTTCTTTACCAACTGAGCCACTAGGGAAGAAAAAGTCAAATTAAACACGATACCTATTTGCTTTACCTAGGATGCTTACACTCACTTCTCTGGCAGAAGCTGTCAACTCCTTGGGAAAATAAATTGCATTTTTCTTTGAAGTCTAATCTTTAAATAACAACATTATTACTGCCTTATAGTGGTAATAATGTAGTAAAAGTAAGTAAATATTACAAACTGAAGGACTTTCCATACCTGAGACACTCTGCCTGTTGGAATCTGAGTCCCCATTACTGGAATTAGAATTGTTGGAGGAATTGTTGTCAACCCCTCCCAGAAGGGGGCGCAAGTGGCTTACTGAGACTTGTTCAATGAATGATGTTCCATACTTGCGAAAATACCACCATTCAAATATCTACAACAGAAAAATAGTAAGCATGATTACGGTCCTGTTACCAGCTATAATTTTGTACATACTCATAAAATACTTTGTATCTACTAATTATGCCCACCTTAAATACTGGTTTAAACATATTTATTCAGAAAAAAATTGTTTAATTCTAAAAATTAAGAAATTCTTAGCAGCAGCAGCAGCAAATACCATTTGCATTTTAACTTCTCAGTGTTGTTTTATTCACTTAATACTGGCTTTTAAGGAAAATTAATATACCCAGTCATGGTAAAAGAACATTGTTAAGAGCTGCTCATTATTACTTTCCTCCAAATTTATATAATATTGATAATAAAATCACCACAGCTGAAAAGCAATTCCAGAAATAAATACAAAGAAGCTAGTTTTAAAAGTGTGGCTTATAAAATATTCCAATATTTGGCATTTTATATTTTGATAAAGCCATACCTGCATAAGATTTTTAAGACAGCAAAATTCCTTTAAAAAACAACAACAACAAAAACATCTCCTTAGAGAAACCAGCTTTACAGAAAGAGTAATAGTTATCCCAGTTCATGGTACTCTGGCACCCAACTGCTGAGAGATTCAATAATGTCTGCCAGCTGAGATGTGCTTTATAAACACTAGTATCTGTTGCACACCATTAACATTTCCTAGCTCACAAGCCTACCAATAATGTGCTGTTTGCAAAGAAGAAAAGAATTTTCATTAAAAGGGAAAGCAGCAATGATGCTCACATGACTAGACTGAAATCAGGACTCCTAAGCAAGGGGGAAGCAAGCGACCTCCCGCAATTCCTCTCACCTGCCCCACCTCCCCTTGAACACTTTCCACCACTGTCTGAAGCTGCTCTCCCCACATCCTTTCCTGGTCTCCCTGTCTGATTTTGAATCTGTTCCATAAGCTGTCACAAATCATTACAGAGAAGAAATTTAATAATCAACTATATCCCAGAATCTCCTAAGAATTATACTTTTATAATATAGAATGTAGAACTACATAAAATTAATTACCTTTATCCTTACTTATTTCATAAAAACAAGATGATACCTCTCATCCTTTCATTTCAGTCTAAATGTCACCTCCTCAGAGCTCTTTCCTAGTCACCAGATCTACAGTCAGCTTCTCTTGCCTCTCTCAAAAGCACCCTGCTTTTCTTCTTGGCAGCATTGATGACATTTGTTTAATATCTACATGTCCCACTAAAGTAAGAGTTTTGAGAGAATAAAAAAACATGTTTTGTTCATGACTGTATATCCAGGATTTGATAAATACTCAATGAATGAATGCAAAAAGCAAGTACTATATAATCAACGAAGCCAAAAGTTTGTTCTTTGAAAAGATCAACAAAAGTGACAAACCTTTAGCTAGACTGGCCCCCCAAAACAGAGGACTTAATGTTTTTAATGCATGAAAGAAGGGAAAAGTTAAGTTCTTTGCAATAGACTTTGGGCTATCATTTAAAAATTGGTATTTCTCTATTTTGTTCTGCCAAAAATTCCTTTAAAAGACAGAAGGAACATCCACAAATGACCAGAAGGGAATGTCAATCAAGCCAAATGTTTGCAGCCCCATAACAGAAGAACCTGATTTAACGCCAGAGTTACCCCTTCTGACTCTATGGATTTTCACATGTTAAGACATTTAAGTTATCTGACTGGGCAGACAGGGAGAATATGATGTAGAAGCTAAGAAGGGATAGGACTAGCCTATAACATAGGAACAGGAGGAATAAAAATGTTGTTTGAAGAAAGAACAGCATTCAAGAACAGTAAATTTATGAACCATAGATCCAGAAGGGAGTTTGTAACCTCAAGGGAGTTATTTTATCTATTTTAATATCAATTTCTTCAACTATAAAGTGTAAATCACTTTTGTTATTTATCCTTGAGTGTCCTTAATTTCACACTCATGTAAATCACTCAGATTCAAACCCCATGTAAAAGACTTAGTTCAGTGCTTGCTGTATAGCTGGTTCTCAAAAGCAACAGCAAAGCTATAATTCATCACACTGATGCCGCACACACCTCCTGTAGGCAGCACAGCTCACATACTGCTATGATGCACTCCTCTTGTTACTCTACAGTTTAGGCTAATACAGCATATTGTCTGTTACTAAATGCTTGGCTGAAAGCCCTGTTAATCATTGTGAAAAAGGAGGCTGCTTACCATTTGGTCCTGACCAACCCCCCCCCCCCCCCCCCCCCCCCCCAAAAAAAAAAGATTTTGGCTTTGCCTCTATTGAAGAGAAGGAAGGCTCCAAAGGACCCATAACAATGGTCACAGAACTAGCAATGGCTCTCAGTCACTTGTGGGAAAGAGCTTTCTTTGCCTCAAGATTCTGCTTTTTATATTATGCTGCTTGGGCACCTGCCAGGCCTTCATTTATTCAGTAGCACAGCACTAAACACTCCGTAACAAGCATAGGCTGTGTTCCAGGGTCACAGAGCACAGACAGGGACCCTCACACTACCAATCCATGCCACAAGCCCACAATGCCTCTCACAGTTTGCTCCCATCACACACACACACACACACACACAACCCCACTTTGGGACTCTTTAGGATTTCTCAGTTTATCCAGCCAAATCAGAGAACCCTAGCACTAAAAGGAACCCTCAAGGCCCATGAACAGTATCATTTAGAATGCATGAGGGCTACATGTTAAGGTAGTCCAAAGTCACAAAGCTAACTCAGTAGCTATTTAACCTGAAGCCTCAGTTCTTGTGCCACTAATCTTATTAGGGCCCTAAAACAAGCATCTTTTTATAAATCTCTTGCTCATTTTAACAGATTTACCTGTCATTTTCCTTTTCAAGTCTTCACTTCCAAATGCCCTCCTATTCTACTGTCTCTTTGCGTGCTTAGCTATCAAACATAATCCAGAAGTCTATCAAATGGGACTGGATAATACATCCCAAGGTATAAATGCTTTATATTAATGGAGCATTTGCATTATAAGAGGAGACAGACCTTCCAAGCAGTATTTCTAATGCAAAAATAACAGACTTTAGTGAAGACTGGGTTATTCATGCAACTGTTTGGAAGGCAAAGGAGGATCTTCTCAAGCCTGTCCTATTAGAGTTGTAGTTGTGGCTTCTTACCCGATACAGAGCTTTATACTGGTATCTACAATACCATGGGACAGGTACTCCAATATGAATTAAACAAACAGCTACTAAAAGGAAGTGGGACAGGACTTAAAGCCTTATTAAACTTCAAACCAAAACCAATCTGGGGTCTTAGCACCAATGATCTGTCCCATATCCTGAGA
Organism: Aepyceros melampus; assembly: GCA_006408695.1. Classification (NCBI taxonomy): domain Eukaryota; kingdom Metazoa; phylum Chordata; class Mammalia; order Artiodactyla; family Bovidae; genus Aepyceros; species Aepyceros melampus. The sequence continues at coordinate 119,183 of SJXQ01002461.1, read as the reverse complement.
CACGGCAGGCTTGGGCCAGAACCTCACAGTATTTTTAAAAAGCTGCACAGATCCAAATGAACAGATGGTGTTATTTAACACGCACATATTTGGTGTCACTTTGAATTATTCTCCCTGGTGCATAACCTACAATGTAAACAGCAAAGCTCTCATAAACAAATTTAGATTTTAAAATTAGCCCTTAGACATGCTAGTAGCTTAATGGAATTGCCAATGTGGAACAAAACAGTTTTTAAATCTGACAAATAACCATAAAATTAAATATAAATTTACACATTTCATAGTCTTTTAAAATGCAATCTGTCTACACCAAGAATTATACAGATCAAGTAAGATGAGAACTAAAAAGCACCAATTAGATTTGTCATTTGGGAAGTCAATAAGACCCTATCATCCTGATGAAAGGTAAAGGCCCTAATGTATTGCAAGATAGCCAAGTTGTTTGTCTTAGTTGGTATTCTTGATTCTGTGGGGCTCAGTATTATAATGTGTAAAATAAAGTCACTCTAGTGTTGGATGGATGGATGGTTGAAAACTGAATGGAGAGACAGCTGAAAGGTTGAATGGATGGATGATAAGGGTTGGTTTGGTGACTTATGGGATACTGTCTTAATAAACAGCAGGACCAATGAGAGGTTTTGTGTTCATTTTGTTAGTTATAAAAAAGAGAGACCTACATATATATGTTGGAAAGGAAAGAATCAAGTGAACGAGAGTAACTGAAGTGCAAAAGAGTACAAATGACCAAGAGGCAGGACACCAAGAGCCCAGGAAGAACATTTGCCCTGCCTCAGAAAGGTAACTTACCATTTCTTAATCTACGACAGGATGAATGGGAAGCATGAGTGCATAGACAAATACATTCTATTTGGGAAATAGGGTGTGAGATTACCTATTTCACAGGTAAGAAGGCAACAAACGGATGAAAAGTAGGTGACAGTTATCTTAGTGGAGATGCAGGTAAGGATTATCGTCTGAGAATAAGGAAAGTAGGGGTGGAATTGGGAATGTGAGGATCAAAGCAATGGTTTGGATCTATACCTTGCAGGACCGAAGGGCCATTGCTATACTCAGGACCCAGATTACACTGAAAACAAAGACTCATTTGTCAGGAACCCAGTTTTCTAGGCCCTGTAACCTTCTCCATTACTATTGGATCAAGGAGCCCTGCAGCTGCAGGCTGGGAGTGGAGATACAGGTTTGCAGCTGGCCTAAGACGCAAACACCTCATTTTCACCTGCTGAGAAGGAACAAAAGCCTGGCAAAGAGTAAACAAACAAGGCCCTTTCATCTGACTTGCGAACCTAAAAGCTGAATCTTTCCTAAAGATGCCTATATTTATCCTATCCATTAAGAACTCCCCTTCTTGAATTGCATGTTTTGCATATATAATACTTCTTTCTCTTCACTTATTGGGACTTTCCTATCTTACTCAAAAATGCTTCAAGATTTCCACAGAGAAGCACTATAATGATTCCACACAAACTCCATTAAACCCATGGGAAACACAAAGATGTCACAGCCTGAAATGGCTATGTGTTTCCCAAGGATTAAAATAGATGATGATATCACAAGATAGATACAGCTATGGCAGAGACTGAGGAGGAAATATGAAACTCTGGCAGTCTACTCTCAAATAGACTGCAAAATTGACCCCTGCTCTGTGTCTTCAGAAATACTTCTGGTGGTAAACAGATTTTTGGCAAGAGGCGATCTTCTAAGCTTAAAGAAGATAAACCAAGGCAGTTGGCATGGGTTATAGTAATATCCGAAACCTTTTTAGAAGTTTCCTGTTAGAATTTTCAAGTAGATCCTTTTCTCTGAATCACTGACTCTTTCAAAGTCCCTCCCAATTCCTCATGACAATTTTCTTTCTTTTTTTAAAACATTCCTGGCTCCTTCCTATTTTGTTTAGAAATACTGAAGAGCTATGGTACAGGACTTGGGTCTCCTTCTTCCTTGACCTCAGCCAATCACCCCACCAGCCATCTGTTCCCCTAACCAGTTGAAGGGGATGTGTAAAGAACTTGTCTTCGTGTCCTTCCACCTCCATTCCTGGCCACCTAATGCCAAGGCTTCAAGAAAAGAAAAAAGGAAGAGAACTGAGGTTCTTTTCAAGGTCAACAGTCAGTGATCCATCCCCACCTCAGTGTCTGCATTGCAGCATTAATGACTATGACCTGGACAGGAGGATCACTGTCCCAGGGTAAAGTCACCTAGCGACCACTGACAACTGGGAGATGTGAGCCTTTGCCATGATGCCCAAAGCTCTGTCAGCTAACCCTGGGGGCCAGCTTTCTTCCAGAGATTCTGACTTGGTTAGTCTGGAGCAGTATTCAGAATCCATCACTTTAAACAAGCTCCCAGATAATTCCCAGACACAGTCAATTAATTCATTTGTTCACTGAATCTATGTGCATTCAACAAATATTTAAGAATTAGCAAGGTATTACACAGATATATTTTCAGCCTATATGATGCTTCCATCACAGAGAGGATAAGACCATAAATGTCATAAGTAAAATTATAAATTGTGCTAAGTGATGCTTTAGTTCTAGACTAACCAAATCTGACCTAAGCCACAGCTGATTGGAAAAAGTTTCCTCCAGAGATGTTTGTAGTCTCTCTGACTCCCTCTTTCTTTTCTCTTCTTTTCTCTTTTCCTCTTCTTTTTGCTTTCTTATCTATGTGGTCCACTTCTGTGGGTCTGTTAAAAGGAACACATCACCCACTAGACACTGGTGCAATCCATCTTCCTAGTCAACACATTTATGAGATGAACAATGATCCTGGGACAAGCAGTGAAAATTTAAACTTTAATCTTCCTTATACTCTTACCTAGCAAGGTGACCTGACAAGTCATAGGTTTTCTGGGTACCTATTCCTTAGGTTTTTACTGACTTAAACTGGATGACTTCTGAGGGTTCCTTCCTCTAGCCCTGCAACTGCATAATTTTCAAGTCAAGTGGAGGTCAAGATTTTAGATGAATGAAAAAAGAGTTGAAAGGAGCCATAACAAGCTTCTAGTCCCACTCCCTTACTTTTAAACAGGAGGGGACAGAGGGCATGGTCAGACAGATCCAAATTTAAATCCCACCATCTGTCTGTTATATGTATCCTTGGCAAAATTACATAAATTTTGTGTCGGTTTATACTCAGCAAGCTGGCTTAAAACTCAACATTCAAAAAATGAAGATCATGGCATCCTGTCCTATCACTTCATGGCAAATTGATGGAGAAACATTGGAAACAATGACAGACTTAATTTTCTTGGGCTCCAAAATCACTTGTGGATGGTGACTCCGGTCATGAAATTAAAAGACACTTGCTCCTTGGAAGAAAAGCTATGACAATTGTAGACAGCATATTAAAAAGCAGAGACATCACTTTGCCTACAAAGGTTTGTATAGTCAAAGCTATGGTTTTTCCAATAGTCATGTATGGATGTGAGAGCTGGACAATAAAAATGACTGAGTGCCAAAGAATTGATGCTTTTGAACTGTGGTGCTGGAGAAGACTCTTGAGAGTCCCTTGGACTACAAGAAGATCAAACCAGTCAATCCAACAGGAAACAACCCTGAATATTCATTGAAAGGACTGATGCTGAAGCTGCAATACTTGGGCCATCTGATGCAAAGAGTTGATGTATTAGAAAAGACCGTGATGCTGGGAAAGATTGAAGGCAGGAGGAGAAGCAGATGACAGAGGATGAGATGGCTGGATGGCATCACCAACTCAATGGACATGAGTCTCAGCAAACTTCAAGAGATGGTGAAGGACAGGGAAGCCTGGCATGCTGCAGTCCATGGTGTTGCAAAGAGTCAGACATGGCTGAGTGACTAAACAACAACAAAAATACTCAACAGCTAGAGGCACTGTCTATATCAACCACTTAGAATTTCAATAAAGTTAATATTAGAATTCACTTAGAATCAAATGAAATAATATATTCAAAGTGCTTAAAACAGTACCTGGCATAGAGTGGATAACACAACAAAAGGGCCTTTATTTATAACTGATTCCTATCTAATTATTATCTCTTCTTTCACTTTCCTGAAAACTATTGTTTTACACTGGATCCCTGAATTAACTCTTTTATTTACTATTTTAATTTTCTTTTTTATTCTTGATTCTCATTTTTAAAAATTATGCTTTGGCTGCTTTTTCCCATATCCCTCTATTGAACATATATGCATAACCCCCAAGCATAGGAGCAGGTCTAACACATTAATGGGGATACAGGGGTCTATTATAAATGTCAGTATGGTAGCATTTTCTCTATTCTACCAATATTTTTAGAAATTAAGGGAGCATTTTCTCCACATATCTACCTTACCATTCTCAAAAGCAGAAATAAAACCCATAAATGTCTTCCATAGAAATAAACATCACCCACAGAGGCCACGTCAAGCAGACTGGGCCTGTCCTTCCCAGAGCAGATAAAAGACTAAATTGGTGGGTTTGGACTGTGATAACAGGTGCAGTTCCTGTGGTTGGGACTGGGCGAGATGAGAATTACTGTGATAAGTGGGTCGAGGGGCAGCATGAAGTTCAGCAAGGTAGAGGTGCCTGGATCAGGTATGCGCCTGGGAACTTAAGGGACGAGTGAGAAGAAGGTGGTATAACAAACTCATTGCTGTCTTTCAACCTGTAAAATTAAGAGATAGCAGTGACATCTAGTAAAATACACGCTGCTATGTCCTCATTTATTTTTAGGCACATTAGTATAAAAGACAGCAACATTTGCCAAACACATTTTAATTCTATGTGTGTTGTTCAGTTAATTGATTTTTCCTTCATAGGGTAAAAATAGCAGGGGTTTTGTTTGTTTGTTTGTGTTTAGCTCTCTTTGCCTAAGACATCACACTGCATGATAACTTCAGCCTCTAGCACAGGAATCCTGAGGTCCCCAAACAAGAAATTTCCTCAGGGGCAGCCCTGCAGCTTCTGTGTTCACCACCTGGCTCCCTTGACATTGCTCAGGAAAGAGCAGTTAGGTAATTGTCTCTCTGGTGCCAGGAAACCGCTATGCAATTCTATGCACACAGCTATTTCGCAAAGCACCCGATCCTTTATCCCAGTGCTGCCTCTCCATGAAACGCACTTGACAGAAAGGAACAGTAGCTGAAGATAAACCTCAGCCCAGGGTGCATTTCAAGGGCTAGCAAAGCTGCATCCCCAAGAGCCGATAGCCCCAGTGTCAACAATCTCTAAAGCTGGAGCCTAAAGCAAACGAGAGCTATTCCCACACATGGTAGTGACTCTGACCTCATTATAAACCAAGCCTTTTTGAGAAGGCCTTTCAAAATCTTCCCACATCAGAGGATTTCCTTTGCACAAAGTTTTATGTCAGTCAGGAGAACCCTCTAGTTCCTAAGAAAGCAACAAAGCAAATAAATCATAAAACAACACAGCAGTGATCATCAGGCATCGGCAACTGTAATTCACACACAAGGAGAAAGCGTCGCCAGCCTAGGTCTGCAAAGATGGTCATGGTCCAAGAAAATTCCTTTATTCAGAGGAGAGAAGCAGGTAGATGGAACATCATCATCCCTAAGTGAGAAGGGAAAACGACTGTTGGGCTTAGCTCTCCAGGGTGAACCTCTAGAGAAGGAAAGGCAACTCACTCCAGTATTCTTGCCTGGAGAATCCCATGCACAGAGGAGCCTGGTGGACTACAGTCCAGGGGGTCACAAAGAGTCAGACACAACTGAACTAAGCACACACACACACCAGAGTGAAAGGAAACAACCTGCATTCTGGTAATTAATTTATAAGCTAGTGAACCCACACTGAGATACTACTAGAATAAAATTCAGACCTGCCATTTGTTCAGAAGCTAGAAAAACAGCTGAGAACTTAACCACTAAAAGTGAAAGTCACTCAGTCGTGTCTGACTCTTTGCAATCCCATAGACTGCTGTCTGCCAGGCTCCTCTGTCCATGGGGATTCTCCAGGCAAGAATACTGGAGTGGGTAGCTGTTCCCTTCTCCGGGGGATCTTCCAGACCCAGAGACTGAACCCAGGTCTCCTGCATTTCAGGCGGATTCTTTAACGTCTGAGACACTCACTTAACCAGAAAGGTGGTGAAATGAGTGATAAAAGCACAGGCTCTGGTGCAAGCCAGACTGGGTTGAAATCCTGCTCCACCATTTGCCACCTATGTGACCTAAGGCAGGTTACTTCTTATCTAGCTTATGTATTAGTAAAACGAAAACAATACTAGTAGCTACCTCATTGTTTTTTTTCTTGCCCATGTCTCTATAATTAATAGTAATCACAGCATTATGTACAGAAGGGGAAAAAAAAACTTTCTAAAACCTTTTTCTCCTCAAAGATACTTAACATAAATTTAACTATATTAGAGTGATTCCACTAGTTTAGATGGCTCCCTTTACGGTCACTGAAAGACAGCTACTGTAAGTACTATAACTTGTTACACTTCACTATTTGTTTTAGAGTATAAGGCAATGGAGCCAATGTGATAATGAAAATGATTATCATATTGCTTTTTGCCTATTTGGGATCTTTTTTCAAGGAAGCAATAGGGAAATATATGTAAATTTTAGAAGAAAAGGAGATGAAGGGGGGAAAAGCTTAGAACTGCCACATTTATGTCAATACATGTAAAGAAACTGACTATATTTCTCCTGATCTTGATCATGTCCAATAATCCATTTTGAAAACAGTAATGAAGGAAAAGCATTTTAGTTTAACTGAGTCACACTTGCTATAGAGTATCTCAGACATTAGAATTTGACACAGAATTACATCCTCCTTTATTTTCCATTTTGCCTACATTTTGTTTTTCCCTTCAACAAAAGTAGCATACAATTTTTAAAATTTTCTTTTCAAATATAGTTTAAAAACATAATCTGGACAGTGCAAGGCTTCTAGCAGGTCTCCCACCCAACATACACATACATGCAATCACTGTAAGCTGCTGCTGTGTACTCTTGCAGAGTTTTTTCCTGCACATATATAACACATATATTAATAATCAGCACATTTTTAAATAGGAAGAATTTACCACTTACCAAAATAAGCCCTGATATTAGTGAGGAAGTTCCTGTTAGGGCCACGTAGAATTTCGGTGTTAATGTGTTCAAAAACATGCTCACTGAAAAATAAGAAAAAGGGAGAAGGACAGGGAATGCATCAGTATATCATCAGTAAAGTCAGCTCTCAGTTTTCTTTCTGATGACATCATTTGTCTCTGATGACAAGAGTTATTAGAATCATAGCCAAGTGCCATCAAAATGCTTCAGCATCACACAGGCTCAGAATACTAGGTTCAAGTTATATAACCTAAAAGAAAACAACTACATATAAGAAGAAAGAGCAGTTTTGAAAACTATCATTGTGAACAACTTTCATGAATTTATAGCCACTGAAGAGTCAAATCAAAGCTGTTACTGAACTGTTAAGAGGAATGGAAGGTGCTCTAATATAAAACATATCTGATGTGTGGGACCCACACATCAGAGTTTTTGATGAGCCAACAAGTGGTAGTTCAACCTTAAAAGAAACAAAAATTAACTATATTAAAGATTTATTAAAGATTCTAATACTATGGTCACCCCTGAAAAAGAAATGTTAGCATATATTAATACAATTTTTTCAACTAACTTATAAGGTTGTTAGATTGTTCATCAAAGTAATGGATTCAATGGAGAAAAGATGAAACTAAAACAATAAAAATGAAAGTACAATGGTAAGACTAGCTCCTGCAACTCTGTTCAAATTGACACTACAGTAGATCTGCTTGCCCATTAAGTAAGGTCACTTACACATTTTTTTTTCACATTTTATAAGTATATTTTAAGTCATTATTTGTATCTAGAAATTGCACAAAACTTTGCAAACCAAACAACAATTGACCTAAATGGTTTTTTGCTTGCATATTCACATTTCTTAACTGAAGTATTTGTGGAAGGGGATCATATCCAGTCCTATTTCAATGAAGAATATTATAAGTAGGACTTTTATGTCTTTAGGGGAAAAGGCTTTGGCATTTGTCCTGAGCTCAGCCCAGAAAGCAGAGTCACCAACATGAACAGAGATCCCATGCTCACTCATTCAACAAACGTTTCTCTCTGCTTATGAATGAGACTGTGGACAAAGAATGGAAGCATGAATCAGACACAGCTCCCGCCCTCTAGAAGGCCAAAGTCCAGCTGGGAACAGACAAGTAAACAAACAATCACCAGACGGTTTTGGTAAGTGCATAGAAGGGTCCTGTGCACAGAATTTTATGAAAACACCTAAAAGGTATGCATCTCTGTCTGGGGGGTCAGGAAGATGTCCAGGAGAGTAAGCAGGAGTTAACCACACCAAAGTGGGCAGGAGGAAGACAGGAGGGCCATGTGAGCGAAGGACAGGGCCTGCTTGAGGTCCCAAACATCAGCCTTCCCAGATGTTTGTGGACCTTCCCAAAGGCAGAGATGCAGAAGGATGCCCTGATTCCATCTTTCCTGACCATGGGCCTGGTCTCAGCAAACCCTCCTCCCCCAACACCCACTTTAATCAAACCGGTTTGAGGGACTCGTGGTCTATCATTTGCCATCACACATGGACTAACAAAGTGCTCAGTCAAAAGTCACAACATGACTAAGTGGACTCTTTCGGGGAGGTAGAGGAGGCACAGAAGGAGAGATCGGCCTAGGGCTGTAAGGCAAGAAGAGCACAGCTGAAATGTGTTCCTGCACTTGGCCATTAAAAAAAAAAGACTGTGGTTTGTCACTTCCACATAACAGTCTATAGAAGGAGGCAGATTTCTAAAAAAGATTAAAAAAAAAATCAAGCAAACAATTCTAGTTACAAACCTAAAGCTTGTAACTGACAGTCTGATTCTGAGGTGCCTAAGAGTCTCAAAATTCCCCTCCTCACACTATGAATGATTCAGCATTTCCTTTTTTTTTTTTTAAGTCACCAAAATAGACCATTCACTTTGTTATTCTATAATTATGAACATTCATATCTGTACCATACACTTTTCAGTAAGTTTCTGGGGACATAGAATTCAACGAAATCTATTTCTAAAAGAAAGAGGGAAAGCACTGCCTGAATTGTGAAGTGCTTTGGTAGTCCAGCTAAAAGCATAAAGCAATGGACAGAAAAAGATTGGCTACTTAAAAATTACTGATCCACCAGAGATAAAATGTGAAGAACCAATTGACAAGTGAAAAAACTATGTGAGTTTTTAAACCAGAGAAAAATAAACATTCTATACATTCAGTTTTACTTAAAATTATATAGCAACCATCAGAAACAATGAAAACATGTTTCTCTACTACATCCAGTTATATATAGCAGAGTTGAGAGAGAGAATGGTGGGCACTAAAAGAAACAGACAAATAGAGAATGAGAGAAGCAGAGATAGATGCATTTATAGAGAGTGGAAGGTGTTCATTTAATAACCTACTAATTTTATAGTTTTACCAGACATTCTGGGTAACATCATTAAGACATGGCATTTGGCAATTCTGGGCACAAATGTTAACAATTAGTACTTGCCATTTGAATCTATGTATTTAAAGTTTACAATAGCAATTTCACAGACTGGAGAACTCAATGCTCACTTCAACTCTGTGAGGGCAATATTATTATTCATCTTATTTCATAGCTGGTGGCTGGGCAAAGCCCTAAACACAGTTATCCAGCCCCCAGATCTCAGGCTCATGTTATCAAGGGTACATATGAGGAAAAGCTGAAAAGCATGAAGGAACAAAACAGCAAAAGGAAAACAGTAGTCTTGCATTTGAAAGGGAGAGGAAGCTCCAAAGGAGAGATACTAAAAGATGGATGATTTTACTGCTATTCTCTGGGGTGGGTGGTAGGGAGGTGGCAGGAGGAGGCAGGATGCCACCCTGAAGGGAAGCATCTAGTTAAACATTCCTCCGTTAAATGAGAGCTGTACACTGCAAACCAGACTGTCTTAAACCTAGCAATACCTTGCCTTCTTACATCAGAGTCACTGGAAATTATTTCTGAAAATATGAGGGGGGGAGGCCTGCTAAAATACCTAAAAATTAGACAGAAAACTTTGGGGAGTATAGTCTGAAACATAAACTGGATATTTCCTGACATCTATAGACATAGAATACTATCTCCATACCTACTGGGACTCAGGCAAAACAAATGGTAAAGACTAATCTAGCTTTGGTAAGAATCAATTCATAAAATTAAAAACTTAGTAAGTCAGAAGGCTTTTCATCTGACCTTGCTGGACACACTAACAGGTCAATGCTCAAAGGATATTGCATCAATTATTCAAGGATGGCAGGCCTCAGGGATTGTGTCTTCAGGCGTTCTGAAGATGCTGAACTTTAGTCATGTCTGACTTAGTGACTCCATGGATGTAGCCCACCAGGCTCCTCTGTCCATTGGGATTCTCCAGGCAAGAATACCAGTGTGGGTTGCTTTGCCCTTCTCCAGGGGATCTTCCCAACCCAGGGATCAAACCCAGGTCTCCCGCATTGCAGGCAGACTACTGTCTGAGCCACCATGGAAGTCAAAACTCGGCACAGTCTGGAACTAAGTACAGGTCTGAGAAGAAACTAGGTAGGAGGGGTGGGTAAATGAATTGAAAGCTCAGTGACCTCTCTGGATCACAGAAGAGAGGAGGTAAGAAGATAATGCAACATGTCAACTGTGGAAAGTCAAGAATCACCCCTGTGAGCTGGGAACTAGAATACCACAGGGCTTACTCAGGAGTCACGTGGGATGTCCTGTGAGGTCCTGTCTGTGAAGAGCTAGCCCTGTTTCTGGCCCTTGTGATACCAAGAATCTTCCCGCATATTCTTCAGAGCACAAACAATTCCCAATTACACTCCTGGAGAACACACTGAACACAAAACGCTTAAAGAGTGTTTGACTCCTCAAGATATATTCTACTTTATACAAGCCCTTGAATGAACAGGTTAAGGCAGCATCAAAGACTAGGAGGTACTGACTAGACAGAACTTGAATATGCAGTGTGATAAAGTCTATAACACCCAAAAACATGGGTCTGCTTTGTCCCGTGTTCCATTTAATGCCTTGCTAAAATAGGGCATGTGAAGTAGAAAGAATTAGAAAGTTATGACAATCAGCAATCACTGAAAAGATTAGGGCTAAAGTCCCTAGAAAGAAAGGTTAAAGAAACTAAATCTATTTAAGCTGTATTGGGGGGAAAAAAAAGAGAGAGAGAGAGATTTTGTGTAAAAGCTTTATGCCTGGGAAAGAGAGAGGGGTTAGGAGACTTGGTCTCTGGACTGAAAACAGCCGCAGTGGTGGCCCTGGGAAATTCTGACATCCTCCCAGAGCTGCTCTGAGGCTCAGACTGAAACAGGCCTTTCCTCACCCCTTCACAACCAGTTCATACTTGCCGAGTGTCACCCTGGGTGGGGTGCTGGGGATAGACCAAGGAGCAGAGTCCCTCCAAGGGGCTTACAATCCAAGGGGTAAGAGAGGTAAGTAAACCACTAAGAGAACACATGAGGGAGTTAGGAGGACACACAGCACTCAAAGGGATTAGGAGATCAAGAGAAATGTCTGCCAAGTGTAAGCATCCCATCTGAGACTTGTAGGGTGAACCAAGAGTCACCCAGGTGAGATTACTTGTGGCTATTCTCAGACGAGACAAATGAAAATGAGTTCAGATTGCACTTCTCAAAATTAAAGGTGTTTACTGCTCTTTGGTATTCTCCAAAATCATTTATCAAGGACTTCTCTCTAGTGACTTTATGCAGGGAGTAGATAAAAGAATCTGAAGAAATAGGGAACTCTGAATTCTTACTTTTCTTAGAAAATAAATATAAGTAAAATTTATTTCAATACAAGTTGAAAATCTATGATTCTGGAGCTGTTTCATTATCTACAACATAAGATAATGTGTCTTACAGGGTTGTTGTGAGAACTCAATGTGACAGTTTAGATAAATTGCCTAACACAGTAAATGTCATCATATGATTGTTGTTTTTTACATTACTCTTCCTTTTGTGATTGGGCATCTTCTATTACTATGGCATAGAAAGCTGAATGTATAGGTAACAGTAGGAATAGTAGTCACCTAGCATTTACTGAGCACCTCCTGTATGCCAAGTACTGCGGTACAGACCACAGCCCAAGAAATAGATCACCTGCACTGTGATTTGTCTTTATGCTAAACACGGATGTCCTACAAAACAGAGTCAGGTAACAGAAGGGTCCTTTGAACTGGATTCTCGCTGCTTGAGATGAAGTAAACTTGAGGGTGAGTCTGAAGGCAGCCATTATAGAAGGCAAAGAAATCCATGTGGATATCCAATAGCTCTGGCTAACTGCAGTGAGCCCAGAAAGGGTGTTAAGATAAGCCAACTCTATCTGCTCCAAGAGCTTCTTTCTCAACTGTTCATAAATAAAATGCAGCTTCAAACTCTGCTTCCATGAGAGGAAGCTATTCCACATGCTAATCTGTGGCTGTCTTTGCAGGTCTACTGATATTAAAGTAGAAGCTCAGAGGAAATTTTTTTAAATCTGGAAACCAAGTATCTTCATTTTACCCCAGTAAATTTTTTTTAATAGGCCACATATTAAATTTACAATATTTACATGTTTCAAAAAAAAATCAGTTTTACATCTGTAAAACCACATCAGTTCAACAGAAGATTAAAAGCACACCAGGAGTATGCTTTCTTGTTTGTTGTTTCTGCTTCCCCTCTCCTTGCCCTTCACCCTGGTCTCCCTAGGCTGTGACAAGGCCTTAGGCTTTTATGTATCACAATTCCTTGGATAAATTCTGTAGCATTTTCCTTGAGAGGAGAAAGACATGGAAGTATATTTTTAGACATGTTCTTATTGCAAGAAACCCTCATAAATCATTCTGTCAACTCTTCCCTCTACCCTTGACGTTGCGTTGGCAACTTTACAGGTATACTGTTTCTGCTTTATCAGGCGTCTGGCTCTACTGAGGAGTGGAGCTGAGCACATTCTTTCTTTCCTCATTTGTGATGGAGAAACTACATTGAAGCAATGCTCAATCTTCATGGCTCCTTGTCCCTTGCTGGAAGGAGTCCATCTGTCAACAACGAAAGACTGTCCAAAGCCCAGTCACATATAAACCCTGGTAACCCAAAGGACCTAGAGAAGCAAGATCTCAGATTACCTGTTCCCTTTTATTTACAAGCAGGCTTATGATGAGAGACTATAGTCAAGAACAGGAGAGCAGCTTGTATAAGTCTTTTACATCTTTAGCTATTTAAAACATGCTTTAATTTAGAGTTGAAGATTTATGACTCTTCTTATTTCTCATAAACTGTTTGACATCAGGAAGAAAAAAAGACATAATTGCCTCTAACGAGAGAAACTTCTGCAACGAGACAGAAGCCTTATGGAGACATGGTCCTCCAGGCCCAGGCCTCCTCTCACCTCCAAGCAGTCACTGTTTCTCCATCATCCAGCACCCAGCACAGAACCTGGTCCACAGGGATACTCAATGTTTGATAGGTGATAGTCATTAACAACCATTTCTCAGGACTTCTGATTTTTTTAAAAAAATTCCTAAGTCTAGAAAAATTGAAATTCTTTAATGGCTGTGACCTGTTCTTCTGGGAGTGTGTGTGTGTGTGTGTGTGTGTGTGTGTGTGTGTGTTTCTGTCCCTAGAGTACCTGTACATTGTGAGATTCTTATTAGGTAGATTGAATGACCACTACTCACTGCTAAATCAAGAAAGTCCAGACCTACTTATGCTATCCTCACACAGTAAGGCCTTGGCTATATAGAACCCTCAGTAATGAATTATTTGGGATAAAGTGAAAATGAATATATTAGTGCCCAGTCGTGGGTCTGACTCTTTACAACCCCATAGACTGCAGCCTGCTGGGCTCCTCTGTTCATGGGTTTCTCCAGGCAAAAGTACTGGAGTAGGTAGCCATTCCCTTCTCCAGGGGATCTTCCCTGGATTTTCCAGACTCAAGGAGTGAACCTAGGTCTCTTGTATCACAGACAGATTCTTTACCATCTGAGTCACCATGAAAGCCCTAGTTAAAGCCCTATTAAAAATCAGAAGTTTTCTTTTTCAAGGCAATTTTATAAGGAAATCTTTCTAAAATGCATCACATACTTGACGGCATCTTTAAACAAAATATTCAGAAAATATTTCAATCTTTACTTGATGGCTGTAAGTCATCAAAATGAACATAAGCTATAGTACTGTGCTAGCATTCAGCAATATTTTTAGAAGCCCTTTAAGTACCCTATGTTCTTTCCCTCCAAAATGAAGTGATCCCAGACTAATGTGTTTTTTCAGTCTTTCTCATATTTTTGTCACCTGGCGTACTATTATTTGTTGTCATTGTGTGCCTGCTTCAAACTACTTTCTCTCCTTTTTAATAAGCTACTTAAAAATCTATGGTTCCTTCAAAGACAAGTAATCAACTTTGGTCATTCAATAAATACTGGTATTTAATGTATGTCAAGGGGGCTTCCCAAGTCTTGCAGTGGTAAAGAATATGCCTGTCAATGCAGAAGACACAGAAGACATGGTTCGATCCCTGGGTCAGGAAGATCCCCTGGAGGAAGAAATGGCAACCCACTCCAGTATTCTTGCCTGAAAAATCCCATGGACAGAGGAGCCTGGCAGGCTACAGTCCATGGGGTCACAAAGAATTGGACACGACTGAGCGCGCAATATATGTCAAACACTGTACAATGCTGAGGATACAAAGATATATAATACATAGTTCTTATCCTCAAGGAGCTCTGTATTTTGTGGAAGAAACAGACATGGAAACAAATTAACAGTCAATTCTTCATCTGAGTATTACTCTGGAAATAGAAAGTTGGTACTCCTACTTCAGCCTTGGGGTAGGGTGCATGTGTGCATGCTAAGTCGCATCAGTCATGTCTGATTCTTTGCGACCCCATGGCCTGTAGGGTAGGAGATAGAATATGCATTAATAAATGTTCCTTTGATAAGATTGCTAAGCAAAGCCAAAGGATGAGATGTGTATAAACTGAAATCAGTATTGTAAATATAAGAACACTCTTGGTGGTTCCTGTGTTCACAATAAAAGTGAAGTCACTCAGTCATGTCTGACTCTTTGTGACCCCATGGTCTATAGCCTACCAGGCTCCTCTGTCCACAGGACTTTTCCAAGCGATATCACTGGAGCGGGTTGCCACTTCCTTCTCCAGAGGATCTTCCCGACCCAGGGACTGAACCCAGGTCTCCCACACTGTAGGCAGATGCTTTACTGTCTGAGCTACCAGGGAAATCCCTGTATTCACAATGGGGAACTCCAAAAAACTCCTTACAGAATCAATCATGCAAAATGTGTTTGGACTTTTCCATCATCTTGATAAGAATCTGGTCATCAGCTTCTCATCTTTACTAGAAGTTATTTTTTTAAAAAGAAGCTCTAATGGTTTGATTTAAGTAGATTACATGCTGCAAAATTCATTACCTAAAGGACTAGAATAGAGATACTACCTAAAAGTGTTCAAAATATTTGTGGCAACTCAGTAGTCTGAATAGATAATTGATAAATCTAAGATGCATGGAAATAACTAAGAAAGGTAAGAAGAACATTAACAAGAGTAAGGGAAACACAGTCATATCTTTCAGCAAATTCTCTATACTTATTAATCAGTTCACTCTTTTAGCCAAAATGTACTTGGCTTATAAAAAGTACAAGACACTGAACTAGACCCTGAGGTCGTGAAATTAAAAAAACAATGAGACTGACCTAGAGAAAGGAAAATAAGATGCCTACACAAATAACACAGAACAGAATATGAAACATATCAGAAAAGAGGTATAGACAAAACTTAGAGGAATAAAATATCACTTTCCTCTAGAAGGATGAGAGAAACTTAATGAATCAGATGGCCTTCTTTCTGGGCTTTGAAAGACGGATAAGCTTAGAGCATGAGGTTGGAGATGAAAAAAGATAGTGTAGGACTCCAGAGAGACAGGACAACACACCCAGAGGAATTGGGTTGGAGTACAGGGTAGATGAGGAGAAGCAGTGGGTGATGTTAACTCAGTTGCCAAGCCGAGAAAATCAGACTTTACACAGAAGACAGCGAGAGCATACTCACCATTCATGAACAAAGATGTGAGCAAGACAGGTGTGTCTGGTAGTAATGAAGCAGTGTGTAAAATGTAGAGCTTTAGGAATTATTTCAGAAGAGAGCTCCTGTCATACCACGAGGGTGGGCAGCTGGGCATATCAGATGTTGCACAGATACATTCAATGGGATTTGGCTCTTAACAATGTGACACAAAGAGTAAGAGTTTAGAGACTGTTGGCAAAATGGAGCCAAAGTCAAATGGCAAGTGATTAAAGACAGTGAGTAAGTGGTAAGGAAATTACAGCAGCAGGCGCAGTCTACTTCAACAGGAAGTCTGACAGGAAAGGAAAGAAGCGCAGTTATCATTAAGTGTGACTTAAGTACAGAAAACAGAAATAGCACCTTAGGAGTTAATAAGTAAATTAAGAAGGAATAAAACACAAACCTTTATTCTACTGTAGTAATATTAGCCCCTAAGAAATCCAATACTGGTTCATTCTGATACCAAGCTTTTAAAGATATATAGTTAATCATTAGAAATGTGTCTACTTTCTCTCAGATTTTTCTTTTTACATACATCTGAAAGAATAATTAAAACGGTGTGAAGTATTATAATTCATATGATTCTGAACCTAACAATTACACTTACGTGCATTCCTGTTTTATCAGTTGGGATTAAATGACAAGACAAAACTAAATTGTTTTCTATTGAATTTATTCTGATTTTAGTACTTTCTAATAATTTCCGTGCTTTGTTTTGAAACCCTCTGCTAACTCCAAGAGTTTGCTCACATGAAGATCACAGTTTGGGCCAGAGAAGCACCTATAGGCCACAGAGTAGTAAAATTAAAATTAAGTTAGGTGTTTCTTTTAATCAATGACTAATCTACTTCGCTTTTGAGTGAACAGCTGCCACACAACAGAAGGTCTGCTGGAAGCGAAGTTAGGCTATTTCCTTTTTGGTGAGGACACATAACCCACAGATAAAGAAGCCACAGGGGAAGCCACTAGACAGACCAATATTTTGGTACTCAGCAGCTCCAAAGGTCCACAAAAAACCTATGGATTCATTATTTTCGATTCCAGTAACTAGTTTCAGCTTTGTATTTGCATCAGATGAAGCTATTATTCCAGAGGACACTTAAAATTATCTCCCCAGGTCCAGGCCTGGCAGCAAATTCTAAGCACTAAGGCTCAAATGAATCCAGCTTAAATCAACGTCCACAGGTGACAGCCAATAGAAACTGGAACACTGGTATTTTCAAATGCTAGTAAGCCAGTTTTTTTTAAATATATATTTTTAAAGATGTATCTAAATTCCAGATGCCCTATGCCATCCCTAATACAAATGCTCCTAGTGCCTGCTGCATGGCCTTTTTTCCCTTCCAAATCTATTCTTACCATCTCAAATAGTTTTCAGACATTGTCATCTCTCACTGTGAGTGACCCATTCATCTATAATATAAAAAGGAAGAAAGAAAGAAATTTGCATGTTTTAATTAGCATTGTCTAATGCCTCATTCCTTAGGATCCAACATTTTACTTACAGGTGGATCAGTAGTGGTTAAAACCCAGGATTAATGAGGTGACTGTCCTGAGTCTGCATGAGTCAGTGAATCTCATACCAAGAAATCCTGTGCCGCAAACTTAGAGAGCACCCCTGGCCAGCTGTACTATAAATAGGTATTACCACTTAGAAGCCAGGCAACACATTAGTATAAAATAACCACACTTAAAAAAAAAAAAACAGGGGCTTCCCTGATGGCTCAGTGGTAAAGAATCCACCTGCCAATGCAGGAGACACAGGTTCAATCCCTGATCCAGGAAGATCCCACATGCCAAGGAGCAACTAAGCCCATCGGCCACAGCTACTGAACCTGTGCTCTAGAGACCGGGAGTCACAGCTACTGAAACTCCATGTCCTAGAGCCTGTGTTCCATCACAAGAGAAGCCTCCTGGGTAAGAAACCCCTGCACCACATCTAGAGAACAGCCTCCACTCTCCACACTAGAGAAGAGTCCACACAGCAATGAGTACCCGGGCGTGTGCTCAGTCGTTCAGTCGGGTCTGACTCTTTGCAACCCCGTGGACTGTAGTCCACCAGGCTCCTCTGTCCGTGGGATTCTCCAGGCAAGAATACTGGAGTGGGTTGCCATTCCTTCTTCCATGGGATCTTTCTGACCCAGGGACTGAACCCACGTCTCCTGCATTGTAAATGAATTCTCTCCCATTGAGCCACCTGGGAAGCCCACTAAATACCCAGCACAGACAAAATAAAATAAATTTTTAAAAATTACCAAAGAAAATGATTAATTTTCAAGGTTATTTTTCCAAAACATTTTGAAAAACAAACAAACAAACAAATTAATCTTCTCCCTGCAAAAAAAAGAGAGAGAGAAAAAAAAAAAAAAAAACAACCAGCATACATAGCACTGCTAATGATAACCTGCACAGGGCAAGTTTTTCTCAGGAATAATTGCTAAGACAAAATCATGCAAACTGACAGATGTAGAGACTAAAGCACAAAGCAACATTTAACATAACTACTCAGTAGGCAAGTACAGTAAGTGATTTGCAAAAATGCCACTTTTAGTATAAATCAGATCACTATCTGCAAGACGTCTAACACCATCATTATGAGGACAAAAAAAGTGTCTTATCAGACCACACTTTAAAATACTTAGTTCAACCAAGTGTAGAGAGAAAGATTGACTAATATTCACTCAGGAGATGTTCTAGGGCTACTGTGTGCTAGGCACTGCTTTAGGCTAAACATTTTAAACATTTTAGATCTTTAATCACTTGATCCCCACCGCAGATCCACAAAGTACATCATTACTCCCATTCTCATCCAAGGACATGCAGCTATGAACGATTTGAACATTGCTCTGCCAGACCCCAAAGCTGATACCATATTTGGGAAGGTAAAACAGAAATGCCCAAGTTTCACATTTGCTGTTTGAAGTTTCCAAAGTTACTGTCTCTTGAAATGGCACTGTGGCACTTGCTCCAGTGCCACACCCTGAGATGGGCTCAGGGAGCCCACTAGGACTTGAAAGCAAAGGACTGCCCCAAACAGCCTCAGGGGCACGCAGGCCCTGAGGTGACTTCCTGAGTTGACATGAGAGTGAAGACGGCTGATTACTGAGACATTCATTACCACACAAACCTCGTGTTAAATGACTTTGACTCTCCCTCAAGACAAGACAATGAAACATGACATCTCCAAGTTCTGATGCATTCTGCTCTGCATTCTGTTTTATTCTGTATATTGCCCATTTAAATTACTATGTTCTTGGGAGGGGGTTTCAGGATGGGGGACACATGTATACCCATGGCTGATTCATGTCAATGTATGGCAAAAACCACTACAATATTGTAAAGGAATTAGCCTCCAATTAAAATAAATGAATTAATTTAAAAATAAATAAATAAATAAATAAATTACTATGTTCTATGCTTAGTTGCTCAGTCATGTCAGACTCTTGCAATCTCATAGACTGTAGCCTGACAGGCTCCTCTGTCCATGGGATTCTCCAAGGCAAGAATACTGGAGTGGGTTGCCATTGCCTTCTCAACTCAGCTATGAGGGAAGCCTAAATTACTATAGGTCAAGATAAAAATCCAGAATCAGATATTTCACAGAGAAATAGGCAGCACCATCTCACGGTCAGGACATAAATATGAATATTGGTAGATCTGGCTCCTTTCTCTGATTCTTTTTGTAGGTACCATTCATTCTCCTTCATTTAAAATTACAGTGTGAACTTTTTCCAATCTCATTAAACATTTTTTGAAAACATGATTTAAATGGCTGTGTAAGAGTATTTCCTCCTAAAATTTTTTTTATATATAATTTATATAAACTGCTTTGTCAATAGAAATTTAGATTGTTTCTAAAGTTTTTGATGTTACCAATGCTATTAAAATGAAAGTGACTATTGCTTTGATAGGCATCTCTAATGATTTCCTTAGAATGGATTCCTAGAAGTAATATTAATGACCTAAAGGTGACAAGCGTTTTAAAGTCTCAATTCAAGTTGTCAAATTCTTTCCAAAATGGTTGTGGTGCTTTCCACTCCAGCAGTGTTTGAGAGCATCTGTCTCATCAAATTAAGCATTATGTGTTCCCAAATTAGTAAGAGAGGAAAGGAGGGAGGGAGAGTCAGAGGGAAGACACAGAGAAAGAAAAAGATAAAGAGAGTAAGAAAGGAAGGCAGAAAGGAAGGAAGGCAGAAAGGAAGAAAAGGAGAGGTAGGGAGTTATTTCTTTGATTACTAGCTAAGCAAAAATTTTTTCATGTTTATTTTCTCTAGTTTTTAATTCTTTGGGGAGCATCACAGACAAAACCAGATCTAAAAGTGATGGGAGTATAACATGAAACAAGTCAACAGCTGCAGAAAAAAATCAGATAATTTCTCAAAATGGGGAAGCGAGGGACCTAACTGCTGAAAGGAAACACTTAGGGGGAAAAAAAATCCCACTTGCAGAGTACTGGGGTTAAAAATACCTTAAACTGTCTACCTCATTCTAGTCTGAGAGAGAAACACTGTCTCTTCTTGCCAAAGAGCATTAGTGACTTGAAGTACTCCTTTGTTTTTCCCTTTTGGTGCTTTTCCCCTTCTTTTTCTTGTACATAATTGCTGCATACTTGTCTCTTATTTCCTCTTTCTTAGGAATAATGACTATTGCCGACTCAAACATACCCAAATGATAGACAACAGGTATTTATGTTCTATAATAAAACCAGGAAACAGAAAAAAATGAGTCTAAAACTGATTCACTCCTAATACATTTGATCAAAGTAAAAACATAAAATTTATCTTTATTCTCAACAGATTTTTAAAAAAATATAGCATGTCCTAGCTGTGGAAAATTTATAGACTTTTATAATCATAATTTTTAAATGGTTAAAAATTTTCATTGGCTCTAAGACTTGACATCTGACTAGCAGAAAATATTTATAGGATCTTCACAAGACTCCCAGTTGTTGATTTTCACAACTTCGTAGGGTCTTATTATTCTGCCCATTTTTACATATAACAATTACTCGTCTTGCTCATCCAAAGCCAACAGCTAGAAAGTGACATACCCAAGACATAAATTCAGGCGCAACTGGCTCTGAAGGCTGAGTGCTCCATCACTGTTCTACCGGCATCTTCTACTGGAGGGACTGCACAACAGCCCTCACCCAGGGACTCTGGTCCGATCATTTCTTTCCATCTGTGCTCATTATTTTACGTATGGCCTCTGGCTGCTTCCATGGTACTAAAGCAGAGCTGAACATTTGTGACAGACTCTACGACATGCAAAGCTGAAAATTCACACTATTTGGCCCTTGGCAGAAACAGTTTGCTGACCCCTGGCCTACATTAAATAAAAAGTGTTTCTCTGGTATTTTCTATTGATGTATTCCTTAATGCCAGAAGAAAATGAAGTCGAGTCATGAACCCCAGTTTGAGAAGCATACATTTAAACAACCATTTGCCCCTTTACATCCTGCTGGGAGTCATCAGTATTCCAACAATGCTGCCATTCCTCCAAACTTTTTAAAAATCTCAATTGCAGCCTGATGTACTTTCTTTTCAGCAGTCTCAACTCTGGTTTTATCTTTGGTAACAGGTAAAATTTTGCATGGCCCAAACTAGTGCCTTAGTTAGCTAGTTAAACTGGTATTTTTGGTTTATGATTACCAGTTCATAGATAAACTATGAAGCTGGTTCTTTTATATGACCTGTGCACTGATTCAGATATCAAATATTACTTTGCTTATGTTAACTTCTCTAGGCTACAATCTCCAATCATTTAATCAAACACCAATCTAAGTATTGCTATAAAGGTATTTTGTAGGCATGATTAAAGTACACAGCTAACTTTAAGAAGATTGTCCTAGATAATCTAGATGGACTTGATTCAATCAGCAGGTACAACTGAAGTCTCCCTTGACAAAGAAGAAATTCTGCCAGTGGACAGCAGTTCCAGCCTGTCCTGAGGAGTTTAGACTCAACTAAGGAGATCCAACCAGTCCATTCTAAAGGAGATCAGCCCTGGGATTTCTTTGGAGGGAATGATGCTGAAGCTGAAACTCCAGTACCTGGCCACCTCATGGGAAGAGTTGACTCATTGGAAAAGACCCTGATGCTGGGAGGGATTGGGGGCAGGAGGAGAAGGGGACGACAGAGGATGAGATGGCTGGATGGCACCACCGACTCGATGGACGTGAGTCTGAGTGAACTCCAGGAGTTGGTGATGGACAGGGAGGTCTGGCGTGCTGCGATTCGTGGGGTCGCAAAGAGTCGGACACGACTGAGCAACTGAACTGAACTGAACTGAACTGAGGCAGCCTATAATCACATAAGCCAGCTCCCAGCTTCTCCCTTTCTCTTTCCTCACTCCCACCTCTGCATTATTGTATATATATATACACACACACACACAGACACAGGAATCTCCCACTGGTTCTCTTTTACTAGTAGAACCCTGATATATCAAGTCTGAACATATTTCAAAAATAATTTTAGTTCTCTCTTTATGCTTAGCATTTTAGATAAACCAATCCCTTGGATAAATATAGCCATCTAGAAATGAAACTCATTACTTTATAGTCACATTATTATATTATCACTCCTATTACATCTGAATTCCTCACTTCCCTCTGGCAAACCACAAAATTCTAAAAGAGTAAAATTAAGCTAAACAAAACCTACTTGAGAGTATAAAGTACTGAATTTTCAGATAAAGTATAAAGTCTTAAACTATAGCAGGAAGAAGATAGATAAAATTATTAAAACTTCTGCTACAGGTTATGCACAATCACACTGAAAGCAGTTTCTATGAAAATGCCATAGTCTAAAAGAAATTTTAATTCACTAAAAGTCTAACAAACTGTAGACAGATGCCCAAACATTTCCTGCATCCAAAGCATCAAAAAAGATGAATAATTTGAGAAACATTGCAAACCAAAGCACTCAAGGCTGCCATATATACATTACTATTCTGACCTTCAGTTCAGTTCAGTTCAGGTCAGTTGCTCAGTCGTGTCTGAGTCTTTGCGACCTGGGCACTCAGCCTTCTCCACAGTCCAACTCTCACATCCAAACATGACCACTGGAAAAACATAGCCTTGACTACACAGACTGTTGGTGGCAAAGTCATGTCTCTGCTTTTCAATATACTGTCTAGGTCGGTCATAACTTTCCTTCCAAGGAGTAAGCATCTTTTAATTTCATGGCTGCAATCACCATCTTCAGTGATTTTGGAGCCCCTCAAAATAAAGTCTGACACTGTTTCCCCATCTATTTCCCATGAAGTGATGGGACCAGATGCCATGATCTTCGTTTTCTGAATGTTGAGCTTTAAGCCAACTCTTTCACTCTTCTCTTTCACTCTTCTCTTTCACTTTCAACAAGAGGCTTTTTAGTTCCTCTTCACTTTTTGCCATAAGGCTGGTGCATATCTGAGGTTACTGATCTTTCTTCTGGCAATCTTGATTCCAGCTTGTGCTTCTTCCAGCCCAGCGTTTCTCATGATGTACTCTGCATATAAGTTAAATAAGCAGGGTGACAATATACAGCCTTGACGTACTCCTTTTCCTATTTGGAACCAGTCTGTTGTTCCATGTCCAGTTCTAACTGTTGCTTCCTGACCTGCATACAGATTTCTCAGGAGGCAGGTCAGGTGATCTGGTATTCCCATCTCTTCCAGAATTTTCCACAGTTTATTGTGATCCACACAGTCAAAGGCTTTGGCATAGTCAATAAACCAGAAATAGATGTTTTTCTAGAGCTCTCTTGCTTTTCCCATGATCCAGCAGATGTTGGCAATTTGATCTCTAGTTCTTCTGCCTTTTCTAAAACCAGCTTGAATATTTGGAATTTCATGGTTCACATATCGCTGAAGCCTGGCTTGGAGAATTTTGAGCAGTACTTTACTAGCGTGTGAGATGAGTGCAATTGTGCAGTAGTTTGAGCATTCTTTGGCATTGCCTTTCTTTGAGATTGGAATGAAAACTGACCTTTTGCACTCCTATGGCCCCAGCTGAGTTTTCCAGATTTGCTGGCATATTGAGTGCAGCACTTTCAAAGCATCATCTCTCAGGATTTGAAATAGCTCAACTGGAATTCCATCAGCTGCACTAGTTTGTTCGTAGTGATGCTTCCTAAGGCCCATTTGACTTCACATTCCAGGATGTCTGGCTCTAGATAAGTGATCACACCATCGTGATTATCTGGGTCGTGAAGCTCTTTTTTGTATGGTTTTCTGTGTATTCTTGCCACCTCTTCTTAATATCTTCAGCTTCTGTTAGGTTAGTGAAGATTAATAAGAGTGGCAAGAAGCTCTGAGGGCTGAGTTGGGCACCTAATCTCTACATAGTAATTATTACAGTTATTATATAAATAAAATTATAGTGTTATTCTAATCATATATTGATAGAAACATATATTAATTGAGTCAACACTTGAGGAAGTACTCTTTTACATTTTTAAGGTTATGATAATTATTTTTATCTTGAAACAAACAAACAAAAAAACAATTTATTTTCTGCTCCTAGAGTAAAATCTGCTAAAACAAGAAAAGAAGTTTAGAGCATCCTGGAAAATCACCTTATCCTTTCTCTCCAAGAAATCTTGTTATACTTGTCACTGATCCATAAAACCTATGTTTGACTGTTTTCACTTTGGATTTGGAATTTGATATAATAGTCATAATTAAAATCATTCAACAGATGCAAAATTCAATTATATAAATACAAATATTAAAACATACACAATAGGCTTCCCTTGCACAAATGGAGTGGTTATACAAATACAGGATATGAATACCTAAATCCAGAATGTTTGAACCTAAAAGATTATCTACATAAATCAAAAGTCTAAAATTTGGAATTTGCAAATTTACCTGCTAAAATCATTCTAAAAATATGAAGAGATCTTGGTCACCACTTGTCAGTCCCGGGAACTTATAATGTGAATTGAGCACATTTTTGTTGTTTTTTAAATCACTATACACCTATGAGTTAATCCTAAGGAAATAATCATGGGTTTCTGCACATGTTTATCTTCAAGGATATTCAGGAAAATAAATTTGTAATATTAATTATAAAAGCAAAATCAAAACCACTAAATATCCAACAAAAGAAATGGCTAAATATTACGTATTATGTGACAGAATAGCACACAGTCATGAAAAATCATGCCACAAAATCACATTAGGAAAAAAGATTACCACATTTTAGTTTAAAAATCATATAAGTTTGTATAGTTTGACAGTTTTTGTAAAAAAAATTCAAAGATTATACATCTACTATCCTGTAGGTACATAAGTACAGTTTCTGAGCACACAAAGAAAAGCTGAAAGATAGAAAGCAAACATTCCAGTATTGCTCAACTGTAAGTGATGCAATTATGTGTGATTTTTTTTTCCTTCACTATAGAGTTGAAATTTTCTACTATATGTGTTCTTTCTTTTAATCAGGGGAAAAAGATTTTTAAAGCATGACATAAATCTAAAAACCATATGGTGCAGTAGTTATCTTTGGAGCATGACATTATGGGAACTTTCATCTTATACTTTTTACATTATCTATAGTTTTACATTTTTTACATATGAATGTATTATTCCAATAATCACTCAAATGTGTGCTTTTAACACAGTCAATACATGCTACTTTTTAATTTTGACAAATAAGATATTTTCTTATTTAAGGGGATTTTTAAAAGAACATGTCTATATATTTTAGTTTAAAAGAAGATATTTCAGGATAAGTTGATAGATTAAGAGCAACAACAACAAAATGCTCCTATTAAGTTTTCAAAGAGAACTATATAGGAAAAGTTTATATGTATCTGAATTCCAGTTTTATAAAGATGAACACTGAGCAACTTTTAATGATTACAATGCTACAGTCACAAAGTCTTATATGGAATTATTTCAGTGTATTTATAATTGCATATGAGCAGCACACAGATTTATTCAAGAACATGAAAGACTGTTCCTAAGCCGGAGAAGGAGAGCCACGTAGGAAGCCAGCAATTCGTTTAACACGCACAGTCTGCACGGAGCAGTGCCACCCACCCAAGCACGGCTGCCATCCCTCAGTGTTGCAGTGGGCTGGTGACATGACTTAATTGCTGAGAGCGAAAGCTAATTATACAGCAAATGAAACAGTAAGAGAGAATTCACCCAACCAATTAACTAAGAGTAGACATTAACTGTCTCAGAATGTCCTGCATATACTAATTTAAACCTTATCACCATAAAGGCATCCATACAGCCATGACATTTTTTTGTTTATTCTTTATCAAGCTTTACAATAGTAGGAAAGACCCTGATGCAGAGCATCTATCTTGCTACCATGTAGCTGGCATTCAGATTTCTCCAGCTGGCCGTGAATTTCTATATTTCATTCCAGGGTTTAAGCGGTGTTGTTTAAATACTGTGAGTTACTGTATGGTAATAAGCTGATAATTACACAATAACGCCATTAAGAAAAAATAAAAGTAACAAGATAACCTGGATTCACAATACTTATATTATAACCCAGTAAGTACAATTAATTTGTGCCCTCAGATGGCTGGATTAATTAATACATCTAATCAGGAAAAATGGGCAGAAGAACTGAATAGACATTTTTTCCAAGGAGGAAATGCAGATGGCCGATAAGCACATGAAAAGCTCCTCAAAATCACTAATCTTTGGGGAAATGCAAATTAAAACCACAGTGAGATACCACCTCACTCCTGTCAGAATGACTAGCATCAAAAAGTACATAAATAATATGTTGGCGAGGATGTGGAGAAAAGGGAAACCTCTCTACACTATTGGTGGGAATGTAAATTGGTGCAGCCACCATGGAAAACAGTATGCAGGGGCGGGGTCTCTAAAATCTAAAACTAGAGCTGCCATATGATTTAGAAATCCCACTCCTGGGCATAGATCTGAAAAAGATGAAAATTCTGACTTGAAAAGATAGGCACACTCATGTTCATAGCAGCACTATTTATAATAGTCATGATATGGAAGCAACCTAAGTGTCCATCAACAGATAAATGAATGGATAAAGAAGTGGTATACATATACACACAGAGAGAAATATTACTCAGCCACAAAATGAAAAAATTTTGCCAAAATTTGCAAAATTGGAGGATGGACTTGGAAGGCACTAAATGGAACACCTCTTCCTAGAAAACATGGGATCGGGTTTGTCTCTCTTGAACCAAAACAGCTTACTGTCTCTGAGGGAATTTTTCTCATCTATAAATTGAGGGATTTCGACTATAAAGTCCTTTTCAACTCAAGGACAAATGACAATTCTCTACTAGCAAACCTACCACAAGATTTAAGCTACAAACCACAAACTTTGCAAGTCATATCACAAAAGGCTAATTCAATAATAAAGAGTTCCAAGGAATCAATACCTAACCCCTTTCACTGACTAGAATCTGACAAAAATCCAAGTTTTGTAACATGTATTTCTTTCAAATTTACTTAAAATGCAGCAATGCTAAATGCTGTCTATAATAATAACAATTATTATTATTATTACTATATATTCTCTAAACTGTTAACTTCCATGAAAATCTAATCTGGAGCCATTATGGCTTACCTTATAACACCCATTTAATACACATCTGCAACAGTACAAAAGCAGAGTTGTTATATCCCGAAATGTGACTCTGGCCCTAAAGAAGTCCTTTAGGATCTTAAATAAATTGGTGTGCTAGCCATACCTAGTCATACACGTATATTTTATACTTCTACTCTTCTCCAAGGATGCTAAAGAAAATAATAAGACAATATTTATAAATGACTCAGAATATCCAAAAAGAAATACTTTTTTGGGTCCCATCACTTCATGGCAAATAGATGGGGAAACAATGGAAACAGTGACAGACTTTATTTTCTTGGGCTCCAAAATCACTGCAGATGATGACTGCAGCCATGAAATTTAAAGACACTTGTTCTTTAGAAGAAAAGCTATGACAAACCTAGACAGCATATTAAAAAGCAGAGACATTACTTTGCCAACAAAGGTCCATCTAGTCAAAGCTATGGTTTTTCCAGTAGTCATGTATGGATGTGAGAGTTGGACTATAAAGAAAGCTGAGCACTGAAGAACTGATGCTTTTGAAGTGTGGTGTTGGAGAAGACTCTTGAGAGTCCCTTGGACTGCCAGGAGATCCAACCAGTCAATCCTATAGGAAATCAACCCTGAATATTCATTGGAGGACTGATTCTGAAGCTGAAACTCCAATACTTCAGCCACGTGATGTGAAGAGCTTACTCATTAGAAAAGACCCTGATGCTGGGAAAGATTGAAGGCAGGAGAAGGGGATGACAGAGGATGAGATGGTTGGATGGTATCACCGAGTCAATGGACCTGAGTTTGGGCAAGCTCCAGGAGATGGTGAAGGACAGGGAAGCCTGGCGTGCTGCAGTCCATGGGGTCGCAAATAGTTGGACACGACTGGGTGACTGAATAACAACAACAAAAGGAGTTCTATGTATATGCTATGTATGCACAGACATACACACATATCGGATTAGCTAAATCCTGAACTGATAAGCCGGAAGTGAAAAATCTACTTTCAGTTTTACCACAAATTTAGCCAGATAGTTTCTGCATCTTTGTATAATAATTCATTTTTTAAATGGAATCTTCTGAAATTCCCTCAGTACATCTAAGAATGATAAGGAGAAATCAGTTATAGGAATCTCCTGCAATTCATAGAGCAACTGTTCTAGAAAACTCTAAAAAAGGCCTGGGAGATGAGAGGATGAATGTCCTTCTCCAGATCTCTTTTCCCACTGGCTCAGGTCTCACCCCACCAGACAGGCCTGGGTGCAGCAGACAACACACACCAGCACACATCAGAGGGAAGCACAGAAAGATATCTTTCCTTCCCTGACTTCTTCCTGATGTCCAGGGAAGAGGACAGGGACAACAACTGGCTGCACAGAGAGGCTCAACTTCTCAGTCTCCCCATAGTCCAAATGTCTTAATTTGGGAGCAAAGAAACACAGTTTCTACATCCATTCCAATCTATCTCCACTTACCTCAACTCCATTATTTCTGTGAGTAGAATTTATGCCATGGAGTAAAGTAAAAATTGTCACCATGATGAGTTCAATGGGCTTATGATTTATAATCAAAATTATAAATCACAAACTTTTAAACTATAGATGTTTACATACCTAAGCAGCATAAAGAATACTAGTGAAAGTCACTCAGTCATGTCCGACTGTTTGGACCCCGTGGACTATACAGTCCAAGGAATTCTCTAGGCCACAATACTGGAGTAGGTAGCCTTTCCCTTCTCCAGGGGATCTTCCCAACCCAGGGATCGAATCCAGGGATCGAACCCAGGTCTCTCACACTGCAGGCGGATTCTTTACCAGCTGAGCCACAAGGGAAACCCAAAGAATAATAGTCATTATAAATATTAAAGGATAGAAAATATTTGAATAAATTTATAATACATTTTACAGTAATTATTACCATCATTATTCTTCATAAAATTCCTCAGGAAGGGATAAGAATTATTCTAACCTATATCAGCATACCACTGGCATCACCTTCACCAAGGGATACTTTTCAAATGTTCATTTTCTTGGAATTAAGCTAGGAAGAATGAACTACAGGTAAAATCATTAATAACCCAAATTGTTATATCAGCTTCATGCTGCTGCGCTGCTAAGTCACTTCAGTCATGTCTGACTCTGTGCGACCCCATAGACGGCAGCCCACCAGGCTACTCCATCCCTGGGATTCTCCAAGCAAGAATACTGGAGTGGGTTGCCATTTCCTTCTCCATTATCAGCTTCACAGTTAAGCTGTAATATTGATTAATTTCAAATAATTCTATCAAGTTGCACAACTGTACCAAAAAGAGTACAAATGCAAACAGAGCATTATTTACCATAGCCTCACTACTCACTGGAAACAAACATGTGAGTGAAGTACAGCTCATTGTCTTAGGAAGAGCCAGATTTCCAAATTTTGAAAGGTCATATATAGAACACCATTACTTTTTTATTACCTAGTGATGGTTTCGTTAACTTTACTGGATAGCATTACAAAGGTTCAAGGGGGTTAATCTCTCAAAGCCTCATTAAAACAAAAGCCCATTACTCTAACTCATTATTTGAAGTCTCAGTGTAACTAATGGCTTTTCTTTCATATGTTAACAGTCAGGCCTGGCTATCCACAATATAGCAACCGCTTCACCTTCTGTCAGACTAGCTCATTGTGTATATATGGAAGGAGTCCAAAACAGTTTGGGTGTGGTACTTTTCCTAACTGTCAAAGCACTAATCATAAGGGAACAAAGACCAGCCATCTGAACTAGATATGTTAGATTAACTGTATATAAGAAACACGTAACAATATCTACTTATAAAACCATTAGCATGTAAATGCATATAAAAACTAGTTTAAAGTAACTAGTGTGATTTTTTTCTTAATTTCAGAAGGATTAAGTTAAAAATTCTAATCCAGTAATCTGCCGACAAGAATTTTAACTATATTTTTCCCACAGTGCTTTGAAACAATGCTTTTTTAAAAACTTAATATCCTAAAGGAAAGATACCTACATGAGATGGAAAATTAAGTCTGAAGTTAGCTTCTGATTAATTTCTGGAAGCTGAGAAAATATGTTTTTTCTCTTTTAATTTGCTTAACAGACATTTGTATAGAGCTTATTATGTGCCAGACACTGTTCTATATATTTTATAAATATTAGCTCATTTAATCCTCATAGTTACCCTATAAAGTACTACCACTGTTTCCACTTTACAGATGAGGAAATGAGCACGGAGAAGTTAAATGACTCACTCAAAGTCATACAAGTAATCAGTGGTAGAATCAAAATTTAAGCCCAGGTAGTCTGGATCTGGGTTTTGTGCCCTAAACACTAACACGCTACCCATTCCCTCCATAATATATTCTGTCTTCATGAGGACCAGTGATGTTTTGCTGCTTTAGGTAGTCTTATGTCCCAAGGTTCTTTTTGCTAGGATTGTATATTTTGCCCTCAAAATACATGTTATATAATATAATTTGTATTTTCACTTAGTTTTCCATTTCAGAACATCCAGCACTATCTCATTCATTTAAAATACTGAAATATTCAACATAATACAAGCCATTTATGACAAATCCACAGCCAACATAATGCTCAACTGTGAAAAGCAGAAAGCCTTCCCACTAAATTCTGGAACAAGACAAGGATATCTACCATCAACACTTTTATTCAACACAGTACTGAAAAATCCTAGCCACAGCAATCAGATAGAAAAAGAAATAAGAGGTACTCAAACTGGAAGAGAACAGGATGCAGATGGGTTGCTACTCTATATGGAAAACCCTAAAGACTCCACACAAAAACTATTAGAATAAATGAATTCAGCAAGGTAACAGGATACAAAATTAATAAACATATATTTGTTGCATTTCTTTACACTAAGTAAAATATCAGAAACAGAAAGTTTAAAAAATGTCATTTAAAACTGCATCAAAAAAATAAAATATCTAGGAATAAACCTAACCAAAGAGATGAAAGACCTATATGCTGAAAACTATCGAACAGTGATAAAGGAAACTTTAAAGGTGATTCAAAGAAATGGAAAGATATCCCATGCTCTTGAATTGGAAGAAGCAATATTCTAATCTATGGTCATACCATCCTGAATGAGTCTGATTTTGTGTGATGTAAGAAGATAAGCAGGATCGAACCTGCATAGTACTTGGATGGGAGAATCAATATTCTTAAAATGGCCAAACTATCCAAAGCAATCTACAAATTTAAAACCATCCTTGTTAAATTTGTTGTTCAGTCACTCAGTTGTGTCTGACTCTTTGCAACACCATAGACTGCAGCATGTCAGGCTTCCCCGTCCTTCAACATCTCCCAGAGCTTGCTCAGTCTCAAGTCCACTGAATCGGTAATGCCATCCAACCATCTTATCCTCTGTTGTCCCCTTCTCCTCTTGCCTTCTTTCTTTCCCAGCATCAGAGTCTTTTCCAGCAAATTGGCTCTTCAAATCAGATAGCCAAAGTATTTGAGCTTCAGCTTCAGCATCAGTCATTCTAATGAATATTCAGGGTTGATTTCCTATAGGATTGACTGATTTGATCTCCTTGTAATCCAAGAGAATCTTCTCCAACAACACAGTTCAAAAGCATCAATTCTTCAGCGCTCAGCCTTCTTTATGGTCCAACTCTCACATCCATACATGACTACTGGGAAAACCATAGGTTTGATTTTACAGACCTTTGTTGGCTAAATAATGTCAGCAAAGTTTTATAATATGCTGCTACATTTGTCATAGCTTTTCTTCCAAGGAGCAAGAGTTTTTTAATTTCATGGCTGCAGTCACCATCCCCACTGATCTTGGAACCCAAGAAAATAAAGTCTTTCACTGTTTCCATTGTTTCCCCATCTAATTGCCATGAAGTGATGGGACCAGATGCCATGATCTTAGTTTTTGAATATTGAGTTAAATTATCCTTGACATTTTTCACAAAACTAGAATAAATAATCCTAAAACATATACGGAACCAAACCATAGAAGATTAAGAATTGCCAAAGCAATTCTGAGGAAAGAAAACAAAGATGGAAATATAACCCTCCCAGACTCCAGATAATACTACAAAGGTATAAAAACCAAAGTAGCATGGCATTGACACAAAAACAGATACATCAATAGAACAGAATAGAGAGCCCAGAAATAAACCCACACATCCATGGTTAATTAATCTTTGACAAAGGAGGCCAGAATATACAATGGAGAAAAGACTTATCTCTTTAGCAAGATAAAAGCTGTCGGGAAAGCAGGACAGCTAAATGTAAACCAATGAAGTTAGAACACTCCCTCACACCAAAGACAAAAAAAAAACCTCAAAATGACTTAACAACCTTAATAAGACAAGAAACAACATCATAAAACTTCTAAAGAAGAACAGAAGCAAAACATTCTGACAAAATTATACCAATGTTTTCTTAGGTCTGTGTCCCAGGACAATAGAAATAACAGAAAAAAACTAAAAAATGGGATCTAATCAAACTTAAAAACTTCTGTACACAAAGGAAACCATCAACAAAACAAAAAGAAAACCTATGGTATGGGAGAAAATATTTGTAAATGATGTGACTGACAAGGGGTTAATATCCAAAATACAACCACAGCTCATATAGCTTAATATTTAGAAAAAAAATCCAATAAAAAATGAGTAGACCTAAACAGACATTTCTCCAAAGGAGACACACAAATGGCCAACAGGCACATGAAAAGATGCCTAACATCACTAATTATAAGAGAAAGGCAAATCAAAATCAAATGACTTATCACCTCACACTGGTCAGAATGACCATCATTTAAAAGTCTATAAATAATCAATGCTGAAGAAGATGTGGAGAAAAGGAAACTTTCCCATACTGTTGAGGGAAATGTAAATTTGTCTAGCCACTACAGAAAACAGTATGGAGGTTCCTTCAAAAACTGAAAATAGAGATAACATATGATTCAGCAATCCCACTCTTGGGCATAGATCCACAAGAGACGAAAACTAGGTTGAAAAGATACGTGTATCCAGTGTTCATAGCAGCACTATTTACAAGATCAGAGATATGGAAGGAACTTAAATGTCCATCAACAGATGAATGGATAAGGATGTGCTGTACTCTGTGTGTGTGTGTGTGTGTGTGTGTGTGTGTGTGTATGTGTGCTGCTGCTGCTGCTAAGTCGCCTCAGTCGTGTCTGACTCTGTGCGACCCCATAGATGGCAGCCCACCAGGCTCCCCCGCCCTGGGATTCTCCAGGCAAGAACACTGGAGTGGGTTGCCATTTCCTTCTCCAATGCATGAAAGTGAAGTCGCTCAGTCGTGTCCGACCCTCAGCTACCCCATGGACTGCAGCCTTCCAGGCTCCTCCGTCCATGGGAGTTTCCAGGCAAGAGTACTGGAGTGGGTGCCATTGTATACTCAGCCATAAAAAAGATGGAAATATTGCCATTTGCAGCAATACAGACAGACCTAGAGAGTATCATACTAAATGAAGTCAGACAGAGAAACACAAATACTATATGATATCACTTATATATGGCATCTAAAAAATAATACAAGTGAATCTATTTACAAAACAGAACTCACAGAAATAAAAACACAAAAAATAAACTTTCAGCTACCAAAGCGGAAAAGGCAGGGAGAGATTAATTAGGAGTATGGGATTAACAGATACACACTGCTACGTATAAAATAGATAAGCAGCAAGGATGTGGTGTACAGCACAGGTGTGTGTGTGTGTGTGTGTGTGTTAATCATTCAGTCTGGTTCAACTTTTTGTGACCCCATGAACTGTACCCACCAGGCTCTTCTGTCCATGGAATTCTCCAGGCAAGAATACTAGAGTGGGTAACCTTTCCGTTCTCCAGGGGATCTTCCTGACCCAGGGATCAAACCTGGGTCTCCAGCATTGCAGGCAGGTTCTTTACTGTCTGAGCCACCAGGGAGGCCCCATAGCACAGGTAACTATATTCAATATCTTGTAATAACCACTAATGAAAAAGAAACTATATACATATATATGTATAACTGAATCACATAGCTATATACCTGAAATTAACACAGTATATTGATAGTAAATCAGCTGTGCTTCAATTTTAAAATAAATAAGCAAAATTAAATGCTGCAACAGCATTACATTGTGTGAAGGCCTCAGGGTGTGGTTAAATATCCTATTGATTTCTCTGATTTTTATTTACTGATTTTCTTTTGCTCTTTTTCTGAGTCTTATTCCAGTAACTTCCTTAAAACTCCACCCCTCTTCAGTCCTATTCTTCAGAGACTGAGGCTCAGTCTCAATGCTCCCTGGGGGCGGTTCTAGCATAATCTGCCTGGACTTCTGAGAACTGTAAGCCTGAAATTTTGAGTTACTGTGCTCCCGTTTGCTTTGTCTCAAATTCCCTTTCACAGGGGCCTACCCTGTGCCCTCACTGCCTGAGCACCTCTTTGGTCTCTTGATCTGACACACTTCACTTCCTTCATCCACACTTGAAGCTGGCCAGTTGCAGTGGCTGCATCTCTTTTCCCATTTTGGCACCTGTCCGCCTGCCTTGTTCAGCTAGAAAGAATAGCTCTGCCTAGCCAGATGCCAAGAAGTGACAAATCAAGCTTAATCAATAGATGGTAATTGAACTTCTGCTTTAAAAGCCCAGCAGAGGTTGTCAATGGGATTTCTCAGTGGATCCCTGCTGCTAAACAAGGATGTAATTTTATATTTGGTTTTAAAACTTGAACTTTCTCCAATAGAATTCCTAGAGAAAACAATCAAGAGTGAATAAAAGCAATAGTAAGAATTGTTTTATGGCAAAAAAAAAAGGCATAAGAGAGGATTTGGTGTTTCCACAATCAAAATACCTATCACTAGGTAGATGGTGACTAATCTTCATTACTAGGTAAGCTAAACAGAAACACTAACTAAACAGTAATATAGATCAGTTTTAAATATAATCTATCATCTTGGGTTTTTCTTCAGTCTAGGATCTTTAAGCAAGCTATTTAAAAGATATAATATTGCAGAATGACACCACTGAGGGGAATAGGGTGAAGCGTGAGAGACAAGGACGACTTTAAAGGCTTTAAGTGGGAAAGGCTTCACTGATCTATACCATATTTCTTACAAAAATGCATTAATATGAATATACTATTCTCCAGCACATCCAATTTACATCACTGTCCCAAATAATTATTTCTCTAGGAAATACGAAGTCAAAAACAAAATGTTTCCCATTAAGTGGGAACTACTCTGCTAATGCCATTAGTACATGTGTTCTCACTTTACACTTGATCTTAGCCAAAAGGCCGAGAAGCAATTGTTTTCACTTTAAAAATAAGAAGTTGCTGAATTAGTCACTTAGGTATATTGAACAAACTGTGGAAAGGTATTAACCTGCTGGAAAACCCTTACCCCTCACTCTCACATATCCACTGGAGATTTCCAGTTAGGTCTAATGATCAGTAATAACCGCAGCCATGCAGATCATCATGAGTTTCTGATTTACCTAAAGTGGAAAATTATTGCCAATGAAAAGTAAATGGAACACAAAGTATAGTATGTTCTGCCTCTAATGCCTCTTTCACAGGCTAACTGGACATCTGAAGAGCATGATATTTCATGTAGATTGTTCAATGATAACTTTTTAAAGATCTTATTGCCAGATTTTCACCCAACTGGTGTGCTGACTGGATTACAGAGCTCCTAGCCCAGAGCCATCTTGTCTGTTTACCCACACGTACCATTCAAATATTACATTCTGTGCTTGTCACGATATGGAAAACAATGAGAAGCCCTAAATTAATCTTTGTTTTCCAGGGCTTATTTTCACATATTCCACTTTATCATATGTGTCTTTAAAGAATGATAACATTTTTGAGCTGGAAAAGACCTCAAATTACCTCTTCCTAAATGGAACTTTTTCAAATATTAAGTTCCATAGACTATTAAGAGATGTTAGTTTAACTGGAGAAGGGGCAATTTGAGAAACACTGGATTAAAGAAGAATTTTTTTGTGCAGGATGTCTCAAAAGCTTCCATATGCTGAATACCTGTAATTCTCCAGAAGAGGAGTATAATAAACAATTTATTAAAGAGTAGAGTCCTAAAAATATCTTTTTTTTCAATTGTGGTAAGATAGGCATAACAAAAATTTATCACCTTAATCATTTTTAAGGATATGTTCAATAATGTTAAGTATATGTACATTGTTGTGCAATCTCCAGAACTTTTCACCTTGCAAAACTGAAACTCTACACCCATTAAACCACAACTCTCCATTTCCCCCTCTCTCCAGCCCTGCAAAAATACTTCTGCAGAGATAGGAAGGATAAACTATTTTCCTTTTGGATCTCTAAGTTTTTAGCGTTCATCCATATGCTACTGCTAACTTTCTAAGCTTTAGAAATTACTGGCATATTTTCAAATACCATAATGATGATTTCTGGCCTTTATTTTAACTGTGCCTAAACAGCTGGCTTGAAGCAGCTGGCAACCCAAGAGTGAAATAAAACAGAACGAAGCTAAGCGCCTCCTTGACGAGCATCATGTGCCGGGGCAAGGTCAGCTTTGGTCCCACGTGGCTTTTACTTATAACCTGTCTCAAAAGATCCCTTCTCAGGATATCTGCAGCAGTATGTTCATCCTAGCACCAGGTACTGGGTATTCATTCTCCCCCCAGCTGCTCTCTGCTTCACATCCTCTAAAATCATGGTTCCCCATGCCAAGATGAAATGCAAAAGGGTACATTAGTCAAAGACACAGGGAATGAGTACCAAGGAAGGTGAGAGGCATGTGCCATGAATATTAATGTAACCTAGGCAATTATAATCACTACAATGGGAGCTGGCACACATTAGTTACTAACCGCACAAAGAGGGAGAAGGCAATGGCAAGCCACTCCAGTACTCTTGCCTTGAAAATCCCATGGACGAAGGAGCCTGGTAAGCTGCAGTCTATGGGGTCGCTAAGAGTCGGGCAGGACTAAGCGACTTCACTTTCATTTTTCACTTTCATGCATTGGCGAAGGAAATGGCAACCCACCCCAGTATTCTTGCCTGGAGAATCCCAGGGACAGAGGAGCCCAGTGGGCTGCTGTCTATGGGGTCGCACAGAGTCAGACACAACTGAAGCGACTTAGCAGCAGCAGCAGCACAGAAGAGGCAGCAGTTAACCTCAGTGAAGGTTAGGAAGCTCTGCTTGAGTCACTCAGAGGAAGCCTTCATTTTTCCAACTGAGTAACAATGCTAGATTCTCAGCTCTCCAAGACAGCCAATTATTTTCAGGAGCATTGCTAAATTCTCAAAATGAATTTGAATTTGCATTGATTGATGATACGTGACATACTACAGGTGGGCGGTAGTAAAGTAGAAAAACCATAGGACAAAACAGTTTGTGTGATAGTTAAAATCATTCTTGCAGTTGCTGCTGTTGCTGCTGCTGCTAAGTCACTTCAGTCATGTCCGACTCTGTGCGACCCCATAGGCGGCAGCCCACCAGGCTCCCCTGTCCCTGGGATTCTCCAGGCAAGAACACTGGAGTGGATTGCCATTTCTTTCTCCAATGTATGAAAGTGAAAAATCAAAGTGAAGACGCTCAGTCGTATCCAACTCTTAGCAACCCCATGGACTGCAGCCTACCAGGCTCCTACATCCATGAGATTTTCCAGGCAAGAGTACTGGAGTGGGTTGCCATTGCCTTCTCCACTTGCAGTTGCTGGTTGATTTATAAACAACCTACTCTTAACAATATTTCAATAAGTGGGATAAAATAATAGTAGTAATAAAAACAATTTAGTACTGGATTGGAGACATCACCCACTCGGAGGCAGAGAAAGAAAATGTTTTCTATAAAAGCAAAAGATAATAAAAAAAGAAAAAGAAGGAAAAAAAGATATCACACTTAAAAAGTGTATTTGGGGAAGGAATAGCAACTTACTTAAACGGGACCAGTGTCTTAAACTGTGAAACTCATGATAATATATGATGTTGTCTTTCCCTCTTTACAGGATAAATAAGACTTCCAAAGAGGACTAAGCTATCAGAACTGCTAAATGTTTCTAAAAACAAAACAAAAACATTAATTTATAAGAATGAAACAGAAAATAAAGCAGCTTTACCACCTTCAAGAAAATACTCCAAAAACTATATCCCAGCTCAGCCAACATCATGTCAATAAATATCTGTTGGATACTAAATGAAATGTCACTGGATAGAGTTGAAGGAAATTTAAGAGAATTGATCAGAAGCCTCCTTGCTAATACAGTTGAAGAAAAGCTCTGGAAGGGTAATACCGAATCATCTGTTAGGAGTCTGACAGAGTCTCTCTTTGATCAACCTAACCTTTAAACAGGCTCCTCTGAATATTTCTCCCAACTAGGCCTTGACTCTTAGACTGGCATGTCTGTCTTTGCATCACCCAACTTTAGCGAGAATCTTATTTAAAAAGTTTAGCCAGAATCTCCAACCCTTGATATCTAATCACCCTTAATATTTAACCAAATGTCTCACCTCACCCATCCCCCAAAACAATAACTGATCACTCTGGTCAGTCTTCAGCAAGAATTCTTTTAGAATCCTTTACAGCAGTTTAGTAAACTGCCCTACCTTCTTAGTAATTTTCTACCCACCAATCCCCACCCCCACCCTGTTCCTTGATAATGAACCTCCACTTTTCCCTGTTGTGATCAGAATCAATCCCAGTTCTATAGTGAGATCTCTTTCTCCCTACTGCAACAGTCCCTGTTTTTACTGCTTTAAATATTGTCCATCCAGCTCTGGTTCTCTTTGAGAGGCCTTAGTCCTTGTTCCACTGGGGAAAACAGTTCGGCAATTCTTCAAAATGTTAAACACAGATTTACCACAAGACCTAGCAGTTCCACTCCTAGGCATATAGCCATAGGAACTGAAAAGATATGTCTTGTAAAAATCTGTACATAAATATCCACAGAAGTTTATTTTTAAAGCCAGAAACTAGAAGCAACCCACATCCCCATCAGATGGTGAATAGATAAAGAAACTGTGGTATCTCCATCTGTTCCGTTCCGTTCAGTCGCTCAATCGTGTCCGACTCTTTGCGAACCCATGAATTGCAGCACGCCAGGCCTCCCTGGCCATCACCAACTCCTGGAGTTCACTCAGAGTCACGTCCATTGAGTCCGTGATGCCATCCAGCCATCTCATCCTCGGTCGTCCCCTTCTTCTCCTGCCCCCAGTCCCTCCCAGCATCAGGGTCTTTTCCAATGAGTCAACTCTTCCCATGAGGTGGCCAAAGTACTGGAGCTTCAGTTTTAGCATCATTCCTTCCAAAGAAATCCCAGGGTTGATCTCCTTCAGAATGGACTGGTTGGATCTCCTTGCAGTCCAAGGGACTCTCAAGAGTCTTCTCCAACAACAGTTCAAAAGCATCAATTCTTCGGCGCTCAGCCTTCTTCACAGTCCAACTCTCACATCCATACATGACCACAGGAAAAACCATAGCCTTGACTAGATGGACCTTAGTTGGCAAAGTAATGTCTCTGCTTTTGCATATGCTGTCTAGGTTGGTCATAACTTTTCTTCCAAGGAGTAAGCGTCTTTTAATTTCATGGCTGCAGTCACCATCTACAGTGATTTTGGAGCCCCCAAAAATAAAGTCTGACACTGTTTCCACTGTTTCCCCATCTATTTCCCATGAAGTGATGGGACCAGATGCCATGATCTTCGTTTTCTGAATGTTGAGCTTTAAAAGATCAATACTCAGCAACAGAGAGGAACAGAGTACTGAAATATGCCACCACATGGACAGACCTTGAAACATGCAAAATAAAAGAAGCCAGTCACAAAAGTCCGTTACGTTGCCTGAGTCCACTTATATGAAGTTTCCAAAATAAGAAACCTCAGAGACATAAGGCAGATTAGTGGTTCCCAGGGAGTGAGGGGACAGGGAAACACAGAGTTTCTTTCGGAACTGATGCAAACATTCTAAAATCAGATGGTGATGATGGTTGGACAATTCTAGATACACTAAAAACCACTGAATTGCATACTTTAAAAGGATACATTTTACTGTAACTCCACTAAGAGATTTCCCTTGGCTCAGATGGTAAAGAATCCACCTACAATGCAGGAGACCTGGATTCAATCCCTGGATTGGGATCCCTCCCAGCATCAGGGTCTTTTCCAATGAGTCAACTCTTCGCATGAGGTGGCCAAAGTACTGGAGCTTCAGTTTTAGCATCATTCCTTCCAAAGAAATCCCAGGGTTGATCTCCTTCAGAATGGACTGGTTGGATCTCCTTGCAGTCCAAGGGACTCTCAAGAGTCTTCTCCAACAACAGTTCAAAAGCATCAATTCTTCGGCGCTCAGCCTTCTTCACAGTCCAACTCTCACATCCATACATGACCACAGGAAAAACCATAGCCTTGACTAGATGGACCTTAGTTGGCAAAGTAATGTCTCTGCTTTTGCATATGCTGTCTAGGTTGGTCATAACTTTTCTTCCAAGGAGTAAGCGTCTTTTAATTTCATGGCTGCAGTCACCATCTACAGTGATTTTGGAGCCCCCAAAAATAAAGTCTGACACTGTTTCCACTGTTTCCCCATCTATTTCCCATGAAGTGATGGGACCAGATGCCATGATCTTCGTTTTCTGAATGTTGAGCTTTAAAAGATCAATACTCAGCAACAGAGAGGAACAGAGTACTGAAATATGCCACCACATGGACAGACCTTGAAACATGCAAAATAAAAGAAGCCAGTCACAAAAGTCCGTTACGTTGCCTGAGTCCACTTATATGAAGTTTCCAAAATAAGAAACCTCAGAGACATAAGGCAGATTAGTGGTTCCCAGGGAGTGAGGGGACAGGGAAACACAGAGTTTCTTTCGGAACTGATGCAAACATTCTAAAATCAGATGGTGATGATGGTTGGACAATTCTAGATACACTAAAAACCACTGAATTGCATACTTTAAAAGGATACATTTTACTGTAACTCCACTAAGAGATTTCCCTTGGCTCAGATGGTAAAGAATCCACCTACAATGCAGGAGACCTGGATTCAATCCCTGGATTGGGAAGATTCCCTGGAGGAGGGCATGGCAACCCACTCCAGTATTCTTGCCTGGAGAATCCCCATGGACACAGGAGCCTGGCCACCTACAGTTAATAGGGTCGCAAAGAGTTGGATACAACTTAGCGACTAAGCACAGTGCAAAGCATTATTAAAAAATAAATAAATAAATCATTTCCACAGGTTTGTCTGTTCAATAGGTGTTTGCTGAGGGCCTATTATATGCCAGGCATTGGGAAAATAATGAAACACAGACATGGTTCCTGCTCTCCCAGAGCTTACAGTCTAGTGGAGGAAGGCTGGGTTTAAACCCTGGTTCACAATTTACTGTAACCTGGGAAAGTATCTTACTTCTTCATCTATAAATAGGGTAAAAGGCAAGTGCATAGTGGCTGGCAAATTGGAAGGACTTCCTGACTGTTAGTAATTATTAAGTAACTATAAAAGCAAAGCATAAATACTGGAGAGAGAAGGAATATAAATAAAACAAGAGGGCTTAGGTTGGGAAGCTGTAGAAGGTATCATTTCAGAAAATGACATTTGGGCTAAAATGTGAAGGATCAGCTAAAGGCAGAAAGATTTAAAGAAAAACAGACAAAGGAAAATACAAGTACAAAGGTCCTGAGGCAAGGAAGAGCTTGAGGCCTTCCAAGAACTACGTGTGATCAGCTGATACTTAGGTGAGGGAGAGAGAAGCAGAAGCCAAAATGCGCCGTCTTATAGACAAAAATAATATTTTGGATTTTATTCTATGTACAATGGAAAATCACTGAAGGCTTTTAAGCAGAAGTATGACATGATCCAAATTACATTTCCGAAGATTCCTGGCTGCTACGAGGGAAAGAAGGCTATTGGTGTGCTCCAGGGAAGAGATAAGGTGACCTGTATTCCACTGTGGTAGAGATCCTAATAGCCTTGGCCAGGCTGAGACATACAGAAATGAAACAAGGATCTGCACCAGAATCCCTTCCATTCAGTGCTACCCATGCAGCCGGCACTGAACAGAACACCAAAGGAAAAGTGAACATTATGTAAAGAAAGCACACCATACCTACTTGAACCAAAAGCCCTCAAATTCCTAGTTCCACTGCCAAACAGCAATACAATCTTGGCACATTTCCTCCTCAATTCCTTCAGTTCAGTTCAGATTCAGTTCGGTAACTTAGTTGTGTCGACTCTTTGCAATCCCATGGACTGCAGCACACCAGGCTTCCCTGTCCATCATCAACTTCTGAAGCTTATTCAAACTCATGTCCATCAACTCAGTGA
This sequence comes from Aepyceros melampus, assembly GCA_006408695.1. NCBI lineage: Eukaryota > Metazoa > Chordata > Mammalia > Artiodactyla > Bovidae > Aepyceros > Aepyceros melampus. The sequence continues at coordinate 76,276 of SJXQ01002461.1, read as the reverse complement.
TGACATCCATCTATCTCATCCTCTGTTATCCCCTTCTTCTCTGACCTTCAATCTTCCCAGCATCAGGGTTTTTTCTAACAAAGTCAGTTCTTCAAATCAGGTGGCCAAAGTATTAGAGTTTCCGCTTCAGCATCAGTCCTTCCAATGAATATTCAGCATTGATTTCCTTTAGGATTGACTGGTTTGATCTCCTTGTTATCCAAGGGACTTTCAAGAGTCTTCTCCAACACCACAGTTCAAAAGCATCAATTCTTCTATACTCAGCTTTCTTTATGTTCCAGTTCTCACATCCATACAGGACTACTGGAAAAACCATAGCCTTGACTAGACAGACCTTTGTTGGTAAAGTAATATCTCTGCTTTTTAATATGCTGTCTAGGTTTGTCACAGCTTTTCTTCCAAGGAGCAAGTGTCTTTTAATTTTGTGGCTTATCAGAATAATCAGAATAACAGTTCTACCTCACAGGTAGACTTAAGGTACTCTAAGACTTAATTGTCTTACATGTGAAAGTGCTGCAGAGTATCAGACAATGATAAGTGTTAGTCAGTTTAAGAGATACACCCAAAACAAAAACAAAGTACAGACTATGATTAGTTATTTGTTTCTCTTTAAGGTCAAGTTGTTTTTTGTTTTGTTTTCTTTTGGTGAGTACCTGCTAAGCTTCTCCAAAATACTTGGGCTTGTTGAGAAGACAGCAGGAATCCATCTATTTGTTCCACAGCACTTACTTGCTGGGAAAACCACACAATTGTTGCAGATAAAAGCCCTTTCCCAAAGACACAGCCTGGGGAGTGAAAGTTCTATAAAGAAAACTCTTCCCTAAAGAAGTCCAGGCAAAGAAATGTATGAACATAGAGAAAAGCAGTGAACATTTTCTATAAAACAGGTTTATGAAGCAACAATATAATGATTGATTTTAAGAGATTGCGGCAAATGACACAATTATCCTGTTTACATGCTTAAACTTCTGCTGAAACAAATTATACCCAAATTTTACCTGAAAAACAAAACATTTTAGTCTTCCTGCTGGTGAAACACCTCTGTACACATTACAGTCACCACTTTCTCTGATGTATACTTATAGTAAGAGTACACCTGGGATTTTTCTCAAGTTAATTAAACAATTGTTAAAAAAAAAAAAAAAAGAAAGTAAATTCTTCTGAGACTTTTCTGGAAGCCCCTGATAGAAGCATATAGGGAAGTAGTTTTTTAATTACCTTGATAGTTCATTAATGTTTTTGCTCATTATAATTATATCACATTTCTTCCTAAAAGTCTCCCAAGAAAGCATTAATTAAAGCAAAAGCAAAGAGTTATATGTTTATTTATCAGTATGTTTAATCAGATAATGAAAAAGAGAAAAAAAGAAAAACTTTCTCATGTATATTGTCCCATAAACTTTTATCTTAAACAGGAAAAAAAGATTTTTATGTCTTAATAAAATACCATGTTAAAAAGCCAAAAGTAGCAAAACAAAAAGCATCTTTAAATAAATGCCATATTATGTTGTCATAGCTGTATTAATTATTGAATGAATAGTAGGAAATCTAACGATTTCCAAGAATAGAGATTTAACGTTCGGAAAATTATTGAACTTCGAATCCTCTACACAGACACTGATACAGATTAATATAAACAATGGCTGTGGAAATTGCTATAAATTGCACACATTTGCATAAAATTATGTCAGCTGGGTGAAGGGGACACTGGGAGGATAACAGTGTCTACAAGTATTTTCTGAGTTTCTATGTTCTTTAAAATCCAGCCTCCTTCCAAGAAGCAAATAAACTATGCTCCTACAGAAAAAGAGAAGAAACCAAGAAAGCAGTAGACGAAATTATACAAATGTAAGCATAAAAATCTTTCTCCACTACCCCTCAACTGAAGGAAACAAAATGAATAGAAACAAAAGTTTTATCACTCTGAAAACATTTGATCTTTGTTCTGTTTAAGGCAAAAAAAAAAAGAGAAAAGAATTAGAACTATATTTCATCATTTACATAAAATCATCAGTCATATTATAAAAAGAACCTTACCGCTCAGATTTTCTTTCTAAATTAATTCTGCCTAGAGCCTCAAATGGAGAAGGAAATGGCGACCCACTCCAGTACTCTTGCTTGGAAAATCCCATGGGCGGAGGAGCCTGGTAGGCTGCAGTCCATGAGGTCACTAAGAGTCAGACATGAGTGAGTGACTTCACTTTCACTTTTCATTTTCACACATTGGAGAAGGAAATGGCAACCCACTCCAGTGTTCTTGCCTGGAGAATCCGAGGGACGGGGGAGCCTGGTGGGGCTGCTGTCTATGGGGTCGCACAGAGTCAGATAAGACTGAAGTGACTTAGCAGCAGCAGCAGCAGCAGCAGAACCTCAAAAGAGAACTGAGTGAAATAAAAAACAAAAGCAAACAAACTAAAAAGCAAACGCAAGATTCTATTTTCAGTTAGTTTGAATTTTGACTGAGATATTTTTCCATGTAAAGCACAATGCCCCTACCACAGTATACTAAAAAAAAAATCTGCTTCAAATTATCGTTAAATATAGATGTATGAGAGAATCAGCAAGTTAAAAACAGTTCAGTTCAGTTCAGTCACTCAGTTGTGTCTGACTTTTTGCGACCCCATGGACTGCAGCACGCCAGGCCTCCCTGTCCATCACCAACTCCCGGAGCTTACTCAAACTCATGTTAATCGAGTCGGTGATGCAATCCGACCATCTCATCCTCTGTCATCCCCTTCTCCCATCCTCAATCTTTCCCAGCATCAGGGTCTTTTCTAATTAGTCAGTTCTTCACATCAGGTGGCTAAAGTATTGGAGTTTCAGCTTTAATATCAGTCCTTCCAATGATATTCAGGACTGATCTCCTTTTGGATAGACTGGTTGGATCTCCCTGCAGTCCAAGGGACTCTCAAGAGTCTTCTCCAACACCACAGTTCAAAAGCATCAATTCTTCAGTGTCAAGCTTTCTTTTAGTCTAACTCTCCATACATGACTACTGGAAAAAGCATAGCTGTGATTAGAAGGACCTTTGCTGGCAAACTAATGTCTCTGCTTTTTAATATGCGGTCTGGGTTGGTCATAACTTTTCTTCCAAGGAGTAAGCGTCTTTTAATTTCAATGGTGGCAATCACCATCTACAGTGATTTTGGAGCCCAAAAAAATTAAGTCTGACACTGTTTCCCCATCTATTTCCCATGAAGTGATGGGACCAGATGCCATGATCTCAGTTTACTGAATGTTGAGTTTTAAGCCAATTTTTTCACTCTCCTCTTTCACTTTCATCAAGAGGCTCTTTAGTTCTTCATTTTCTGCCATAAGGGTGATGTCATCTGCATATCTGAGGTTATTGATAGTTCTCCCAGCAATCTTGATTCCAGCTTGTGCTTCATCCAGCCCAGCATTTCGCATGATGTACTCTGCATATAAGTTAAATAACCATGGTGACAATATACAGTCTTGATGTACTCCTTTATCTATTTGGAACCAGTCTGTTGTTCCTTGTCCAGTTCTAACTGTTGCTTCCTGACCTGCATACAGATTTCTCAGGAGGCAGGTCAGGTGGTCTGGTATTTCCATCTCTTAAAGAATTTTCCACAGTTTACTGTTATCCACACAGTCAAAGGCTTTGGCATAGTCAATAAAGCAGAAATAGATGGTTTTCTGGAACTCTCTTGCTTTTTCGATGATCCAGTGGATGTTGGCAATTTGATCTCTAGTTCCTCTGTCTTTTCTAAATCCAGCTTGAACATCTGGAAGTTTATGGTTCACGTTCATGTTGAAGACTGGCTTGGAGAATTTTGAGCATTACTTTACTAGCATGTGAAATGAGTGCAATTGTGGGGTAGTTGGAGCATTCTTTGGCATTGCCTTTCTTTGGGATTGGAATGAAAACTGACCTTTTCCAGTCCTGTGGCCACTGCTGAGTTTTCCAAATTTGCTGGCATATTGAGTGCAGCACATTCACAGCATCATCTTTTAGGATTTGAACTAGCCAACAGGAATTCCATCACCTCTACTACCTTTGTTCATAGTGATGCTTCCTAAGGCCCACTTGACTTTGCATTCCAGGATGTCTGGCTCTAGATAAGTGATCATATCATCGTGATTATCTGAGTCGTGAAGATCTTTTTTATATAGCTCATCTCTGTATTCCTGCCACCTCTTCTTAATATCTTCTGCTTCTGTTAGGTCCATACCGTTTCTGTCCTTTACCCATCTTTGCATGAAATGTTCCCTTGGTATCTCTAATTTTCTTGAAGAGATCTCTAGTCTTTCCCATTCTATTGTTTTCCTCTATTTCTTTGCATTGATCACTGAGGAAGGCTTTCTTATCTCTCCTTGCTATTCTTTGGAACTCTGCATTCCAATGGGTATATTTTTCCTTTTCTCCTTTGCTTTTCACAGCTATTTGTAAGGCCTCCTCAGACAGCCATTTTGGCTTTGCATTTCTTTTTCTTGGGGATGGTCTTGATCCCTGTCTCCTTTACAATGTCATGAACCTTCCTCCACAGTTCATCAGGTACTCTGTCTATCAGATCTAGTCCCGTAAATCTATTTCTCACTTCTACTAAATAATTGTCAAGGATTTGATTTAGGTCATAACTGAATGGTCTAGTGGTTTTCCCTACTTTCTCCAATTTAATTCTGAATTTGCCAATAAGAGGTTCATGATCTGAGCCACAGTCTGCTCCCGGTCTTGCTAAGTCAATCAGCAAAAGTCAAAAACAAGGGATTTCTTAACTTTTTTGCCTCTTGAGAGATGAAAAAACTGGAAGTTCGGAGTTTTTGCTCCACTCTATCTGATTATTTAAGTGGAGGATTGAGACACCAATAATACTACCTGAAGTGACAGGACTAACCCATTATTTTGGCACAAAATAGATACACTAGGTTGGTCACAAGGTGTGTTGGCCAAGCTCAGGATGTATGATTTCTTCCTTTATCTCTCATGCTGAAGTCTATCCAATGTTTGATGTATAGAGTACATAAACATTTGGAGAAGGCGATGGCATCCACTCCAGTACTCTCGCCTGGAAAAATCCCATGGACGGAGGAGCCTGGTGGGCTGCAGTCCATGGGGTTGCTAGGAGTCGGATATGACTGAGCAACTTCATTTTCACTTTTCACTTTCATGCATTGGAGAAGGAAATCGCAGCCCACTCTAGTGTTCTTGCCTGGAGAATCCCAGGGACGGGGGAGCCTGGTGGGCTGCCGTCTATAGCGTCACACAGAGTCAGACACAACTGAAGCAAATTAGCTTAGCACAGAAACATTCACTTTTTTCCTTCAAAGTATGCAAGTTCATAATCTAGATTTAAGCATAAACTAGTGGAATTACATCTTTTGAGGCAATCTCACAGATTTATTTCATCTTAGAAAATTTAGCACATTTAAACCATGTTAGAAAAGGAAAAAAAATAAACAAGTGAACTGATCTATTGCTGCTTAGCATTCTAACAGGAGACTCTTTTAAATAAATTCCAAGGACTACTATGAAAGTGTGATTGAATTTCATATCACAATGAGTACAAAATTAAAAGCTACCACTTTTAATCAATAACGACTCTCATCTCCATGGCAGTACATGTGCAATGAGCTCTCTGCTTTAAGGTTAAAAAAATATAAGATGGGGTCCTGTTGGGAAGATTACCATTTGCTATGGACAGAACTGTGTCCCCCTAAATTTGTATGTGGAAACTCTAACCTCCAATGTATTTGGAGTTGGGGCTTTGAAGACAATTAGGTTTAGATGAGGTCATGAGAGTAGAACCTTCATGATGTGATCAATACCCTAATAAGAAGAGACAACAGAGCGCTTTCTCTTTGTGTGTGTGTCTATGTGTTTGTGCGTGCGCGCCATGCAAGGATATGCCAAAAAGTGGTTGTCTGCAAGCCAGGAAGACAGAGAGCGCACCAGAGACGGGAAACACTAGCACTTCTTTTTAATTCTCACCCTCCAGACTCTGAAATTTCTGTTGTTTAAACCACCCAGTCTATGGTATTTTGTTATGGCAGCCCCAAATGACTAATACTCCACAAACCAGTGACAAACATGGTATCCTTTACAACAGAGGACAAACTACAAATACAGTCTGAAAAATGGGCTTGGATTCTTAAGCTTTGTCCTATATATTAATTCTCCAAGTGAAAACTAGTGTAACTGTTGTTTATTCTCTTTTCCTGTCATCGTGATGGCTACACACTTTCTTTTCACGCCAGCGTCACTCTCCAGTACCCACTCATATGCAAGCCTCCATCTTTGCTACACCTATGGATTCAGACCTGCCATTCACAGTACTATTTCAGCTTATATTCTTCCTCTCTGATGTAGAGAACTAAAATTCAAACTTCCTGACTAATGTTCTCTGAAGAGTAGAGCATTTACATCTGATTTTTTCTTATCACTTAATCTGGGATTTAGATCATTTATATAAGCTGTTCTTTGGTTATCTAATTATTTTACATCATAAGTTATCTGCTTCAAATTACCTGTAAAAATCATCATGGGTTATTCCTACTTCCCCTCCTCTCACCCCCACCACACAGACATAAAAGTTGTAAAACGTTCAAATAAATTTCAGCAAGCTGGACAGTGAAAAGGCTGGGCTAATGGGCTTGAAACTTGTGAAACCCGCCCTCACTGCTTCTCCTGTTAGTGAAGGAGTCTTTAGAGCTCAATTGCATGACAGGGACTATAAGAAAAAGGCCAAATATTTAATCTATCTCATTTCCTAACACCCACTCACCTCAGAGATCTGAAACTCCATGTCTGGGAGTTTCGATTCCATGATGCTTATAATTGGCTTCACAAGCAAGGAATTAAGATTTTCTTTTTCTATGTATTTATAGGAAGAGCAATATTACACTAAACACTATGTTAATTATTTTTAAATATCCCGTAAGCTATTATTTTATTGGAATTACTTTCATTACTATCTACTAGCTTTCACACACATTTATTATTGTTGAAATCGTATTATAGGTTCTATTCCACTTAACACGACACTTTAAGTGCACGTCATAGTTTTCATTGTAATGATTTGATGAGATTATGTCATATGATATAATGTGTTAGTGACATAACATCACTAACATACCATTTCTCTTCTGATGAACATTCAGGTTACTTCCAATTATTTGCTACTGTGGGAAACAATACAGTTTGATCATGGTGTGAACACGTATTACTTGGGATGGATTGCTAGGGACAGGATTACTAGCCCAAAGCGTTTTAGCAATTTTTCTACTTTTCTGTGGCTTACCTTTTTTTTTTTTTCATTCCCAGGAGGAACTGTGCCAATGACTTCATCAGCAATGAACAGTTCCTGGTTTCTTTTTGAAATAGAAACCTACAAATTTTGCTGCAATTGCCAATATGAGATGTTCTCTTTTTGTGATGGAAGGGGGAAATTACCTCAGTAATTTAAAAGTGTCATCTGTGTATTATAAATTTGCACAAAGTCTTTGATAGAGAATTATGAAGAGCATTTTTTCTTGTTCACTTTACTACTTCTATTTCCCTTTCTGTGAATTATCTGTTTTGCCCATTCATCTATAAAAGTCTTGATGTTTGAGGGATAAAAACAAATGAGTGCTCTATACACACAACCCTCCATATGCTCAGGTTCCCCATCTGTGGATTCAACCAACCACAATTAAACACACTTTGAAGAAAGATTTCAGAAAGTTCCAAAAAGCAAAACTTGAATTAGCTGAGTATTGGCACTGTATTTATAACATTGTATTAAGTAAACTAGGAACTTCTCTGGTGGCTCAGATGGTAAACAATCTGCCTGAGATGCAGGAAGCCTGGGTTCAATCCCTGGGTCGGAAAGATCCCCTGGAGAAGGGAATGGCTATTCACTCCAGTATTCATGCCTGGAGAATTCCATGGACAGAGGAGCCTGGCAGATTGTTTACAGTATATGGGAGCCTACAGATTATTTACAGTATATGGAAAGATGTACATAAGTTAAATGTAAATACTATACCATTTTATACAAGGAAGTTGACATCCACCGATTTTGGTATCTGCAAGAGTCCTAACCTATGGATTTCAAGGGATGACTGTGCTTTATACTATTCCTTATCAGTCATATAGGTGTATGTCTATTTTCCTGCTCGTTCTAAAAACTGTTATCAAATATACATTTAAAATAGTTTTCAAATCTATATTTTTCTTTGTTTCTCTATTTCTTTAAGCCCCCAAAGATATATCCTTTCACAGTTCCATTATATATATTCTGTTTTACGTTACTTTAGGTTTTCTATAACATTTTTTCATTAATTTCATCAATTTTTTTCATTAAGTTCACTAATTTATTTCAATTTTACACTGGTAAAATTTACACTGGTAAATTAAATAAGTTGATGCAAATAATTTTTAAAAACTGCTACTCAGCTCCCCCAACACAAATTTAATCTTTCTTTTCTTGGAACATATTTCATTATATTGTTTATATATTGCTGAATCTATTTCTAGACTCAAGTATTGTTCCATAGATCTGTGTTTATACTTTTTCACCATTATTACTCATTGCTCCTCTATTTGGAAAGTTCCCTGGAAAGCTCCCTTATTTATTTTTCCATTAGATCATTCTTTCAAGTTCTCCCCAAAATCTCTGACTGATTTTGACTAAAATTATATGCATAAATTAGTTTTAAAAGGTCACAGACTAGATTTATAAATTAAAATGCTACATGCACATAGAAAGAATGCTGTGGCTTTCTAATACTTGCTTTCTGTTGCTCTCAGAGTGAAGAAGCTTCATGCCTATTTCTTGAGACTGTTGTATATATCAAGGTCTCTGTGATTCTATTTCTATGCCCCAGCCTTTACTTAGTTCAAAACATACTTGAAGGCCCACCATCTGTTCTACTGCAAAATACCTAGAAAGAGATAAGGTTTTCCACTCAACTGGAATTGTGAAAGAGGCAAAGGAAAATTAATTCAGCACTGTAATTAGAAACCTTTCTCCTTATACATGGTGTTACAGTCATGAATTACCTGATACTCTGCCTGCCTTGTCTGCATATTCTGCTTCAACTGATTCCATAGTTTTTAGACCATTTTGACCTTTGTGATGCACAAACTCTTCTTTGTGACCCGCCAGTGTCTAGATCCACCCACCATTCATGTTTAGCAGACCCTTCCTTTCCTATCCATGGGGCTTGGCTACACCGCAGGCCTTCACAGCAAAAGATGCTAATGCATATGTCTTGACTAGTTACACTGATCAAATGAATATGAAATTTCAAAACTTAATTTTATAGAGCACAGTGAAGTCGCTCAGTTGTGTCCAACTCTTTGCGACTCCATGGACTATAGACTACCAGGCTCCTCCATTCATGGGACTTTCCAGGCAAGAGTACTGGAGTGGGTTGCCATTTCCTTCTCCAGGGGATCTTCCTGACCCAGGGATTGAACCTGGGTCTCCCGCATTGTAGGCAAACGTTTTACCATCTGAGCCACCAGGGAAGACAGTGATATTTAATTTTAATATTTAAACATCAAATCCTATAAACTGGTAGAAGCCTAAGGCTCAAGGTCAGAAATAAATTAAAATGTAACTAATAATTATTCAGTATCTTAGAATTTGATCTAATATTGGTGCTCTGTGGTGACACAGATGGGTGGGATAGCGGGGATATATGTATACATATAACTGTTCCACTTCTTTATACAGCAGAAACAAGTTCAGAATTGTAAAGCAACTATATGCCCAACTTAAAAAAAAAAAAAGTAGTCCTATACTTCACAGTACATTTGACCAAAGCACTACATTTATGAAATGAAGTATCTGAGGAATAACATTATTCTCTATTCTAGAATAAATCTAGATGTATACATTTCAAATTAACAGGAATTTCATATATACAGTTATATGTGCCAGAAATATCACACACACATGCATATACAACGTTGCCATGATTTGTGTTATTCCAGCCTGGTGGGTTGCCATCTATGGGGCTGCACAGAGTCAGACATGACTGAAGCAGTTTAGCAGCAGCAGCAGCATGTGTTAGACATGTAAGAAACATTTCTTAACTTAAAACATTTCTTCTCATTTCCCTTTAAAATTATTTCTACTCAAGAGCAGAAATAATATTTCCTATTTCTTTGAACCATCATATAGTATTTGTATAAGTATGGCCAACAATTATAAACGCTGAGTTAAAACTTTTCTAGATTGTAATTTCTCATAACATACAGGATAGCTATGAATATAGGATTTATAATTCAAGAGCATTTCTCTTTTTTGATACTTGGTTCTGGTACTCAGTTTCACCACATTGAACCATGAAACCAAAGGAAATTTAGCTTTTGAGTAAAGAAGTAATGTTCCTTCATGAAAAAGAGTTCTGCATTAACAACCGAAAGAAAAGATGTACAGCAAAGGGTATTAGTAGAACACATTTTACATTTTCCACATTAACTTTTTTATGCAAACTGATCATTAATTTCTAAACAGATAAAGCTAAAGAAAGTTTATGTTTTAGTGGGAAATAAAAACAAAAAAATTTCCATCATGCAAGTTATATGGGAAATAATTGCTCTTCTGCAAAAAGAAAATGTGTTATGGATTTGCCTGTCTTATTTAGATAGATAACCTGAGTTAAAGAATAGTCTATTCTCAAAAAGCAAAAGCAGATGTGTTTCCAGTCACTCACTCACAAGTTAGGCAACATTCCTGATACTCCTGACACTCACAAATACAATTTATAAAGAATTTCAAAATAAAAACTCATGAAAAATGAGCATGCTTTCCAATGACAGCTTACATAAATCCTAGAATCTGTGGCCCACACACCAGAAACAGCTGTTACCCTAAGTCAGAGGAGTCAGAGGCACTGCCTCAAACCAACTGGGGTTCTGCAAAACATCCTACTTTGATAGGATTACTGTAGCTGCCAGACTCCACAGATGGTAACAGGACTTGAAAAAGAGTCCGAAGGGATCTTGATTTTTAACCCCCTTAATTTACTCTCAAGCACAAATACCTGATCCCAAGAAGTGACAGGTCACATTCGCATATGACATAGTGACATCACATATGACATAGTGAAGGTCAGATCTCTCGACTCGTCTACTACACACTTCTTTTCAAAAGCATTCTATTAAAAGGAAAAATAAGTCCCAAAAAAGAGCTCCATATACTATATTCAAATTGATGATTTACTATGGGTCTGAAATAACATAATAACTAGTGGATGTCAGAGGTCTTCAACTGGGCTATTATTTTCTATGTTTAGGCATCTGATGCCAAATAATCAAGCACAGATGTTTTAGTACATAACTCAAACAATCTATTAGGAGGAGCCCTAATTCAAAGCATGTAAACAATATCTTACAACTCCCTAAGGCTTAGTACTTTTTTTTTAATCACATCAAATCAACATTATGGAAAGAATATCAATTATATCCAAACTATAATGTTGAGAACTATATGAAAAACAAAGAAGTAAAAGAAACAGCCCCTGGTCTAATAAATTTGAAATTCTTATTTTAGTTTTGTCCTAGACCAGTTTTCCATCACTCCTATGGCAAAAGAAAGGCACTTTCAGATATACTAAGAATGAATGAATTTGGACAGAAACCAAATCATTATGCTATACATCTAGAACTAATACAATGTTATATGTCAATCATATCTCAATTGAAAAAATAATGAATATATAAGTATAATGAGATAAATAGTGAAATACAGCTCTAAGCATATTTATAAAAAGGTTTAAACTGGCCACATCTTAAAATCACTAGATTTTAAGTTTACCTTTCAAATCATTAGGAAAAAATAAAACATAAGAAATCAATGAAAGCTAAATCTACAGCTTTAGACCATCCACAAGTTGCTGATAAGCAGCATCCATTTTCTTCACTCCAGATACTGATGCAGTGTTGAAATGGGCGGGATCAAAGTTAGGACCCTGCAGTACACCACCAGAATCCACCCAAGGGACACTGCTGTAGAAGACTCCCTTTTATGCTCAAAGTTATTTCCAATTTACATGTTCTTCTATTTTATCCTATCTAATCTTGTGTAACTCGCATAAGTCTGAGCAAGCAATATACTCTTCAGAAATGCACTGAAACTCTTTTGCACCTGGCACAAATCAATATTCCCATCTCACCTAGATTGTTATGCTGGAACAAAAAGTCCTACTAACATTTGGACAAAAAGAAAGAAGAGCACAGGAAGGAACCTGGAATTTACTAAAATATGAACATCAATTATCAGAGATATAAATATTTTATCAGATAAATAAAACCCCACTACCCCACTAAGCAAAATGGGAGGTAGGTAGGTTAAGTACAGTGTAGTGGCTAGTGCATGTTATAAAGACCTGATTGTAAACCCCAGATTCACACGACTAATAAGAGGTGTTAACAGATGACCAATGTGAATCTTGTCTAGGGTTCCTTATACCATATCATCATTAAATATACTGCTACTGCTAAGTCACTTCAGTCGTGTCCGACTCTGTGCGACCCCATAGACGGCAGCCCACCAGGCTCCCCCATCCCTGGGATTCTCCAGGCAAGAATACTGGAGTGGGCTGCCATTTCCTTCTCCAATGTATGAAAGTGAAAAGTGAAAGTGAAGTCGTTCACTCGTATCGGACTCTTGGCGAGCCCATGGACTGCAGCCTACCAGGCTCCTCCGTCCATGGGATTTTCCAGGCAAGAGTACTGGAGTGGGGTGCCATTGCCTTCTCCGTCATTAAATATAAGACCTTCCTAATCCAACTGCTTTTCCTTTTAACTAGCCCATATTTCTTCATCTCTGCAAAGGAATATGAGATGGATGTACTGTTAAAATCTGAATTTGTTTCTCTGCTGTCCTTCCCTGATACATCCAGTAGAGAATTCCATAGCAACTATGTCCATCAGAAATACTGTTTTGTTTTTTAAAACAATTTGTGTGTTGGGAAAATGCTCACACAGAACTTAGCAAGCTAAACCATCTTGTGCTTCACCCATGAAGATTTATCTGCCAAATTATCAAACACAAAGAAAGCACAACATGTTACCCTGCCTGCAAGCATAGCACATTTATAGTACAGACCAAGTGTGACAAAGGAATGCCCAGACAAAGGCAAAACTCTGTTATATTCTAGCTCATTGCTGTTGTTTAGTTGCTAAGTCATGTCCAACTGTTTTACAACCCCATGGACTGTAGCCCAACAGGTCCTCTGTCCATGGAATTCTCCAGGCAAGAATACTGGAGTGGGTTGCAATTTCCTCCTCCAAGGGATCTTCCTGCCTCAGGGATTGAACTCTCATCTCCTGCCTCTCCTGAACTGTCAAGCAAATTCTTTACCACTGAGCCTCCAGGGAAGCACTATGTCCTTTTAAGAAGAGGTTTACTGTTGTTCAGTAGCTAAGTTGTGTCTGACTCTTTGCAACCCCATAGACTATAGCCTGCCAGGCTCCTCTGTCCATGGGATTCTCCAGGCAAGAATACTGGAGTGGGTTGCTATTTCCTTCTCCAGGGGATCTTTCTGACTCAGGGATCAAACCTGAGTCTCCTGCATTGGCAGGCAGGTAACCCCATGGACTGTAGCCCAACAGGCTCCTCTGTCCATGGAATTCTCCAGGCAAGAATACTGGAGTGGGTTGCAATTTCCTCCTCCAAGGGATCTTCCTGCCTCAGGGATTGAACTCTCATCTCCTGCCTCTCCTGAACTGTCAAGCAAATTCTTTACCACTGAGCCTCCAGGGAAGCACTATGTCCTTTTAAGAAGAGGTTTACTGTTGTTCAGTAGCTAAGTTGTGTCTGACTCTTTGCAACCCCATAGACTATAGCCTGCCAGGCTCCTCTGTCCATGGGATTCTCCAGGCAAGAATACTGGAGTGGGTTGCTATTTCCTTCTCCAGGGGATCTTTCTGACTCAGGGATCAAACCTGAGTCTCCTGCATTGGCAGGCAGGTTCTTTACCTCTGAGCCACCAGGGAAGCCCTTAAGAAGAGGAGGGAAATACAAAAATAATTGTCACCTTCTAGGCAGACTTCAAGTCCAGCTCTACCCATCACCACCTTTAACATGAGGCATACGCACGTTACATGTGACACCAGTTGTTGACAGTAGGGTAGAGCAGTTTCTGATCCCTGAACGACTGATAGCCTTGCACTATGGCACTTGAGGATCTAGCCCGACTCACAACTCCAGTAATGGAAAAAGTCAGCAGAGAGAAACAACATTACCAAGCAATGCCTCTTTTTCACTGACTGGCTTCTTTTGTCTCATTTTATAGTTTTAACACATGCAATTCATACCTAAATGGGTATGTGCATAGGTTTTAAAAATACAATATATAGTAATATATACTAGCTATAATCTATACTAGCTATGGGCTTCCCTTGTGAATAATTAGAAGGATGCATCCTGCTGAGATTTGAGGGACTGCCCTAGGGGAAGACAGGGCTGAGGATGGAGCCATGCAAATCTGGTAGCCCAAAACTGTCGTAAGAGGGCTGTGCCTACCTCCTTAGTTCCTGCAGTGCTACCAAGCAAGATTCAGAGGTGCCAGCTACAAATGGAAATAGAGATTCCAAAGGACCAGGGCAAAGATTTCAGTGAGAAACGATGCTGAGGAGCTTAGCAAAGGGAGTCCCTGTTCATCTCTGGCACCTCCAGGACACGTGAAAGCACTACAAGAGCAGAGAGCCCAGGAGATTACAGCTTTTTACTGCTATTGTTCAGATGCCCCAAGCATTTTTCTAAAGCTTCCTGGAGAAGTTTACAGTTTTACAAATGACTTTTTCTTTGAATAGAAGATTGCTTCTTTCATTAAAACTCTATGTTCTGTAAATATTGTCGTTAAAACTTTGTGTTCTGTAAAAATTGTCTGACTTCTCTTCATTTTAAAGTTCTCTACAAAGAACAGCAAATAATCTAAATACTCAACAACAGAAAATGATAGCTCCATGCTGCGGAATGGTACACAGCCATTTAAGATGTCTTTCAGTAATAGTTAATAAGATACAGAAAGTCACAATAGGACGTTAGGTGGAAAAAAAAAGTGGATGATACAAAACTGCACAGAATATGAAGCATCATACCAAATTAAATTTTTTTAAAAAACTGGAAAATCTATTGCCTCTTGGTATCAAAATTATAAATGACTGTATAACTTACTGTACTTTCTAAATCAACTTCACTGAAGATACTTTGTTTATAATAAGAAAAGTTATTTATTATTAAAAGAATAACAACAGATAAGAATAAAATGTAACTATATTACATCCAATGTCAGGTGGAAGGTTACAAAGTTTACCTCCAAAAGTCTTTCTGGTGATTTACATGGGAAAAAAATCAACTGAAAGCACAACATACCAATCAAGCTGTTCGGGTCCCTTTAAACAAGGTGCAGGTATTAGTACAACAGGTCCTGGAAAAACAATAACCTTTAGACACACCTATGAAAACATGAGTTACCATAGGCAAAATTTAATTATAGCCCTTTAAACTGTGCCATACTAATAAATGATGGCATTTTTTTGTTTTTAAACCTTCCCTTTCGTATCTGCCCTGTGAAATATTCTGAGAAACCAGATCAGAATCACAAGGCCTTGGACACTAGTGCATTTACTTAAGAGTGCATTTACTAGTGCATAAATTATTGATGACACACAGGTTACACTGTGTTCAAAGAGTCTATAGCAGATGCAAAGCTTTTATTTTGGTAAAGAGCAAGAGAATGGGAATAAAAACATGTGTGTGGCTAGACTCTACTAAGAGCTGCCAACCTTCATATTTCCTTTTGCCTTTGTTGTGTATCCTTCTCTATTTCTTTCAGACAATTTTCTGTGTTGGTTAATGGCACGCCCATCCATTCAGTTCCTCTAGTGAGTAACTTGGGAGTCTTCTTTGATTTCTCCATCTAACTTCACTCCCACACCCAGTTCAACAAACCCCATTAGTTCCACCCTTCGAGACATCCTGTACACACCATCTTCTCTCTCTGTCACCACCACGACCACCCCGATCCAGGCCACCACGGCTTCTTATTTTACATAACAGCCTCATAATCAGCCTCCCACTTTCACTCCTGCTCCACTGGTCCCTTTACTGCACCAAGACTCAGGTTCTCTGCCCTGTCACAACCTTTGTACACACTGAGCCCCTTGCCTGAAAGGCAACTCTTCACAAGGCTAACTTCCTGGAATCCGGCACCACACCTCTCAAGTCAACAGAATTATCTTGGCACTTTGGCAAATATTTATTGTCTGTTTTATTCATCAAACTAAAAGCTTCATGCAGCTCAAGAAGCAACAGTTAGAACTAGACATGGAACAACAGACTGGTTCCAAATCAGGAAAGGAGTATGTCAAGACTGTACATTGTCACTCTGCTTCTTTAACTTATATGCAGAGTACATCAAGCGAAATGCCAGGCTGGACAAAGCACAAGCTGGAATCAAGATTGCCGGGAGAAATATCAATTACCTCAGATATGCAGATGTCACCACCCTTATGGCAGAAAGAGAAGAACTAAACAGCCTCTTGATGAAATTGAAAAGAGGAGAGTGAAAATGTTGGCTTAAAACTCAACATTCAGAAAACTAAGATCACAGTGTATGGTCCCATCACTTCATGGCAAATAGATGGGGAAACAGTGGAAATAGTGAGAGACTTTATTTTCTTGGGTTCCAAGATCAATGGGGATGGTGACTGCAGCCATGCAATTAAAAGACTCTTGCTCCTTGGTAGAAAAGCTATGACAAACCTAGACAGCATATTAAAAAGCAGAGACATTACTTTGCCAGTAAAGGTCCGTCTAGTCAAAGCTATGCTTTTTCCAATAGTCATGTATGGATACGAGAATTGAACCATAAAGAAAGCTGAGCACCGAAGAACTGATGCTTTTGAACTGTGGTGCTGGAGAAGACTCTTGAGAGCCCCTTGGACTGCAAGGAGATCTAAACAGTCCATCCTAAAGGAAATCAGTCCTAAAATTCACTGGAAGGACTGGTGCTGAAGCTGAAACTCCAATATTTTGGCCACCTGATGCAAAGAACTGACTCATTTTAAAAGATCCTGATGCTGGGAAAGATTGAAAGCAGGAGGAGAAGGGGACGACAGAGGATGACATGGTTGGATGGCATCACTGATTCAATGGACATGAGTTTAAGCAAGCTCCAGGAGTAGGTGATGGACAGCGAAGCCTGGCGTGCTACAGTCCATGGGGTCGCAGAGTCGAACACGACTGAGCGACTGAGCCAAACTGGACTGATAAGCTTCATGAGGGAAGGGCTATTTCTGTCTTGTAATATGTTGAATCTCTAGCAGCTAAACACAGTATGTTTTAATGAATTAAAGAATACTTTGTTTCATCTGTACTGGTGGTATTTCTGCAAGTACATTAGAGTGGGGCAAGGAAAATAAATCCCTGACTTCCAAGCTGATTTTTTAAATCATTTTTTGTGTCTTCGTTTATTTTCTCAGAGTATTCTCTCACACCAATTTCTAGAATAAAAATTTGCCATGGAGATGTATAACCATAAAAAACATCCCTAGCCTCCAAACACCTGGTATTGAGCTGGCTAACAAACCCTCAGATGTCAGACTTTGCATTACATCTATTTAATCCAAGTCCTTTAATTATTGCCAGCCTAGGAAGTTTTCTGACAATGCACAAAGAGTGTAAAGTGCCAGACATTAGTCAGTGTAAAATCATTTTGCAACTGGACATGCACATTTGCATGGTTTTAAATTTCTAATAGAATACTCTCTAAACAAAGTTCTGTCATCTGGACACCATATTACTGGGACTACCATATATTCTGGGAGAGGTTCCATTCTTGCAATCAAATGCTCCACTTGGTAAAACCTCTCCCCAACCCATCTTATAAACAACACTAAGACTGTCACATGCTGTAATTAAATGGTTCTGATGAAACAACATACAACTCTCAGGTTACAACTGTTTATAATAGCCATTTCTAAATTCTCTTCATTTAAACATTTAAAATATTCATCTGTCACCTCAAATGAGGTCTCTAAACAGAAAAAAAAAAAAAAAATGAGTGTCAGAAATAACTCTGAAGGATGAACACACAAAGTAACAAAAAAAAGTGACTTTTTTGGGTAAATGACCAACGTCTTTGGTTTAGCATTTTGTTCAATCTATTTAATGCAATTTAAATCTAAAATTATGCTGTACAAATATTAACTCCTCTTGAAGGCTTTACTGCCATTTCATTTATGTATTTAGTACTGAATATATGGCAGTCCCTTTATATTCACTGCAATTAAATCTTCCCACCAATACTATAGGTAGGCACCAATATTATTCTCCACTTCATAGACTAGGTGGAGGTTTAGAGATAAGGAATTCAGTGAGGTTAAGCCTGACACAAGCGGCAGGGCTAGGTGCTGAACCCATTAATTCCTTGTACTTAATAACTACTCTATGGCAGTGAATAGATGAATGAATGCTTCATCCACAGAGCATTTATGAGATGTCTTCTAGACTTTCTCAGATGACAACTGACAGTTTTCTGTTTTTGAATTCAAAATCCTTAGATGTCTGCATTATCCATTATAACTCATATCATCATTAAGTGATGAAAGAAATGTTTTCTTAGTGTACTGTATATTCTGTGAATAGGCCCTGGACTAGGTATTGGCAAAGCAAAGAAGAAGAGAAAAAAGCCCCATTCCTGGAGACTAAATAGAACACGGTGAAAGTGTATGTAAGTAAGCCACATGATAGGTGACATTCTGGGAAGCAGGGTGCAGTGACCAACTGCCTCCCCAAGTGAAGCTTAAAAAAAATAGCCTCACAGAAGAAGTAACACAAGAGCTGAGATTCCAAGAACAAGCATAGATTCTCCAAGCAGAAATGGGAAGAAGAAGCATTTGAGTTAGTAAAAAAACATTTTGCAGAGGTGTGAAACTACAGCATATGGCCTATTAGGTTAAAGAGCAAGTTTTTAAACAGAAGCTGGAGTTGGCAGTAACCCAGAAGAGAAAGAAAAACTAAGGCTGGCCACACAGCTGAATGCAGACTGAAAGGGTCTTATACGCCATGCTTGGGAAACGGGGCTCACCTCACAGGTGATGGGAAGCTGTCTGAGAGGCTGTGAGAAGCATAGGAAAAGAGGAGACGACAGACATGAGTTTGATTCTTTCTGGGCTTCCCAGGTGTCACTAGTGGTAAAGAACCCACCTGCCAATGCAGGAGATGTGAGAGACATGGGTTCAATCCCTGGGTCAGGAAGATTCCCTGGAGGAGGGCATGACAACCCACTCCAGTATTCTTGCCTGGAGGGTCCCAAGGACAGAGGAGCCTGCCTGGTGGGCTACACAGTCCATAGGGTCACAAAGAGTCAAACACAACTGAAGCGACTTAGCACCCACACAGAAATCCTAAAAGAATGGATTAATTAAAAGTTTGAGAGCCAGGGAAGACCTCTGTATTTCTCACTGTTAGCACTGAGCTGGACACACTTGTGAATAAATTTATTCCACACATTTTATTGATTACTAACAATGTACCAGGCCTTGAGATAATTGCTAGGCATACAAAATGAACCAAGCAAACCAAAAAAAGAAAAAACCTGTCATTTATGGATCTTTCAATTGGGAGTGAAAGAGCAGGTAGGGGAGGTAGATAATACACATTAACAAGTAAATTTTATAATCTTTTCAGGAGGTTATAAGTGCAGTGGAAGAAAAAGGAATTTTATTTGAACCATACTGAGGGTTATAACACAGGAAGCAGATTCTCAGAGAGCTCTGAGAATTATTTCACCTGTTAGAAGTCAAAGGCACACTCATATACATTTTTCAGATATAAGATCATACATTAATATGACACACAAATATTTTATATAAAGTTCACCAAGGATACATAGTCCAGGTAAACACGCAAAGCAAGCAGCAAGTCACCATGACTCCCAACAGAGTTGGGAAAGAAAGTTATTTTTTTTAAGTTACTGTCACAGAAGTTCTGACACTGTAGGGTCAGAAGAAAGAGAAAAAATAGCTCCTAACATTTAAGCCAGCATTCCCATCTTTTTTTTTTTTTAAATTTTATTATTTTTAATTGATTTTTATTTTTTAGTTTGTTTTGCTTTACAATACTGTATTCGTTTTGCTATACATTGACATGAATCAGCCACGAGTGTACATGAACTCCCAATCCCGACCCCCACCTCCCCACTCCCGCCCCACACCTTCTCTCTGGATTATCCCCGTGCATCAGTCCCAAGCATCCTGCATCCTGCATCAAACCTAGACTGGCGATTCGTTTCACTTATGATATCATACATGTTACACTGCCACTCTGCCAACCCATCCCACCCTCTCCCTCTCCCACAGAGTCCAAAAGGCCGTTCTATACATCTGTGTCTCTTTTGCTGTCTTGCGTACAGGTTTATCATTACCATCATTCTAAATTCCATATATATGTGTAAGTATACTGTATTGGTGTTTTTCTTTCTGGCTTACTTCACTCTGTATAATCGGCTCCAGCGTCATCCACCTCATTAGAACTGATTCAAATGTATTCTTTTTAATAGCTGAGTAATACTCCATTGTGTATATGTACCACAGCTTTCTTATCCATTCATCTGCTGATGGACATCTAGGTTGCTTCCATGTCCTGGCTATTATAAACAGTGCCGCAATGAACATTGGGGTACACGTGTCTCTTTCAATTCTGGTTTCCTTGGTGTGTATGCCCAGCAGTGGGATCGCTGGATCATAAGGCAGTTCTATTTGCAATTTTTTAAGGAATCTCCACACTGTTCTCCATAGTGGCTGTACTAATTTGCATTCCCACCAACAGTGTAAGAGGGTTCCCTTTTCTCCACACCCTCTCCAGCATTTATTGCTTGTTGACTTTTGGATCGCAGCCATTCTGACTGGTGTGAAATGGTACCTCATTGTGGTTTTGATTTGCATTTCTCTGATAATGAGTGATGTTGAGCATCTTTTCATGTGTTTGTTAGCCATTCGTATGTCTTCTTTGGAGAAATGTCTATTTAGTTCTTTGGCCCATTTTTTGATTGGGTCATTTATTTTTCTGGAGTTGAGCTGCATAAGCTGCTTGTATATTTTTGAGATTAGTTGTTTGTCAGTTGCTTCATTTGCTATTATTTTCTCCCATTCAGAAGGCTGTCTTTTCACCTTGCTTATAGTTTCCTTTGTTGTGCAGAAGCTTTTAATTTTAATTAGATCCCATTTGTTTATTTTTGCTTTTATTTCCAGTATTCTGGGAGGTGGATCATAGAGGATCCTGCTGTGATTTATGTCAGAGAGTGTTTTGCCTATGTTCTCCTCTAAGAGTTTTATAGTTTCTTGTCTTACGTTTAGATCTTTAATCCATTTTGAGTTTATTTTTGTGTATGGTGTTAGAAAGTGATCTAATTTCATTCTTTTACAAGTGGTTGACCAGTTTTCCCAGCACCACTTGTTAAAAAGATTGTCTTTAATCCACTGTATATTCTTGCCTCCTTTGTCGAAGATAAGCTGTCCATAGGTGTGTGGATTTATCTCTGGGCTTTCTATTTTGTTCCATTGATCTATATTTCTGTCTTTGTGCCAGTACCATACTGTCTTGATGACTGTGGCTTTGTAGTAAAGCCTGAAGTCAGGCAGGTTGATTCCTCCAGTTCCATTCTTCTTTCTCAAGATGGCTTTGGCTATTCGAGGTTTTTTGTGTTTCCATACAAATTGTGAAATTATTTGTTCTAGCTCTGTGAAAAACACCGCTGGTATCTTGATAGGAATTGCACTGAATCTGTAGATTGCTTTGGGTAGTATACTCATTTTCACTATATTGATTCTTCTGATCCATGAACATGGTATGTTTCTCCATCTATTAGTGTCCTCTTTGATTTCTTTCATCAGTGTTTTATAATTTTCTATATATAGGTCTTTAGTTTCTTTAGGTAGGTATATTCCTAAGTATTTTATTCTTTTCGTTGCAATGGTGAATGGAATTGATTCCTTAATTTCTTTTTCTACTTTCTCATTATTAGTGTATAGGAAACAGCATTCCCATCTTTGAGGATCACTGGTTAATGTGTAAGACAGCTACCACTGTATCTGTGGAGGCCTGAGCAAACACAGAGACAGGTTTATGTTCAGTTTTTCTTGTCTTGCTTTAAAATATAAATTTTGTTTCATCAGCCTCACTGAGAAGACTGGAGGAAATGGGTGTGAGCCCTGCAGATATCTGAGGGTAGGTCATTCCAGGAAGAAGGAACATGAAGGGCAGAAACCCTACAGAAGCCTGGTGGTTCAGGGGACAGCAAGAAGGCCTGTGTGGCTAGGGCAGGTCAGCAAAGGGAACCTAAGAGGAGATCAGATCAGAGTGCTACCAGGGCCAGATCCTGTAGGGCTTTAACTTTGAGGGCGAAGGAAAGCTTCAGGAGGGTTTGAGCAGAAAAGAAATTGACTGAAAAGTCTCTCTCTACTAATGTGTCTAGAATATACTTGGGAATCAACAGCAAAAGCCTGGTCACCAGCCAGGAGACCTTTGAGTAATCCAGGCAGAAATGGTGTCTGCCATTTTGAAGATAAAGTCAACCAGACTTCTTAACAGAGTACAGGTGGAGTATAAGAAATAAAGGGGTTATGGATAACTTTCAGGAATTTCTACCCTGAGCAAGTAGAAGGATGGAACAGTCAGGATCTGACAAGGAAATCAATGGATACGTAGTAGGTGGATGAGGCCCTAGAAATCAGGCATCTGATCTATCCATGGGCCGCTCCAGCAGAGAGGCGGAGTTAGGCCACTGGATGAACAGATCTAGAGTTCAGAGAAAGGCTCAAGACTAGACGAAAGGTCTAGACTAGAGCAGTTCAGACTAGCTCAAGAGATCCAGAAATAAAAAATATGAGTGATGTCTGAACATGAATGGTACTTAGAGATATAAGAAATAGATGAATAAACAAACACTAACTTCAGAGTCACAGAGTTCTTTCTTCATTCTTGGTTCTCATACTGTGTGACCGTGGAAACTTCTTTAAAACTTCTCTGAATTCATTTCCTCCTCTGTGAAATGGGATGATAAAAGGTACCCTAGGAATTAAACGGATTAAGAACACAAAGCTCCTAATGGTGCCTGGTATATGTCAAGCTGTCAAATGGCACTGGGTTATCAGATTTTTAAGCAAATGAATGATGTTATCCAATTTGTTTTGTTAGAAAGATAAGATTCTTCTTTCTCTTCTTCTCCTTCCACCTCCCTCACGCCTTATGTGCCAAGTGTCCGACTCTTTGTGACCCCATGGTCTGTAGCCCAAGAGGCTCCTCTGTCCAGGGGATTCTCCAGGCAAGAATACTGGAGTGGGTTGTCATTTCCTTCTCCCTTTCCCCCTAAAATGAAACATTCTATCAGATATGTGGGCTTCCCTGGTAGATCAGCAGTAAAGAATCTGAGTGCAACGCAGAAGACGTGGGTTCAATCCCTGATCGGAAGATCCCCTGGGGAGGGGAAGAGCAACCCACTCCAGTATTCTTACTTGGGAAATCTCATGAACAGAGGAGCCTGGTGGACTACAGTCCATGGGATTGCAAAAAGTTTGGACACAATTCAGTGACTAAACAACAACAGTGAGATACCTTAATCAAAACTGTAACAATCTCTTTTCTTTTCTTAATGAAGCCAAGGTGAAAAGACATCTGAGAGAGAAGGAAAAGGCAGGCATTAAGTACCCATCCCAGGGTCGTGCAATATCAAGAACAACACAAGGTGAAAATTAAATAATGACAACAAGCAGGGTGGTCCAGAGGTGTAACATTTTAAACTGCTTTCCTCAGAGCTGCTAAGAATGTATTCTTTTCTATTACCCTCTCAAAACTTTTTTGACCCTGAGAAATGCAGACCATGAGAAATATAAATGTAATTAAGGAAAACAGGCTAGAAAGTTAAGAAACACAGACTGGTACCTTCATCCTCAGGCAAAGCAGATGTTAATACTCAATTGGAATCTCTTGCAACCGTGAATGGGAATAATATTTGCTATCTCACAGGGATGTGGTGGTGTTATTTTCAAGCTTGGGCTTAAAAATAACAGCACTAATATTAAAATCTGAAAACTGAAATAACATTTATGGACTCTTGGCATCTGGTCCTACTGGAGTGGGTTGTCATTTCCTTCTCCCTTTCCCCCTAAAATGAAACATTCTATCAGATATGTGGGCTTCCCTGGTAGATCAGCAGTAAAGAATCTGAGTGCAACGCAGAAGACGTGGGTTCAATCCCTGATCGGAAGATCCCCTGGGGAGGGGAAGAGCAACCCACTCCAGTATTCTTACTTGGGAAATCTCATGAACAGAGGAGCCTGGTGGACTACAGTCCATGGGATTGCAAAAAGTTTGGACACAATTCAGTGACTAAACAACAACAGTGAGATACCTTAATCAAAACTGTAACAATCTCTTTTCTTTTCTTAATGAAGCCAAGGTGAAAAGACATCTGAGAGAGAAGGAAAAGGCAGGCATTAAGTACCCATCCCAGGGTCGTGCAATATCAAGAACAACACAAGGTGAAAATTAAATAATGACAACAAGCAGGGTGGTCCAGAGGTGTAACATTTTAAACTGCTTTCCTCAGAGCTGCTAAGAATGTATTCTTTTCTATTACCCTCTCAAAACTTTTTTGACCCTGAGAAATGCAGACCATGAGAAATATAAATGTAATTAAGGAAAACAGGCTAGAAAGTTAAGAAACACAGACTGGTACCTTCATCCTCAGGCAAACAGATGTTAATACTCAATTGGAATCTCTTGCAACCGTGAATGGGAATAATATTTGCTATCTCACAGGGATGTGGTGGTGTTATTTTCAAGCTTGGGCTTAAAAATAACAGCACTAATATTAAAATCTGAAAACTGAAATAACATTTATGGACTCTTGGCATCTGGTCCTATCACTTCATGGGAAATAGATGGGGAAACAGTGGAAGCAGTGTCAGACTTTATTTTGGGGGGCTCCAAAATCACTGCAGATGGTGACTGCAGCCATAAAATTAAAAGACGCTTACTCCTTGGAAGGAAAGTTATGACCAACCTAGATAGCATATTCAAAAGCAGAGACATTACTTCGCCAACAAAGGTCTGTCTAGTCAACACTATGGTTTTTCCAGTGGTCACATATAGATGTGAGTTGAACTGTGAAGAAAGCTGAGTGCCGAAGAATTGATGTTTTTGAACTGTGGTGTTGGAGAAGACTCGAGAGTCCCTTGGACTGCAAGGAGATCTAACCAGTCCATTCTAAAGGAGATCAGCCCTGGGATTTCTTTGGAAGGAATGATGCTGAAGCTGAAATTGCCAATACTTTGGCCACCTCATACAAAGAGTTGACTCATTGGAAAAGACTCTGATGCTGGGAGGGTTAGAGGCAGGAGGAGAAGGGGACGACAGAGGATGAGATGGCTGGATGGCATCACCGACTCGATGGATGCAAGTCTGAGTGAACTCCGGGAGTTGGTGATGGACAGGGAGGCCTGGCATGCTGCAATTCATAGGGTCGCAAAGAGTCGGACACAACTGAGTGACTGAACTGAACTGAACTGAGGGACTTCAATAAATAACAGTGTTTATGTATTATGATGGTGTAGACAATCATTTCCTCATCTTGGAAGATGAGGTAAGGCTCCCTTTTAGATCCCACTCATAACAGATCTTCGTAGATGAAAGGCAAGTAAACACAAGAAACTCCCTGACCTCCTCTGAGTCCTGTTGACCTGGAAACATGAGGCAGTTACAACAGAAGCAATATAGAGTAAAAATATTTCTTGACATAAAAAGTTAATTTGTCTCAAACTCATGACTTCCCCAGATATGCAGATGATACCACTTTAATAGCAAAAAACAAAGAGGAACGAAAGAGCCTCTTGATGAAGGTGAAAGAGAAGGGAATGGCAACTCACTGCAGTATTCTTGCCTGAAGAATCCCATGGACAGAGGAGCATGGCTGGCTACAGTCCACGTGGTGGCAAAGAGTTGGGCACACAGAGCGACTAACACTCTCACTTCCAACCTGCTATAATCAGATATGACCAAGTAGACTTAGACAACAGAAGTTTTTCTGAAGATTGATTACAATAGCGTGATTCATGATGCTTCAACAACTCATTGTTGAATGTCTCATTCTTTGATTACTATAATAACTTAAAAACATAAATGTGATTTGCTTTGTGTTGTAATTATGGTCTAAAACACTACTTATCCCACCTTTACATAATTATACTGAAACCTTCAAAAGTAAAAAAGAATTATTCATTAATTATTATCATTAATGGAAAAATATATACTGAGCAGTACAACTCTGTTAAAAGATACTATATATTTAACACAAAGATTATGCCAAATCTCATTCTAATATTTAATTTCATAAGTTTCCTTGAAAAGAGAAAAAAAAATTTTGGTGGATCAAGGATTCTAAAGAAAAAAAAAGTGTAAAAGTTCTAGAAGGAAATATGGGAGGTTTTAAAAATTTTTTTTAATTTTATAGAAAGGAAGGTCTTTGTAGGCAAGACACAAAGAAAAAGATACACACACACACACACACACACACACACATATATAAACTGACTTCAAAAATATTTGAAATATCTGCATGAGAGAAGAGTACCATGAACAAAGACAAAAGACAAATGACAAACTGAAAAAAATCACTTGAAAAACAGATGGCAGAAAAGCAGTTAACCTATTTAACATAAAATAAGCAATTCAGTTCAGTTCAGTCGCTCAGTCCTGTCGACTCTTTATGACTCCATGAACCGCAGCATGCCAGGCCTCATGTTCATCACCAACTCCCAGAGTCCACCCAAACCCATATCCACTGAGTCAGTGATGCCATCCAACAGTCTCATCCTCTGTCATCCCCTTCTCCTCCTGCCTTCAATCCTTCCCAGCATCAGAGTCTTTTCAAATGAGTCAGCTCTTCGCATCAGGTGGCCAAAGTATTGGAGTTTCAGCTTCAACATCAGTCCTTCCAATGAACACCCAGGACTGATCTCCTTTAGGATGGACTGGTTGGATCTTCTTGCTGTCCAAAAGACTCTCAAGAGTCTTTTCCAACACCACACTTCAAAAGCATCAATTCTTTGGCACTCAGCTTTCTTTATAGTCCAACTCTCACATCTATACATACCACTGGAAAAACCATAGCCTTGACTAGAAGGACTTTTGTTGGCAAAGTAATGTCTCTGTTTTTTAATATGCTGTCCAGGTTGGTCATAACTTTCCTTCCAAGGAGTAAGCGTCTTTTAATTTCATGGCTTCAGTCACCATCTGCAGTGATTTTTGAGCCCAGAAAAATAGTCAGCCACTGTTTCCCCATCTATTTGCCATGAAGTGATGAGACCAGATGCCATGATCTTAGTTTTCTGAATGTAGAGCTTTAAGCCAACTTTTTCACTCTCCTCCTTCACTTTAATCAAGAGGCTCTTTAGTTCTTCTTCACTTTCTGCCATAAGGGTGGTGTCATTTAACAACGTTCAAACTCATTCACAATTGAAGAAACAGTTAAATGAGATATTATTTTCACTCATCAGGTTGACAAAGAGTAGCAGTAATACCTGCAAAATGATCATGCTTCCAATGTACTATTATCTTCATTTTATAAGTGAGAAAACTGTGATCATCCTAACATCACAGAGCTAGGAAGTGGTAAAATTGTCAATTTTTTAAAGTCTGTTCAGACAAACTTTAAGTTGATTAAAGTGGGGTAAGCAAGTATGTTTATACATCATTTTTTATGAAGTTTTATGGAAGACTCCTAGAGGAAAATGCCCTATATCCCACTGTCATGGCCCCTTCAGTGCTACATGATTTTTTCAGCTTATGAGGCAAACATCTTGTCTTGAAAAATTAATACGCCAAAGCCTGGTGCCCCTTCTAGAGACAGGTTGCATATTTCCAAAACAGAACTAACTCAGGAATCATGCACACTAGCTAAATACTGTACTTCTACGTCCATCAGTATCCCAAATAACAGAAAAGATAAGGTTGGACATGTGTCCCCATTCTTTCCCCTGCTAGAGTTGTGCAGTCATCCCATAGGAACTAGGCTGCAGGACATGCGCACTCCACTGCCATCCCATTCTCATCACTACCAATGGAACCACACCAGCTTTAAGACCCAGATCATCTGCAGAACTGAAGCTGGAAATCAGGAAACAGTGTTTGACATTGTGTTTAATAGGGAAATAAGAGAGTGAGAGTCAGATCTCTGCCTCTTAGTGTTTTGCACTTTCCACTCCACCACAACTAAAACGGTAAGGTACACTATAGCCCAGAGAGAGGCTATAAAACAGAGTAGACAGTGGCTGGCCTCCTTGGAGAGTTAACTTGGCAATAACCATCAAAATTTTAAATTCATAAACGTATTCATCCATTTCACTTTAGGAATTTATGTTGAAAATATACTTGTGCATGTTCACAAAGACTCACGCATTGACTGAATGTCTGTGACCCCCAAATTCACAGGATGAATCTTAACCCCAAGGAGACCGAAGAGCTCCTCTGCCCTTCTGCACTATGAGGACATAAGAAGAAGATGGCATCTATGAACCAGGAAGCAGGGCCTGACCAGAATCCAATCATGCTAGCACCTTGATCTTAGAGCCTGGACTTTCCAACCTTCAGAACTGTGAGAAATAAATTTCTGTTGTCCCTAAGCCTCCTACACTATAGTATTCTGTTATAGAAACCTCAAAGTTTTAAGACAACATGCAACAACCAAAACTGAAAATATCCTAATAGTCCATCAATAGAGGACTATTTAAATAAACTATCATTCGGTCATATAAAGGAAAACTATGAAGGTGTTTTTTTTTAAAATATAACTGATCTAGACAATAGTCTCTAGCTAGGCACCTCTGTCCATGGGGATTCTCCAGCAAGAATACCAGAGTGGGTTGCCATGCTCTTCTCCAGGGGATCTTCCCAACCCAGGGACTGAAACCAGGTCTCCCGCACTGCAGGCAGATTCTTTACTGACTGAGCCACCAGGGAAGCCCACATATCTTTTCAACACCTGATTTAAAAAGCAGTAACTCAAGGAATATAAAAGTATAGATTTAAAAAAAATTCCAGTTTTTGCAAAATAAAAGGAAGGAAAAATATGCATGCATTTGTTACACAAGAGTATTTTTGGAAATTTACATATGGCTACCCACATTCCTGGACTCATGGCCCTCTTTCTCCAACTTCAAAGCCAGCAACAGCAGGTTGAGTTTTCATATCGCTTTACTCTGGCCTATTCTTTTACCTCCTCTTCTACATGAAAGGACTTTTGTGAGCATACTGGGAACAGTTAGATAATTCAGGGTAATATCTGTATTTTATAATCAGCTCATTAAAAACTTTAATTCCAAATGACACACTAATTTTCCATCACCATTTAATATAATAGAGCCACAGGTTCCAGGGATTAGGATGTAGACTTCTTTGGAGGCCATTCTACTCACCACAAGTACAAACATGCAGTTTACGGAAAGGGACTTTAAAGTCCTATCTTTCTTTAATACAAAATATGCTTTGCTGAAATAGCCTATACAGCTCTTTTAAGAAAATAGGAACATAGGTGTGCAGACAGAAGAGGAATATATGTCTAAGAAAAGTGATCTTATTAAAAGAATACACATATGGATATGTAGTAATAATGCAAGAGAAATAACAGAAAGGAAAATGTATGGAAAACAGGGAAACATTTCAGTTAGCACCAAGTGTTAATCAAGTATTAATTCTCCCAGTACCAACTCCTTTTTCAGACCTTCACCCTATGCTAACATCAATTCTTTAAAAGTATCCGCACAACTGTCTCAATGCTCTCGCTGGTTACCGCACCATGATTCCTTGGACATAAACATCTCTAGGCTTCACTGGAGGAGAAAAGCAGAACACTCCAGAAACAGCAGAATTTGCAATGAATAACCAATCTGCTTAGTTAGCTACCAAAATTACATTCATCCTCATGAAGAAAAAAATGAATATGTGGTAAAAATTCAATCCTGCATTTCAGAATCAAACATCTCTAAGCCCTTTAAAGAGAAATTAGCTAGTACACATGCACAGACATCAACCAGGCTTTCTTGCTCATATTCAGAGCCTTCATATCACAAAGTAGATGCAGTCCTTACAGATTTTCCTAGAGAAAGCCTTGAATTTTCAGAAGGTATCTTTTACTGAAAGTAATCCTAACTCAATGCAGAAAAAAAGGGTGGAGAAAGAGATGGGAATACCAGACCACCTATCCTACCTCTTGAGAAATCTGTATGCAGGTCAGGAAGCAACAGTTAGAACTGGACATGGAACAACAGACTAGTTCCAAATAGGAAAAGGAGTATGTCAAGGCTGTATATTGTCACCCTACTTATTTAACTTAAATGCAGAATACATCATGAGAAACAATGGACTGGAAGAAACACAAGCTGGAATCAAGATTGCTGGGAGAAATCTCAATAACCTCACATATGCAGATGACACCACCCTTATGGCAGAAAGTGAAGAGGAGCTAAAAAGCCTCTTGTTGAAAGTGAAAGAGGAGAGTGAAAAAGTTGGCTTAAAGCTCAACATTCAGAAAACGAAGATCATGGCATCTGGTCCCATCACTTCATGGGAACTGGATGGGGAAACAGTAGAAACAGTGTCAGACTTTATTTTTTTGGGCTCCAAAATCACTGCAGATGGTGACTGCAGCCATGAAATTAAAAGACGCTTACTTCTTAGAAGAAAAGTTATGACCAACGTAGATAGTATATTCAAAAGCAGAGACATTACTTTGCCGACTAAGGTCCGTCTAGTCAAGGCTATGGTTTTTCCTGTGGTCATGTATGGATGTGAGAGTTGGACTGTGAAGAAGGCTGAGTGCTGAAGAATTGAAAAAGCTCAATATTCAGAAAACGAAGATCATGGCATCTGGTCCCATCACTTCATGGGAAATAGATGGGGAAACAGTGGAAACAGTGTCAGACTTTATTTTGGGGGGCTCCAGAATCACTGCAGATGGTGACTGTAGACATGAAATTAAAAGACACTTACTCCTTGGAAGAAAAGTTATGACCAACCTAGATAGTATATTCAAAAGCAGAGACGTTACTTTGCCGACTAAGGTCCGTCTAGTCAAGGCTATGGTTTTTCCTGTGGTCATGTATGGATGTGAGAGTTGGACTGTGAAGAAGGCTGAGTGCTGAAGAATTGATGCTTTTGAACTGTGGTGTTGGAGAAGACTCTTGAGAGTCCCTTGGACTGCAAGGAGCTCCAACCAGTCCATTCTGAAGGAGATCAACCCTGGGATTACTTTGGAAGGAATGATGCTAAAACTGAAGCTCCAGTACTTTGGCCACCTCATGCGAAGAGTTGACTCATTGGAAAGACCCTGATGCTGGGAGGGATTGGGGGCAGGAGGAGAAGGGGACGACTGAGGATGAGATGGCTGGATGGCATCAAGGACTCAATGGATGTGAGTCTGAGTGAACTCCGGCAGTTGGTGATGGACAGGGAGGCCTGGCGTGCTGCGATTCATGGAGTCGCAAAGATTCAGACACGACTGAGCGACTGAATGGAACGGAACACAGTCAAAGGGTTTGGCATAGTCAATAAAGCAGAAATATATGTTTTTCTGGAACTCTCTTGCTTTTTCAGTGATCCAGTGGATGTTGGCAATTTGATCTCTGGTCCCTCTGCCTTTTCTAAAATCAGCTTCAACATCTGGAAGTTCACGGTTCACGTATTGCTGAAGCCTGGCTTGGAGAATTTTGAGCATTACTTTACTAGCATGTAAGATGAGCACAATTGTGTGGTAGTTTGAGCATTCTTTGGCATTGCCTTTTTTGGGGATTGAAATGAAAACTGATATTTTCCAGTCCTGTGGCCACTGCTGAGTTTTCCAAATGTGCTGGCATATGAGTGCAGCACTTTCACAGCATTGCTTACCTCCATTTAAATGGATTAATGGCATTCAGTAAACTCTTCTTGATTCCTAATTAGAATGGACAGAATTATCACTATTTAAGGACTGCTGCTAAGTCACTTCAGGTCGTTTCTGACTCTGTGCGACCCCATAGATGGCAGCCTGTTAGGCTCCCCCATCTCTGAGATTCTCCAGGCAAGAACTCTGGAGTGGGTTGCCATTTCCTTCTCCAGTGCATGAAAGTGAAAAGTGAAAATGAAGTCCCTCAGTCGTGTCAGACTCTTAGCAACCCCATGGACTGCAGCCTACCAGACTCCTCCGTCCATGGGATTTTCCAGGCAAGAGTGCTTGAGTGGGGTGCCATTAAGGAGGACTATGAAGTAGAAAAATTAAAACCTAAAGTTTACTTTGGGGTTTATTTTATTGAGTTTTATATTAGCATGTATCAGAGATGTTCTTGTTTTGTGTAAAGGGGAGCAGACAGCAGCATTCTCTGCCGAATTTGTGCATATTATGAAAGACTTTTACTGTGGTGTTGCAGTATGCCTTGCTTCCCTTCAAGCTTTCATAAGCAAATACAGTCTGTGCTTACATTTGATTTCATGCAGAGTTGGTGTTTTATATATAAATACCCAGGTCCCTGAGTTCTTGGGCCTTCAGAGGCTGGGTATTTACCAGCTGCCACCTGACTATCATTCATTTGTTTTTGATATTAAATTGACCTTTTCCAGGCTCTCTCGTTGAGGAAGTTGGAGTCTGCATAACACCAGCTGTGTGTGGTGTCAGAATGGAACAATAACTCAGGGATACAGAGTATGCCTCGCCTTTGTTTCCTGAAATTGTGCCTTGATTCCTTTTGTCAGTAGAATATTTCAAATGAATGAAAGCAACATTTTCTATTTTTAGTTTTTGGGAGGAGGGATACACTTCTTTACAAAGCAAATACTTGGCCAGAAAATTCAAATTTTATTTAGTATGTCTAATTTACTTAATGTAAAACACACACATACAGGAGGATTTTAGCTGTCTTCACTGTTATGGTTGTCAGACCCTTTCTCTTCACATTAACTTGATTATTTAAAGTTATTTTTTAGACTTTATTTTTAATAGTGAGAATATCTCCATTCTAATTTTTGCTGCCAGCATGAGAACAATTTTTTTTTCACGAATATTTTCAGGATTTTTTTCTGACATTTTTAAGTAGATAAAAGTGGATTGTGTTTATGGAGTTAATATTTTCTTTACTTTGGCATTAAATGTACTATTATTTGTAACTTCCAAAAATTAGGATTAGTCTAGTTTTGTTTTTTTTTTTTCTTTGCCTGGGTAAGTTCTTTGTAGAACAGTCCTCGAAGAATTTGTTAGTTCAGAGTCTAATATGAATCAATAAGTATTTTCTGATAGCTAATTTGAACAACCAGATGATTGGGAGTTCTTGAGAAGCATACAAAGAAGTATATAGCTTCATGTGTGTTTTAGAAATCATTCTGGTGATTTCTTAGGACATTGGCATTAAAAGCCAGAGGTACTAATTTTTCTTTTTCTGACCTCAACTGCATTTGTGGAGGTCCCAGGCTGACAAGTAAAATAGTTCCTTACTGTTTAGTAAATCTCTCTGGGAATGGTTTTTGGTGGTTTGGGAGGCTCATTCCATGCATTAAAACTTGACTTTCCTGTGTTTTATGTGAGCTCCTTTCTCCTGAAGTGTTAAAATTTCTGCTTTCCCTCTTGTGCCACTGAGCCACCTCCTTTCTAGAGGCCTACTAGAGACATTATCAGTGATTGGATGTCAGGTGATGTGATGTAGCATATTTTGTTTCATCATTTCATTTGTGTAGGGCTTTCCAAAACATCATGTCTGGACGAAGGGACACATGGCACGTATCATGAATCAGTAGAACCTGGAGAAGAAATTCCTTGTTGAACTGACTCAACTTCTGTTTAATTTTTTGCTTTTGAAAATTAGTAGTAGAAACAAAGGTAAATACTAGCTGTGTGAGGTTTTATACTCTTAGTTTCCTTACCATTCACTGTGAAATGAGACATGATCATTTAAGCTATGTTTTCAAAGAACCCTGTTGAAAAAGGAAGTGGGGACAGAACATTTAGGTAGCAATTATATCTTTTCCTGGGGCAACCATATATCATATTCATACACTCCTGTGTTTGGCTGCCTGTTTTGTATTCTGAAAAAGTATTTGCATAATAATAAAATGTTCTACATGTACTGGAAAGACCGCAATTGCTTGAATCTCCCAATCCAATCTTCATTTTAAAATCCTGTCCTAGAGTTGGGAATAGACTTGATAACAGTGTCAGACTTTTTTATTTTTTCATGCCATTTTTCTAGCACTTCAGTCTAAAGGTCCATTATATTCTTAACAGAGTTCAGCAGGTGACTTCATAATAACCAGATTTAAAAGCTGTTTGTTGGACCCAGCATTCTGGCTCTAGGAACGCTGGCAATACAAGTAGAGAGAGCAGCTCTGCCCTGAACAGCTGCCATGGAAGCCACAGGGGCAACCAGTGCAATTGCCTGCGCCGTGTTTTGTGAGGCAGCCTTCCCCTTAAACACTGGTATTTTATGCTGGTGATTAGAAGAATTTGGCATTTGGGAGCAAGGTTCTGTGACCTGTTTTGTATGAATATGCACAGCATTGCGTTTTTATGTTACACCCTTAATATACAATCCAAACACAAAAGCTTCCTGAGGAGAGCCAATTTAAGGCTGAAGAGGAAAAGATTTTATGATGCTATTTAAACTGAACAAGGTCCTCAAATGTAATGGATTAGAATGAAGTGAAAAACAAACAAGCCATGTAAGACAGATCCAAAAAGGTTAAACCTAGCCTCTGACCACCACCTCTTGCATTGATTAGGCCTGATTTATCAATAGACAGTTTCTTTCAGTCAAGATAATTGAAGTGCTTTGGTCTTTTCAAATTCTGCTGTTGCAGATGGAGGGAATATTTTATTCAGTTTTCATGAAACTATTAAAATTATCTGTTATCATGTTCAGCATACTGTGGTATGCTTAATTAAAGATTTTTTTTTTCCAATGTTCGTGTTCTCTAAGGGCTTTTACTGCTAGCTCATACTTCTGAAATGTATGAGGGTGGGATCAAATGAGATTGGTTTTAATTACACAACAAATAGCATAACCTTGAATTTCATTTTTAGATAGAGATGAAATCTACTATATGACATTATAGTTTAGCTCATTGCTTCCCAACATTTAAACTATCTAGACAGCGGTAAATGGATGTTTTGAGAAATAGTTTACTGTAGCAGTCTTCTGGAGAACATTAGTGTTAGTCTATAGAGGGCCTTCCCTAGTGGCTCAGATGGTAAAGAATTCACCTGCAATGCAAGAGACCCGGATTTGATCCTTGGGTCAGGAAGATCCCCTGAAAAAGAGAATGGCTACCCACTCCAGTGTTCTTGCTTGGAAAATTCTATGGATAGAAGAGCCTGGAGGGCTATAGTCCATGGGGTTGCAAAGAGTTGGACGTGACTAAGCTGAGACTAACACACCACTGTGATTAGGAACAGGGCTTCCCTGGTGGCTCAGGTGGTAAAGATCAGCATGCAGTGCAGGAGATCGATCATCTGGAGGACGGCATGGCAGCCCACTCCAGTATTTTTGCCTGGAGAGTCCCCATGGACTGAGGTGCCTGGGAGGCTACAGTCCAAGGGGTCGCAAAGAGTTGGACACGACTGAGCGACAAAGGAGAGTGACCCCAGGTGCATTCAGATAGTTGTTTCAGATGTTTGTGCTCAGCATGTGGAGATGTTGAAGGGAGTTTTTGAAATAAAAACTCTTAAGTGCCCATTGTTTTTTAAGAGGGACAACTGGGGAAGGAGGAGGCTAGACTTTTTATTACTACAACTTAAATGAAAAGTACTTGATAGATGTTAAGCGCTAAAAGGGTAGTCTAATATGACAACTTTTAAATGAGATACTTCTAGGTACATCTAATGTGATAACTTCTGTAATTTGCCTGGAGTCCTCTTCGTTGCCAATGATCAGTCCTAAGCTCATTGGGAAGGAGTCCCAGTTTACTAAGGAGACCAACTCTGGCAGTGAGTGGCCAGAGTTGGGCAGTTTCTACTGCTAAAAAAGGCTTGTTGACATTGGTTCCTGCATTGACCAATGATTAGTCCTTCTTATAAATAAGATTTTCCCCAGTGAGTATTGATTGACACCTAATGTCATTTTTATTTCTCAAGGCTAGAGTGAGAGCTATTTTAAAAACACAAAACAATTTAAATCTTTTTAGTATACATCTGCTGATGCTGTTGCTAAGTTGTGTCAAGTCATGTCCGACTCTGTGCAACCCCCGTAGACTGCAGCCCACCAGGCTCCTCTGTCCCTGGAATTCTCCAGACAAGAATACTGGACTGGGTTGCCATTTCCTTCTCCAATTCATGAAAGTGAAAAGTGAAAATCTAAAATAACACCTTATTTCCTTAGCACACCAAAGTTCTTTTTCATTGTGGATATCTTAACTAATACAAATAATGAGAAAAGGGAGAGAGATGAAAAAGAAGGCCCTGAGCTCTGCAGCAAGGAGGACTTGGGATTGAGTCTTGGTTCTACTCTTTACTGGGCAAGTGATCTTTGGTAATCTTATAATAGAGAACAATACCCAGCCCATGCTGAAAGGTAAATGAGATAGTAAATGCAAATAGCTTAAAAGAGTGCTCCACACGTAGTAAGTGTTGAATATGTACTTATACAATTATAAATGCAAATAAATATGTATTGAGTACTTATAGATTGGTGTACTGAGAGTTTTGCACTATAGATAAATCTATATAAAGGTGTATATATGTGTAAATTCTAGTGAACATCTTCAGCTCTGTCTTTAAAGCAGAATGTCCTGCTCAATGAATGGAAGGTTTTATGATTATCAATAAAATCCCCAAAATCCTCTCCCTTGGTGATAATTTCTCTTAATTTCTTTTAATATAAAATAGTCAATGAGTGATATATCTATAAACGGGTATCACTTTCTAGATACTTCTTCACACCTACTTTTTAAAATTTAACACTAGTTTATAAATATGTTGTCACTGCCAAATTTAACAGCCATTCATTT
The DNA here is from genome assembly GCA_006408695.1 of Aepyceros melampus. NCBI lineage: Eukaryota > Metazoa > Chordata > Mammalia > Artiodactyla > Bovidae > Aepyceros > Aepyceros melampus. Next base: position 39,290 of record SJXQ01002461.1, on the reverse strand, counting down.
TTACATTTATTAAATTTTTATTGGAGTATAGTTAATTTACAGTGTTGTGTTTCAGATGTACAGCAAAGTGAATCAGTAGTTACATGTAAACATATATCCACTCTTTTTTAGATTCTAGCCATAGATTATTTTGTTGAAGGTTGAAACATTTTTAAATTAATCCTTCCTTTACTATTGTTACTGTGTTTTTTTTTTCTTTTAATTTTTATCTCCTATAAATATGTGGTAAGCATTCTTATGGTTAAATCTTGGCACATAGTGATTTCTTTTTCTCTTTAGGATAAATTCCTAGAAGTAGAATTGGAGGACAGAAGGCACGCAAGAGTTTAAAACACTTACAGATTACTCTGGAAATTTGTTTTCCTTTGGTATATATTTTAAAATATTTTTGTATAAAATCAAAAGTTATAAAGTTATGGAATATTTACTTCCTTTTGTATAAGAAGAAGCTTTTAATCTTATTTTTAAAATTTTATGATTTTTGTGTAAAAGAAAAGTGGCTACAATGAATCGCTTCTCCCTGTGCAGGTCCCTAGGGGGTCGTTGCGGTCCTTGGTTAGGTGGTAATAGGCCATGTTGTCTATCCTGGCTTGTCATCCTGTACATGTCCTGTAAATTCCCTGTAAAGTCCCAAGGGAAATAATCTACCTTGGGAGATAGAGAGCCCAAGAAGCTTCATTAGTTATGTGCTTGCTCAGGAAAACAGTTCATTTTAAGAAACTCAGACACTATCAGTTAGTAACAATGTATTAGTATTTACACTATGCACAGTAAACTCCCTCTCTGGGCAACACACTTAGAGCAAGTTGCTTCATAATAAGTCTCTAGGAAGTGGTCATAGGTAAACATTATTTTAAAGGTTGGAGTCTTAATCTGCTGATCTGGTTCATTTCTTTACCAATGGGTGTTTGGATGTATGTTTGTCACTACAGACTGTTGACAAGTGTGTTTCTTTTGGGAAGCCATCATTGGTATGAAAATTTTCCTGATATATTTAGACTTACATATTTGCATTTAATATAGTTATGCAATAATATCATTGGCAAAATGTCTACAATTAACTCTGAATTAGTCTAGTATCTTGAGTATCAGTATCAGTATTTTTCTTATTTTATTCTGTAAAACTTAGTTCATGGAATTATATACACACAGATGCACACACACCATCAAATCTTACTATTCACATTTTTATTTTCCTTTTCTCCCTTCTCTACTATGTTCAGTTCAGTCGCTCAGTCGTGGCTGAATCTTTGTGACCCCATGAATCACAGCATGCCAGGCCTCCCTGGCCATCACCAACTCCCGGAGTTCACTCAGACTCATGTTCATTGAGTCCGTGATGCCATCCAGCCATTTCATCCTCAGTCGTCCCCTTCTCCTCCTGCCCCCAATCCCTCCCAGCATCAGAGTCTTTTCCAATGAGTCAACTCTTCACATGAAGTGGCCAAAGTACTGGAGCTTCAGCTTTAGCATCATTCCCTTCCAAAGAAATCCCAGGGTTGATCTCCCTCAGAATGGACTGGTTGGATCTCCTTGCAGTCCAAGGGACTCTCAAGAGTATTCTCCAACACCACAGTTCAAAAGCATCAATTCTTCAGCACTCAGCCTTCTTCACAGTCCAACTCTCACATCCATACATGACCACAGGAAAAACCATAGCCTTGACTAGACGGACCTTAGTCGGCAAAGTAATGTCTCTGCTTTTGAATATACTATCTACGTTGGTCATAACTTTTCTTCTAAGAAGTAAGCGTCTTTTAATTTCATGGCTGCAGTCACCATCTGCAGTGATTTTGGAGCCCAAAAAAATAAAGTCTGACACTGTTTCTACTGTTTCCCCATCCAGTTCCCATGAAGTGATGGGACCAGATGCCATGATCTNCAGTTTATTGTGATCCACACAGTCAAAGGCTTTGGCATAGTCAATAAAGCAGAAATGGATGTTTTTCTGGAACTCTTTTGCTTTTTCCATGATCCAGAGGATGTTGGCAATTTGATCTCTGGTTCCTCTGCCTTTTCTAAAACCAGCTTGAATATCAGGGAGTTCACGGTTCACGTATTGCTGAAGTCTGGCTTGGAGAATTTTGAGCATTACCTTACTAGCATGTGAGATGAGGGCAATTGTGCGGTAGTTTGAGCATTCTTTGGCATTGGATTTCTTTGGAATTGGTATGAAAACTGACCTTTTCCAGTCCTGTGGCCCCTGCTGAGTTTTCCAGTTTGCTGGCATATTGTGTGCAGCATCATATTTGACTGTGTGGATCACAATAAACTGTGGAAAATTCTGAAAGAGATGGGAATACCAGACCACTTGACTTACCTCCTGAGAAACCTATATGCAGGTCAGGAAGCAAGAGGCAGAACTGGACATGGAACAACAGACTGGTTCCAAATAGGAAAAGGAGTATGTCAAGGCTGTATACTGTCACCCTGCTTATTTACCTTATATGCAGAGTACATCATGAGACACGCTGAGCTGGAAGAAGCACAAGGTGGAATCAAGATTGCCAGAAGAAAGATCAATAACCTCAGATATGCAGACGACAACACCCTTATGGCAGAAAGTGAAGAGAAAGTAAAAAGCCTCTTGACGAAAAGTGAAAGAGGAGAGTGAAAAAGTTGGCTTAAAGCTGAACATTCAGAAAATGAAGATCATGGCATCCAGTTCCATCCCTTCAAGGGAAATAGATGGGGAAACAGTATCAGACTTTATTTTGGGGGGCTCTAAAATCAGTGCAGATGGTGATTGCAGCCATGAAATTAAAAGATGCTTATGTGAACTCTGGGAGTTGGTGATGGACAGGGAGGCCTGGAGTGCTGCGATTCATGGGTTCGCAAAGAGTCGGACACGACCGAGCGACTGAGCGACTGAGCTGAACTGAACTGAACTACTCCTTGAAAGGAAAGTTATGACCAATCTAAATAGCATATTCAAAAGCAGAGACGTTACTTTGCCAACAAAGGTCTGTCTAGTCAAGGCTATGGCTTTTCCAGTGGTCATGTATGGATGTGAGAGTTGGACTGTGAAGAAAGCTGAGCACCGAAGAATTGATGCTTTTGAACTGTGGTGTTGGAGAAGACTCTTGAGAGTCCCTTGGACTGCAAGAAGATCCAACCAGTCCATCCTAAAGGAGATCAGTCCTGGGAATTCTTTGGAAGGAATGATGCTAAAGCTGAAGCTCCAGTACTTTGGCCAACTCATGTGAACAGTTGACTCATTGGAAAAGACCCTGATACTGGGAGGATTGAGGGCAGGAGGAGAAGGGGATGACAGAGGATGAGATGGCTGGATGGCATCACAGACTCGATGGACATGAGTCTGAGTGAACTCCAGGAGTTGGTGATGGACAGGGAGGCCTGGCGTGCTGCGATTCATGGGGTCACAAAGAGTCGGAACGACTGAGCGACTGAATTGAACTGAGATGAAGCAATGCAAAGCATGTGCAGCATTCACATCAAAGTATCATGAAACTTAAAAAAAAGAAAGAATTACAGACATGCATGATTTTAAGAAAATCTAAAAAACCACAAACATATAAGCTAGAAATTTTACAGAATAATTATTTGTGTTTAAAGATTGTCCTTAAATATCAAGGTTGAGATAACATATGGTACGACTACAAAGGCATGAATTTCATTCATATTTTCCTTAACAAAGAGAAGGACACTGATAGTATTGTGTCTAATAAGCAAGGTGCTCAATAATGAGATGAACTAATTACAGATATTTGGCAAAGTAAGCATAAACTCCAGAACCACTACTGTTCTGTCTTTAAATAAATCTCCCAGGGACTTCCCTGGCTGTGCAGTAGTTAAGATTCCACGCTTCCAGTGCAGGGGGCTCGGGTTCAATCCCTGGTCTGAGAACTAAGATCCCACATGCTATGTGACACGGTCAAAAAATTTAACAAAAAATTGAAATAAAATTAGATTATTCAAAAAGAGAGAGAGATAAAAGAGGAGGAGTGGAGAATAGATCCTTAAGTCCTTATAGGCAAAAAAATAAATAAATAAAATATCCCAACACATCATAGACTTTTGTACAAAAAACTATTAAATGGAAAAGTTACTATTATTATTTAGTTTGGTAGCCACTAAGATGAATATACTCAAGTCACAGGTTAAATGCAATGCAACTGGCAGTGTGAAGCAATAACATAAAAGACTCCAATGTGATAATACCTAGCAATAATAGGGGGAGAAGGCAATGGCACCCCACTCCAGTACTCTTGCTGGAAAATCCCATGGATGGAGGAGCCTGGTAGCTGCAGTCTATGGGGTCATGAAGACTAGTGCTCAGCACGACTAAACAGCTTCACTTTCACTTTTCACTTTCATGCATTAGAGAAGGAAATGGCAACCCACTACAGTGTTCTTGCCTGGAGAATTCCAGGGACCAAGGAGCCTGGTGGGCTGAAGTCCATGGGTCGTACAGAGTCAGACATGACTGAAGTGACTTAGCAGCATCAGCAATAATAGGTATGACTTACTGAGACTTTACTAAGTAATAAGCATTTAATGACATTTTAAAACTCACAAGAGCCCATGACATAGTATACAATACATATGTCCATTTTATAGAGGAAGAAACTAGATGCAGAGAAATTAGTTAATCTACCCAGGGCCATATAGTTGGCAGAATGAGAATTTCAACCCTCATAGTCAGATTCCAGAGCATGGAAACCAGGAACCATCCTCCATTAAAAAGTGCAACTACTACTACTAAGTTGCTTCAGTGGTGTCCGACTCTGCGCGACCCGATCGACGGCAGCCCACCAGGCTCCCTGTCCCTGAGATTCTCCAGGCAAGAACACTGGAGTGAGTTGCCATTGCCTTCTTCAGTGCATGAAAGTGAAAAGTGAAAGTGAAGTTGCTCAGTTGTGTCTGACTCTTTGCGACCCCATGGACTGCAGCCCACCAGGCTCCTCCATCCATGGGATTTTCCAGGCAAAAGTACTGGAGTGGGGTGCCATTGCCTTCTCCAACAGGGTATCCAAAAAATGTGGGATGCATTTTGTAGGGAGCAGTGATTAGAGGGGCAGAGGTCAGGGGAAGAATGATGTTTGAAAAGTTGAGAATAATTGTTCTATGTGCAAAAGAGGTTTCTATGATGATCTTGGGATGAGGATTTAAAAGAGAGAAAAAAGCACTTGAGAACCATCACATTAGGAGAACCAGGAAAATTCATAGAGTAACTGGTACCTGATATGAACTTCAAAGAATCCATTCAAATGATTAAGATTTGAATAGCTGGAAACAGACGTAAGAGCCAAATAGAAGGTCTTGATGAGAAAAGGCATGCAGGAAAAAGCAAATAATAAATGCAGAGTAGTAGTGTGAGTTAAGCCAGGAGAGGAAGGTAGCAACCATATGGTGGCTAGCTTGGACACCCAGGCAAAAGGTTTATATTTAGTTCAAAAAGCAAAGAATAATCATTGGGAGTGTTTTGAACAGGTGTTGGGCCCTGAAAAAAATGATCAAGCTAGCTGACAGAAGGGAATACAAATTGTGTAATTCCACATATACTAAGTCCAAGGCAAAACTAATCTTAAATTATAAAAATCAGGAAATGACTGCCTAGTGAGGAGGGAAACCATTTGGGAAGGGCACAAGAAATGAGAAATGAGCAATGAGAAATGCTCTATATCTTACTTGGGTGTTGCTTATCAGTTCAGTTCAGTTCAGTCGATCAGTCATGTCCAACTCTTTGCGACCCCATGGACTGCAGCACACCAGGCCTCCCTGTCCATCACCAAATTCCAGAGCCTACTCAAACTCATGTCCATTGAGTCAGTGATGTCATCCAACCATCTCAACCTCTGTCGTCCCATTCTCCTCCTGCCTTCAATCTTCCCCAGAATCAGGATCTTTCCCAATGAGTCAGTTCTTCCCATCAGGTGGTCAAGTATTGGAGTTTCAGCTTCAGCATCAGTCCTTCCAATGAATATTCAGGACTGATTTCCTTTAGGATGAACTGGTTGGATCTCCTTGCAGTCCAAGGGACTCTCAAGAGTCTCCTCCAACATCACACTTCAAAAGCATCAATTCTTTGGTGCTCATCTTTTTTTATGGTCCAACTCTCACATCCATACATGACTATTGTAAAAACCATAGCTTTGACTAGTTGGCAAAGTAATGTCTCTGCTTTTTAAAACACTATCTAGGTTGGTCATAACTTTTCTTCCAAGGAACAAACATCTTTTAATTTCATGGCTGTAGTCACCATCTGCAGTGATTTTGGAGCCCTCAAAAATAAAGTCTGTCACTGTTTCCCCTCCCCACTGGGAACAGTGGGGATGGGATTGTTTCCCATCTATTTTCCATGAAGGGATGGGACCAGATGCCATGATCTCAGTTTTCTGAATGTTGATCTTTAAGCCAAATTTTTCACTCTCCTCTTTCAACTTTCATCAAGAGGCTGTTTAGTTGTTCGCTTTTTGCCATAAGCATGGTGTCATCTGCGTATTTGAAGTTATTAATATTTCTCCCAGCAATCTTGATTCCAGCTTGTGCTTCATCGAGTCCAGCACTTCTCATGATATACTCTGCATATAAGTTAAATAAGCAGGGTGACAATATATAGCCTGGATGTATTCCTTTCTCGATTTGGAGCCAGTCTGTTGTTCCATGTCCAGTTCTAACTGTTGCTTCTTGACCTGCATACAGATTTCTCAGGAGGCAGGTCAGGGAGCCTGGTATTCCCATTGCTTGAAAAATTTTCCAGACTTAGTGGAGACCACACTGTCAAAGGTTCTGGCATAGTCAATAAAGCAGAAGTAGATGTTTTTCTAGAACTCTCTCGCTTTTTTTATGATCCAACAGATGTTGGTAATTTGATTTCTGGTTCCTCTGCCTTTTCTAAATCCAGCTTGAGCATCTGCAAGTTCATGGTTCACATACTGTTGAAGCCTGGTGGTGCTTATAGGTTCATGTAAAATTGTCAAAACTCATTGAATAATATATTTAATAACTGGGTATTTTATAGTATGTAGTTAAATCTCAATTTGTTTTAAGAGTTAATAAATTCACCTAGCATGGTAGAGGGTGAGCTATATATATATATATAAATTTATCCTGCCCCATGAGAATGGGGAGATATATAATTTATCTTGTTCCCTGAGAATGCAGGCTGCTAGATGACACGGACCAAATAATAACGTTTTCTTCAAATAATTTTTTTCTCATTTTTGTCAACTTTTATGCAAGCCAGGATTCAGCGATACGTAAACCGTGAACTTCCTGATGTTCAACCTGATTTTAGAAAAGGCAGAGAAACCAGAGATCAAATTGCCAACATCTGCTGGATCATGGAAAAAGCAAGAGAGTTCCAGAAAAACATCTATTTCTGCTTTACTGACTATGCCAAAGCCTTTGACTGTGTGGATCACAATAAACTGTGGAAAATTCTGAAAGAGATGGGAATACCAGACCACCTAACCTGTCTCTTGAGAAATCTGTATGCAGGTCAGGGAGCAATAGTTAGAACTGGACATGGAACAACAGACTGGTTCCAAATAGGAAAAGGAGTAGGTCAAGGCTGTATATTGTCACCCTGTTTATTTAACTTATATGCAGAGTACATCATGAGAAACGCTGGACTGGAAGAAACACAAGCTGGAATCAAGATTGCTGGGAGAAATATCAATAACCTCAGATATGCAGATGACACCACCCTTATGGCAGAAAGTGAAGAGATCAGTTTTCATTCCAATCCCAAAGAAAGGCAATGCCAAAGAATGCTCAAACTACCACACAATTGCACTCATCTCACATGCTAGTAAAGTAATGCTCAAACCTCTCCATCCAGACTTCAGCAATACATGAATCATGAACTTCCTGATGTTCAAGCTGGTTTTAGAAATGGCAGAGGAATCAGAGATCCAATTGCCAACATCCACTGGATCATGGAAAAAGCAAGAGAGTTCCAGAAAAAAACATCTATGTCTGCCTTATTGATGATGCCAAAGCCTTTGATTGTGTGGATCACAATAAACTGTGGAAAATTCTGAAAGAGATGGGAATACCAGGCCATCTGACCTGCCTCTTGAGAAATCTGTATGCAGGTCAGGATGCAACAGGTAGAACTGCACATGTAACAACAGACTGGTTCCAAATAGGAAGCGGCGTATGTCAAAGCTGTATATTGTCACCCTGCTTATTTAACTTCTATGTGGAGTACATGATGAGAAATGTTGGAGTGGAAGAAACACAAGCTGGAATCAAGGTTCCCAGGAGAAATATCAATCACCTCAGATATGCAAATAACACCACTCTTATGGCAGAAAGTGAAGAAGAAATAAAGAGCCTCTTGATGAAAGTTTAAGAGGAGAGTGAAAAAGTTGGCTTAAAGCTCAACATTCAGAAAACAAAGATCATGGCATCTGGTCCCATCACTTCATGGGAAATAGGTGGTTAAACAGTGGAAACGGTTTCAGACTTTATTTTCTGGGCTCCAAAATCACTGCAGATGGTGACTTCAGCCATGAAATTAAAAGATGTTTACTACTTGGAAGAAAAGTTATGAGCAACCTAGACAGCATATTAAAAAGCCCAGACATTACTTTGCTGACTAAGTTTCATCTAGTCAAGGCTATGGTTTTTCCTGTGGTCATGTATGGATGTGAGAGTTGGACTGTGAAGAAGGCTGAGCACCAAAGAATTGATGCTTTTGAACTGTGGTGTTGGAGAAGACTCTTGAGAGTCCCTTGGACTGCAAGGAGATCCAACCAGTCCATTCTGAAGGAGATCAGTCCTGGGATTTCTTTGGAAGGAATGATGCTAAAGCTGAAACTCCAGTGCTTTGTCCACCTCATGCGAAGTGTTGACTTATTTGAAAAAAACTTTGATGCTGGGAAGGATTGGGGCAGGAGGAGAAGGGGATGACAGGGGATGAGATAGCTGGATGGCATCACTGACTCGATGGACGTGAATCTGAGTGAACTCTGGGTGTTGGTGATGGACAGGGAGGCCTGGCGTGCTGTGATTCTTAGGGTCACACAGAGCGTGACATGACTGAGTGACTGAAGTGAACTGTACTTGCTTAGTTAGATAAGGTATACCTGTTTGAGACTTGTTTTTAAGTTTAGAAAAAATAAATAAATAATGGATACAAAGATACTTTTGTCTAGGACTCCAAATATTGCATTATATCGGTCATTGTTTGGATACATTTAATAGTAAATGAAGTAGTTAAATAGAAAGGAAATTCTATTAATCATCCAGAGTTTCTTTTTCTTTTTTTTTCATATTCAGGCAAGGCCTCACAGTCTATATTTTCATGATAATAAGCACCTTATGGTTTCACTTTGTTGATCCCTCATTCAGCATCCGTTCCACTAAAAGTGGGTATTCTATTACCCACTTTAGAAAATTCATTGTCTTAGCAGTAACTGATTTGTTCATAGGCATAGGTTTTTTTTAACATATGACCAGTGTCTAGTATTAGTTTGACTATATTAGTCATATAATGAGTTATCTGAAGGCAGTAATAATACACAGGAAACTAGTGCAGAGAAGTGGAAAGGACATCACATCATAAACGCATTGAATTGCTCATCAATCAAATTCCTGGGGGGTAGTTGATGTGATATGGTAAGTCTAATTATTATCCAAGTATATCGGATCTAGGGTTTTCTGTTAATTGTAACTTGCACTATTCTAACATATACAAACCTTCTTTTTATAAGATGTAGGAATTAGGAATAGCTCTAACATGTTAAGTTTTTATATTAGACTTTGAATAACTTTATTAAATTATTGTTAATTATTAAAAGACATAAGTATTATAATATTTACTACTTAACTTTAAAGTCAGCTCATTTATATGTAAAATCGATTAAAGAAGAATAAGCAAATCTTAGATTTGTTTTAAATATGAAATTTGTTATTTCTGAAAAAGAAATATTACTTAATTTTTCCCAAGTTCAAGAAAACAATAGAGAATGGACTAATAAGTACTCAGAGCACTGGTTCACAATCTATTTCCTTAAACACATATCATAGGAGAAGACTCTTGAGAGTCCCTTGGACTGCAAGGAGATCCAACCAGTCCATTCTGAAGGAGATCAGTCCTGGGATTTCTTTGGAAGGAATGATGCTAAAGCTGAAACTCCAGTACTTTGGCCACCTCGTGTGAAGAGCTGACTCATTGGAAAAGACTCTGATGCTGGGAGGGATTGGGGGCAGGAGGAGAAGGGGACGACAGAGGATGAGATGGCTGGATGGCATCACTGACTCGGTGGACGTGAGTCTGAGTGAACTCCGGGAGTTGGTGGTGGACAGGGAAGCCTGGCGTGCTGTGATTCATGGGGTCGGAAAGATTTGGACACGACTGAGCGACTGAACTGACCTGATGCATCTGATGCTGCCATTTTGTCCTCATTTATACTCTATCTCATAACCAATATATAAATATATAGGTATTCTGGTACAAAAAATACCTATAATTTCATAATTCTGGTAACTTCAGAATTTCATAGTTCTGGTATGAAAAACTTTAAAAATAATTCAACTACTGATTGCTTATGTGCTATTAAGGGCTTGTCCCCCCTACTGACCTATTTCATTACACATTATAACAATCTCATGAGGTTTCCTATTATACCCATTTTACAGATGAAAAAACTACGGCTGAGATGATACCTACAGCAACAGAGTAAAATAGGCACTCTTGTCTATGTATCTCAAATCCCAGGTTCTGAAGCACTGTGCTATCCACTTACACCAAAAATAATTAACAAAGTAGGGTTGCTGCTGCTAAGTCACTTCAGTCATGTCCAACTCTGTGCGACCCCACAGACGGCAGCCCACAAGGCTCCCCTGTCCCTGGGATTCTCCAGGCAAGAACACTGGAGTGGGGTGCCATTTCCTTCTCCAATGCATAAAAGTGAAAAGTGAAAGTAAAGTCGCTCAGTCGTGTCTGACTCTTAGCGACTCCATGGACTGTACCAGGCTCCTCCACCCATGGGATTTTCCAGGCAAGAGTACTGGAGTAGGGTGCCATTGTCTTCTGGTTATCTGGAACTAACTCAGAAAAAGGGTGAGAAAGTCAGTATAGATGAATTCATAATCCATTAAATATATTTATCCACATAGTTTTAAGGGTTGCTGCTGCTAAGTCACTTCAGTCATGTCCAACTCTGTGCGACCCCACAGACGGCAGCCCACAAGGCTCCCCTGTCCCTGGGATTCTCCAGGCAAGAACACTGGAGTGGGGTGCCATTTCCTTCTCCAATGCATAAAAGTGAAAAGTGAAAGTAAAGTCGCTCAGTCGTGTCTGACTCTTAGCGACTCCATGGACTGTACCAGGCTCCTCCACCCATGGGATTTTCCAGGCAAGAGTACTGGAGTAGGGTGCCATTGTCTTCTGGTTATCTGGAACTAACTCAGAAAAAGGGTGAGAAAGTCAGTATAGATGAATTCATAATCCATTAAATATATTTATCCACATAGTTTTCAAAAGACTACACTAGTTAACAAGGGGTTATTACATGACTGTTGGGTTATTTATTTTTTAATTGGAGTATAATTGCTTTACAATGTTCTGTTGGTTTCCAGTGTACAACAATGTGAATCAGCTGCTGCTCAGTAGCTAAGTCCTCCAACTCTTTACAACCGCATGGACTGCAGCATGCCAGGCTTCCCTGTCCTTTACTATCTCTCACAGTTAGCTCAAATGCATTTCCATTGATTTGGTGTGCCATCCAACCACCTTATCCTCTGTCATCCCCTTCTCCTCCTGCCCTCAACTCTTCCCAGCATCAGGGTCTTTTAATGAGTCGGCTCTTAGCGTTAGGTGGCCAAAATATTGGAGCTTTAGCTTCAGCATCAGTATTTCCAATGAATATTCAGGTGATTTCCTTTAGGATCAACTGGTTTGATCTCCTTGCTGTCCATAGGATTCTCAAGAGTTCTCCAGTACCACAATTCGAAAGCATCAGTTCTTTGACATTCAGCCTTCTTTATGGTCCAATTCTCACATCCATACAAGACTATTGGAAAAACCACAGCTTTGACTAGATGGACTTTTGTTTGCAAAAGACATCTCTGCTTTTTAGCATTCTATCTAGGTTTGTCACAGCTTTTCTCCAAAGGAGCAAGTGTGTTTAAATTTTGTGGTTGCAGTCACCATCCGCAATGATATTAGAGCTCAAGAAAATAAAATCTGCCACTGTTTCCCTTTATCCTCACCTATTTGCCAAGAAGTAATGAGACCAGATGCCATGATCTTAGTTTTTTGAATGTTGAATTTAGAGCTACCTTTTTCACACTCCTCTATCACCCTCATCAAGAGGCTCTTTAGTTCCGCTTTGCTTTCTGCTATTAAAATGGTATCATCTGCATATCTGAGGTTGTTGATATTTCTCCTGGCAATCTTAATTCTAGCTTATGAGTCATCCAGCCCGGCATTTCCCATGATGTACTCTGCATATAAGTTAAATAATCAGGGTGACAAATATACAGCCTGATGTACTCCTTTCCCAATTTTGAACCAGTCTATTGCTCCATGGTTCTAACTGTTGCTTCTTCATCCGAATACAGGTTTCTCAGGAGGCAGGTAAGGTGATCTGGTGTTCCCATCTCTTTAAGAATTTTCCACAGTTGTGATCCTCACAGTCAAAGGATCACATAGTCAATGAAGAAGAAGTTTTTCTGGAATTCCTTTACTTTTTCTATGATCCAATGGATGTTGGCAATTTGATCTCTGGTTCCTCTGCCTTTCTAAATCCAGCTTGTATACCTGGAAGTTCTCGGTTCACATACTGTTGAAGATTAGCTTGAGGAATTTTGAGCATTACCTTGCTAGCATGTGAAATGAGTGCAATGTGTGATACTTTGAACATTCTTTGGCATTGCCCTTCTTAGGATTGGAATGAAAACTATTTCCAGTCCTGTGGCCACTGCTGAGTTTTCCAAATATTCTGACATATTGAGTGCAGCACTTTAACAACATCATCTTTTAGGATTTGAACTAGCTCAATTGGAAAACGTCCACTGGCTTTGTTCGTAGTAATGCTTCCTAAGGCCCATTTGACTTCACACTCAAGGATGTCAGGCTCTAGGTAAGTGATCATACCATCATTGTTATTCAGGTCATTAAAAGCATTTTTGCATAATTCCGTGTATTTTTACCACCTATTCTTAATCTCTTCTGCTTCTGTTATGTCCTTGCTGTTTCTGTCCTTTATTGCACCCATCTTTGCACAAAATGCTCCATTGGTATCTTCAGTTTCCTTGTAGTCTTTCTCATCCTATTGTTTTCCTCTATTTCTCTTCATTGTTCACTTTAAGGCTTTCTTATCTCTCCTTGCTATCCTCTGGAATGCTGCATTCAGTTGGGCAGATCTTTTCCTTTCTCTTTTGCCTTTCACTTCTTTTCTCAGCTATGTGTAAGACCGCTCAGGCAACCATTTTGCCTTCTTGCATGTTTTTTCCCTTTGGGATGACTTTGGTCACCTCCTCCTGTACAGTGTTATGAATCTCTGTCCATAGTTCTTCAGGCAGTATGTCTACCAGATCTAATCCCTTGAATTTATTTGTCACCTCTACTGTATAAACAAGGGATTTGATTTAGGTCATACCTGAATGGTCTAGTGATTTTGCTTACTTTCTTCAATTTAAGCCTGAATTTTGCAATAAGGAGCTCATGATCTGAGCCACAGTCAGCTCCAGGTCTTGTTTTTGCTGACTGTATAGAGTTTATCCATCTTTGGCTGCAAAGAATATAATTAATCTGGTTTCGTATTGACCACCTGGTGATATGTCCTCCCTCTTGAGCCTCCCTTGTAACCCCCATCCCACAGGATCACTGTTTTATAAACTGCTTAAAACAAGGGTAGAGTTTAATGTTAGTTGCTTTAGGCATTAAATAAATGTTTATAGATTCACATTTATAATGTATATACATAATATGCTATGTCAGGTCAATTCAATCTCTACCAAATCTGGCTTTAAGAAGTTTGAAGACTTATCACAACTAATATCAAATAATTAGAAAACATTCTAAAAAAATCAATTTGAATTCAGTTTAATTTTTAAAGGTGATGTGCCATCCTGAATGTATTTTTAGGCTTCAGTTTTCTTGAAATCATAAGGATCCACAGATTTAACAGACTCCTAAAAAGGATAGTAACTTAATAGGACTATAGGAGCAGTTTCATAATAAGAGGGATTCTATTTCTAAATATAAAAATTCATAAGTTCAGATCCTTCTAATTAAACAAACATGAATATTTAGGTAAAAATGGGAGGAAAGCCACTTCTAAAATATAAGAAAGTGATTTCTTAAGATAACAAATAAAAGGAAGAAAGTAGTTCATCTTGGTGAGAGAGCAAATGATTTAAGGGCTAATAAAAATAGCATTTTACATAAACATACAACTCTGCTTATCTATTTGTTAAAACATATCTCCCATAATACTTCTACATGGCAACAGTTGTTTAATAAAGTCTCATTTTTCAGGCTACTTAAGACTTTTCACAAATCCAAGCATGTCCTTCAAATTTGAATTAATAAGACTTTACTAAATACCACCAACTTAGATTTTACGATGCTTTCCCTAGAAACATATATTCGAGATTGTTACTCTACTCCAGATAAGTATTCTTTTATCAATGGGGAAAAAAAGACAAACTTAACTCTTGGAATTTCATAACTCATTTTTTCATTGCTGAGAAAAGTTAAAAAAGACTTAAATGAAAGGGCAGATATACCACGTTCATGAATTGGAGAACTAAAAATTGTTGAACTATCCACTCCTCCCAACTGCTTTTAGATTATACACTCTCAATCAAAATACCAGGAGGTCTTTCTGTAGAAATTGACAGGCAAATTTTAAAATTTCTGTGGGATGAAAGAATCAAGTATAGCCAAAAAATTTTGGAAAAGAACAGACCTGGAGGGCTTACATTACTTGATTTCAAAAGGAATCATAAAAGTGTAGCAATCAAAATCATAATACCATGGCCTAAGGATAAACACACAGATCTCTGGAATAAAATAGGACAGAAATACAGGGTCAGTTGATTTTTTATGAAGTTGCCAATTCAATGGGAAAAGGACTGTCTGTTCAAGAAATGGTGCTGGAACAACTGAATTTTGGTGGGGGGGGCGGAATGTAAATAGCGAGAATTACTTCATACTATACACAGAAATTTACTGAAAATGGATCATAGAACACATTGAAGCACAACATAGAAAACATTTGGGAGAAAATACAGGGAAAAAATTTTTATGACCTTCAGTTCAGTTGAGTCGCCCAGTCGTGTCCAACTCTTTGCAACCCCATGAATCACAGCATGCCAGGCCTCCCTGTCCATCATCAACTCCTGGAGTTCACTCAGACTCACATCCGTCGAGTCAGTGATGCCATCCAGCCATCTCATCCTCGGTCTTCCCCTTCTCCTCCTGCCCCCAATCCCTCCCAGCATCAGAGTGTTTTCCAATGAGTCAACTCTTCGCAGGAGGTGGCCAAAGTACCGGAGCTTCAGCTTTAGCATCATTCCTTCCAAAGAACACCCAGGACTGATCTCCTTCAGAATGGACTGGTTGGATCTCCTTGCAGTCCAAGGGACTCTCAAGAGTCTTCTCCAACACCACAGTAGGCAAAAAATTTTATATAGGACACAAGAAATTGAGAAACTATATGTTATCAAAATTAAAAACTTAACATCAGTAAGAAAATAAAAAGCTACAGACTATAAGAAAATACTGTCAAGACATATATCTTTAAAAAGATCATATCACAATATATGAAGAACTCTCAGAACTCAATTATAGAGCTTCCTGGTACTCAGTGGATAAGAATCTGCTTGCCAGTGCAGTAGACACAGGGTCTGTCCCTAATCCAGGAAGATCCCACATGCTGCAGAGTAACGAAGCCCGTGTGCCAAACTACTGAGCCTCTGTTCCAGAGACTGGGAGCCACAATTACTGAGACCACATGCACAACTACCGAAGCCCTCACGCCCTAGAGCCTGTGCTCTGCAACAAGAGAAGACACCACAGTGAGAAGCTCCAGGTTCCATAACTAGAACAGCTCCCACATGCCACAACTAGAGAAAAGCCTGCGCAGCAACGAAGACCCAGCACAGCCAAAAATAAATAGATCAATTATTTAATTAAATTAAAACAATTATTGCACAGCTTTCTTGAATGCTGTGATTTTTTAAAAAATACCCAATTATAAGGCAAAGTATCAATATCTGAACAGATGTTTCATCAATGAATATATGTCAATGGTCAACAAGCACATGAAAAAATGTTCAACATTTTTACTGATGAGGGAAATGCAAGTTAAATTCATAATATATCACTACACACTCACTAAATTAGCTAAAATTTAAAAGACTGACAATATTAAGTATTGCCAAGATATAAAGCAATTGAACTTTCACACATTGCTGCTGGGAATGCAAAAAAGTATAACCATTTTGAAAAACAGCTTGGCAATGTATCAACAATTGCATTTCTACATTCCTAACCAAGAAAAGTGAAAACATGTGTCAACACAGAGAATTATACATGAGTAATTACATCAGCTTTGTTCATAAGAACCAAAAATAGGAAACAATTCAGTATCGTCAGGCAAATGGCTGAGCCAATTATATATTTTTGCTACTACTTGGTAATAAAAAAAGATGAAGTACAAACAGCCATAATGACTGAAAACATTACACTAAATGAAAGAAGTTATATGAAAGAATAAAATACACTGTATGACCTCATTTATGTGAAAGTCTAGAAACACGGAAAACTAAAGTGGCACAAGGTAACTTTGGGAGGTGATTGATATGTTCTGTATCTTGTTGTGATGGCTATATGTAGGTATACGTTTGTCAAAATTCATCAAACTGTACATTTTAAATGTATCCATTTTTTAATGGATACATTTTATCATATGCATATTGTTCTCCAGTAAAATTATGTCAAGAAAAAGCTGGTTTCTCTTGTCAAATTCTGCATATTATACAATGCCAATTCCAATGACATCCAATTTTTAGTTTGATTTATGGGTACTTGTGTCAAAAATAATCTAATTTACACTGACTTAACTGAAAGAGAAACATACAGTTTAATATTATAACCCTCTCGGTTCTCTTCTCACTGTCTCACTCCACCATCTCCAGTTGAACTTTAAATTTCTTGAAAGCTTTTTTCCTCTTATCGCTTATCATGGGCAATTCCTCTACACTCTATAAATATTTGTGAAATTAAATCATACAGAAGTTCTCCACAGTCTGTCTTTCCTAGTGTTACTCTTGAGAACCAAATAGAAATTAAGCCTTCAAATGTCTTATGATTTTGTTTTATTTTTTTCTTTTAATCACTTTAATACAACCTTCTTTCAAAGTATTATGCCAGAGCCCAATATGTTAAACAGATGTACATTTATAGGTTTGAATTATATTTAATAATAAAGTCAACCAATAAGAACCTGAGTTCATTTATCAGGTTTTTTAGCAATTAAAAATGAAATTCAAATCAAATATTAAAAGCAGGGGTCAGCAAATATTAAGACCCGAGGGCCAGAGCTTGCCCACCACCTGGTTTTGTACAGTTCTTGACTTAAGAATGTTTTCTTTTTTACATTTTTCAAGAGTTGGAAAAAAAGAATATTTTTGGTATGTGAAAATTATATAAAAATTCAAATTTCCACATCCATAATAAAGTTATATTGGAACACAGCCACACTTATTTGTCTATGGCTGCTTTTGTGCTACAGTGGTAGAGTTCAGTAGTTGCGAAAGAGACTGAATGGTCCACAAACTTTAAATATTCACTATCTGGCTCTATAGGAAAAATTTGCAGACTCCTTGTTTAACACAAACCTCATAGCACCAATTTCATGGAGCAGAGTTTGGAAACTACTTATGACACAGTGTATTTTGAAAGATTACCACTAAAATATTTTTCATTCTACTTGCTCTTCTACAATGCACTCTTGCCACTTCCTCACCAAGAAAAGTCTAATTCTCTTCCTTTTGAATCTGGGCTCATTTTAGTGACACGCTCAGCCAATATAATATACTGGAAGTGACTTCTAAGACTTCCAAGATCAGGTCATAAGAAACCTTTTAGTTTCCTCCTAGGTCTCTTGATACTCTGCTAAAGGATGCTTTCTCTGAGAGCCCAGCATCACGAAATGAGAAGCTTGAACCTCAACAAGAAGCCAAATATAGGTATTACTGTCTACAACCTTAGCTGAGCCCCAAATCAATAGCCAGTCTCAACTGATATCCATGTGAGAGAGCTATTCTGGACCTCCAGTTCAGATGAGCCTTTAGATAACTAAGAGACATCTGATTGCAACCACATCAGAGACTCTACCTGAGAACCACCAGAAGCTCCAATCAATCAGTCAAGCTAAACAGACTTGAATAGAATAGAACTGAATAGAATAATAAATGCTTATTTTAAGTTACAATGTTTTGGGGTGGTTTGTTGTATGGCAATAGAGAACTGAAAAAGTATCATATTAAAACAAATCTAGGAAAGTTTCAGGTAAGAAATTCTAGACTTCTGAGTCAAGCCCATGCTTGGACTATCCATGCATATCACCAGGCCAAACCCTACTAAAGCCTCCACTAAGCCTAGCTGTTCTAGAAGTAGCCATGGATGAAGGAAGTGGTAAATAATACTCTAATGGAGCCACTGTGGTTTCCCAATCTGCATTCCAATCAGACTCACTATCCCCCCAAATATGCCAATATGCCTGAACCTTATTCTGAATTTCTCACAAAGAAGTAGAAAATTATTTTTCTAATTTCTAAAATTACATCAGGATTGGCAAAGAAACAATTCTCAGTTTTCATGCTGTAAATGAATTGATGATTATAATTCCTCTTTACTTTACTTGATAATATTAAATTGATAAGTGAACTTAGGTGAAATGTAGTCATTAGGTCAGTATATAGTCAAGTATCAATAAATGGCAATTTACTGCTAACACATTTGGGCTTAGTAATTGAAGTCCATATTGTCTCCTACTCCTGCCTGAGGGGTGATGGGTAAGAGTTGTTCACTGACAATATTTACAATATGTGCCAGTTATGTGTGATAAACTCCTTAACCTGAAAATTTTAACTAAACTGAATACCAATCTCTTATGAAGCCGATACATCATATTTTCAATATTCCCTTAAGCTACAGTGGATTCAAATTTCAAAGAATGAGTGCTTACTATACATTAGGTATGCTGCTACAGTCTGGAGATATGTTTTCAACTGGTGTAAATTTCATTTAAAAGAGAGAAGTGGCTCTGAATTATTTTTATATTCCAGAGAGTCATAATGTGACACAGAATGGTATGTTTATTTTAAACCAAAAGGGATACTACTGGAACACTTAAGGTTCTTAATCTTTCTTCTTAACTCTATAACTGTTTTCAAGTTTATTTAAACATTTATTCTTGTGATTATTTTTCAAACTAATGTGGATAATACTTGCACAGACAAGTGTTTTAAGAAGAAAACATTTCAACTCTTAGTGGCTTAAAGCCATCCTACAAAACTGCTGTAACCAATTAGTGATAGCTGCCTCAGCAGTGACGAACAGTGAAAAACACTGGGCATTTATTTGTCAACCCTGACCTATTTCATCAGTTTTATGTAGTCTCTTCCCTTCAGATCTCCTACTGAGTCCCTTCAAAGATCCTCGTGATGGAACTTCCACCCATTCTTACAAAATGACATTTCCCTTTCTTCAGCCAGTCTTTCCCACTGCCTGAGTCTAATCTCCACAGTGACACTTAATAAACCCTTCCCTGGTGCAGATGTCCTGACGCAAAAAGGCAGACTCTCCTAACATTCAAGAGTTTGTCAGATAAGTCACACTTCAGGCCCAGACACCTTAGATGGTAGATGGCCAAACCCTATAGAACGTGGTACATCCATGATTTGCATTCAGGCAATCGCGCACCAGAGTCTCTACGCTTAAGTCACTGCAACAGGCACGTGGTTGCTGCCACTTCTACAACATGCATTAAACATACATCTTAGTCCCTCCGTTCAAAATAAACTGAATCCATTACTAATAAAAGCAAAATCTCTACAGAGAAAATATTACAATTTACTACTTGCACAGCAAATGTGACATTACAGGACTTTTAAATAATTCAAAACTGGCATTTTCTAATTAAAGACACACTAATAAGCATGTTAATAAATGTTTTACACTTATTATGGAAAAATAGTGGTATATAAATATGCTTCAAAAAATGTAAAAATGACCATATAATTTATTTTCTTATGTTCCATACAGTCTTGTATTGAACATGTAATAGTATTTGAACATAATTTAATGTGGTAACTACTGTTAACGTTAAAAATACACATTATCAGTGTAACTGATATGGATTCAACCCAGAACCCATAACAATTCTATTCACATCCTGTGTAACTCCATGGGGATTCTACAAGGAAAGTTTCCATATATGGTAATTTTTCCCCATAGACTCCCCACAGTTTATACAGGATATGAATCTGGTCCATTGTGACAATGAAAACAACAGATCACTGAAAACTCATGTGTAATTTCTGCTGAACAAACTAGACTAACAATTAAGGAAACCAGTACTCAAGTGAAAATAAGTACTCTGAACATTTTAAAATAACCATTGGGTATTTTCATTCCATTCCTATACTAACAGAATCAGTATATAAATATCCAGGGGGAAAAAAACCAAATTCCTATCTTTATTTTGTTTAAAATATTCCCTTGATTCTAAAAATCACTATGCCAACTATTAACAGGCAAGGAACCCAAAAGGAAATTTCACATCAGACTTAACATTGTCAGAAGAAAAGAAAAGACAATAATATAGTAAGACAAGCCAGAAGCATTATATGAGCTTTACTTCTCAGGCTCCCATATGATCATGTCCCAGTGTGAATTCAGTGATTCATAATTATTTTTCTTTATTGTGACTTTAGCCATCTGCGGTTTCTATTTATCTAAAGTCGTGTAATTTTTTTTCTTTTATTTAATGTTCTAAGTATAGAATTAGCAGTAAGTTTTTGTGTGTATATTTAAGTATGTGCATTTTAAGTAAGATGAAAGCATCTAAAATTCAATACAGCTAAATACTAACAGCTGGATTAAACATTTGGAAAGAAAAATGACTTTCTGAATTACCTAGCTTCATATGACAAAAACTAATAAAGGGAGAGATATAGTACTAAAATGTCAACCATAGTAACAGCCAAAACAGCAGTGTCATACAGTGTCAGACTTTATTTTTTTGGGGCTCCAAAATCACTGCAGATGGTGACTGCAGCCATGAAATTAAAAGACGCTCACTCCTTGGAAGGAAAGTTATGACCAACTTAGATAGCATATTCAAAAGCAGAGACATTACTTCGCCGACTAAGGTCCGTCTAGTCAAGGCTATGGTTTTTCCTGTGGTCATGTATGGATGTAAGAGTTGGACTGTGAAGAAGGCTGAGCACCGAAGAATTGATGCTTTTGAACCGTGGTGTTGGAGAAGACTCTTGAGAGTCCCTTGGACTGCAAGGAGATCCAACCAGTCCATCCTAAAGGAGATCAGCCCTGGGATTTCTTTGGAAGGAATGATGCGAAAGCTGAAACTCCAGTACTTTGGCCACCTCATGCGAAGAGTGGACTCACTGGAAAAGACTCTGATGCTGGAAGGGATTAGGGGCAGGAGGAGAAGGGGACAACAGAGGAGATGGCTGGATGGCATCACGGACTTAATGGATGTGAGTCTGAGTGAACTCTGGGAGTTGGTGATGGACAGGGAGGCCTGGCATGCTGTGATTCATGGGGTCGCAAAGAGTCGGACACGACTGAGCAACTGAACTGAACTGAGGACTTATACTGCAGAACAGTCCAGTGTGAACAGCCATTTTTTGAAAGACCATAGTTGCTGTTAACATCTCAACTGATTCACATAAGTTAACCAAAACAATAGACCCAAGTTTAATCTCACGTATGACTGGTTGTCAAGAATGGCCCTGAAATACATAAAAAGGGAATGTGACTCATTTATTCTTCTATAAAAGAGTTGTCTGTTTAATTATACAGTTTCTTGGTGATCTAATATTGCTTGAGTATATTCATTTTACTATCTCTCACACAATGGCTCAAAATTTGAGATAATTACATTGTTCTTAGAAGCATGATACCATACTCACTATTAAAACTGAGAAGCTGTCAGTTCCAAATTAATGCATTCATCAGTAATGAAAATAAAAAGCAACAGCTGCCCTTTTGGTATGCATCAAAGAAAATCATATGGGGCAGCACATATACCCCAAATCCTTTCCAGCATCTAGCTGCCTACTGAAGGTGAGATGGGCATGCAGAAAATGGCAAGGAAGATTTGCAAGATAGTCATACCGCAGCTAAAAAGAACTGACAATCTGACACACAGGTCCACCATATACCCATCACCACTAAACTCACAAAATACTACTGCTCTGCTGGGATTAGGGTAATTTCTCTTTCCCTTTCAAGATACAGTAGATGTTCTTTCTAATATGTTACAACTACAACAAACTGTTCAGAGGAGAGATTAAATGACACTATTTGCCCCAAGGGTACACTGTTTCTGAAAACGTAGGATGTAGCTCTCTTCCCTGAACTAATAAGGTAGGTGCTTTTAAAGACACTTTAACTTATTAGAAAAGAGCACAATTCCCACCACAGCACATCTTAAATGTGCTTTGAGGCACATCCTACCCTTGAGGATTAAAAAAGTTAAAACATGGGAGGGGAGACAGGAGGAGGACTGAGCTAGAAAAACACTAATTGAATAAATATCCATGTATTTGAAGTGCTTACTCTTTGGAGAATAACTGGCTTTATGATGAAGGATGTAACCAAATGGAAGCAGTACAAAGTCAGTGTCCCTTACTTCACAAAAAGAAAAGATGAACTTTTTCTCTATAAAATTTTAAGAGGAAAAGAAATTTTAATTTTGTGGAATTCCATTGATTTTAAAAAAAAGGACTATCACTAAATCAAGCATTCAGCATATGCATTTAAATGACTATTCCCCTCACTAAACTTTCTTTTTAGTACTTACATCCTAAGCCTAAATTACTTTGACCAGACTAAAATTGCATTTCCTCAAAGCAGATAAAGGGCAGACCTATTACTCCCATTTTTAGACATGGGAAATTTCGGTAAAGGAAAAGCTCAGTGAAATACATCAAGATGGTAACAGATTACAGAAGCTATACTTCCTGCTTGGTACTAATGATTAATTTACACATAAGATAGAACACTTTCATTTCAAAGTAGGCTGAAAATAGTTTGTGTCCAATTTATACAACTATGGGAGATTCAGATATACTAAGTTAGAAAAAATGAGACTCCAACACTGTTGGAGTTCTTCTGTAAAGTGAATCAAGAAGATATTCACTGAAGCGAGGTCAGACAGAGCATTTATTAATTCTGTTGCCATAACTATGTAAGTTTTAATTCTGATAAACTTTTTACTTTTCCAGGTAAGTTTTTTTTGTCATTTTAAAGACTTAAAAAATGTGTGTGGTGGGGGAGGGGTGGGGGAGAGGGTTGCTTTTTGGGTGTTTACATTAAGTAATATGATTTCAGTGAGACTAAACATGTTATAATGTGATTCCTAGGTTACCTCAAATTCCTGACCTGAAACATGAAGTCAACTTAATCAATCCAGTACTTGAAAATGAAGGCATGGAAGTTGCTATTGACATTTCCTCTTCTTATAGGCAAAGAGTTAAAAGCAGAGAAAGAAAATTTTAATCATGTACAAGTAACAATATCAACAGAATTCAGAATAGTGATCACCTTTTGGCAAGGAACAGAAGTAACATTGGGACAAGCAATATTGACCGGGAAGGGTCATCACAAAAGAACTTTCTGGAGTAAAAACAATGCTCTGTATCTCAAACTGGGTAGCAGTTCTAAGGTGTAAACAGGCAAAAATTCAATGCGTTCCACACTTTGATTTATGCATTTTTTGTATGTGAACCATACCTCAATTTAAAAGTAAAAGCATCCAATACAAGTAAGTTACTGCAACCAGAAATTAAGGATAAGAATTATGAAATCAGAATATGTTAGAAAAAAAATGGACCTTTCCAAGATCTAGCATAGCACTGTACACAGAATAGATGGCTAAACAAGTATTCACTGTAAAAATTTAGTAAAAATATACTAGGTGGTTTAGAAGATCCCTTCTGAACTAATTAGAACTTCTAATGTGACTATTTTTCTGAATATTCTAAATATAGTCTCAGTCTATAAAACAGCCTCCAAAAGATGGAAACTAAAGGCCTAGAAAAGCTATGCCTCAAAACACAAAGAAAATACACTTGTCTCAACTCTGAGTACACATTTAAGGAATCTCCTTATCTAAGGAAGGCAGTCCATTCTCAACATTTTGCAGCCACTGACAGTACAAATCTATCTATGGTCTTCTAGTGACAAGCAGGAAACAAAACATAATACTCAGTAAAGTAAAAAAAGAAAAAAAAACCTACATGATGATGTTCTGTCTTCTGAATGGCATTCTATCTGTACAGTAATTTGGTAGCTATGAAGACCAAAAGCAACCAGCAGTTTTCAAACATAGATCATAGCACATGGATGATATTATCAAAAGATGAGGTTTAACGATCAAGAAAAGCTATCTGCTGGGTAAACCTGGCCAGACAATGTTAAGAGTCCCTATGTCAAGAACCCAAAGGTTCCCACACTGAGTTTCAACTTCCATTTTCAGCTAAACAAAGTAATAAGACTAATTTTCCTTTAGGATGTAAATACTTCTATCTACTCTACCTAGGTCCCTACTTAAACAAAATTCAGTGACTGAAACGAAATTGGAAGGTAATCCTGGGTGACAATAATTCCAAATGTATCATTTTAAGTGAATTCAAAAACCATTTTTAAATTATTAAAAAAAATAAAACTATCACATGCTGAATGGGAATCACATTCATTGTTATTCTGTCTTGACCTTGATAAGGCATTGTGGTAATTCAGAAATGGGACGCTTGTAGGTAAAACAACAAAAATAATCCACCCTTTAAAATAGCCAATCAAGAAACAGAAGACCTGAGGAGTATCAGCTCTCTTGAAATACTGCTATTCTGGAATAATCATCAACTATGTATAAATAATCACACTGATTACCCAAAATCAGAAAGGAGAGACTGAATTATATATTCATAAGAAATGTATTTCTTAAATTCCTGCCCTAACCCTCTCTCCCCACAAAGCCAGTGTCTTGCCAATGTTTAAAGTCCTAGGTCAGCAGGTTGAGCCTCTTTATAAATTCTGAACTGTCACCTTTGCTTATGGATAATGACAAAATATTCTGCAGAGCCTGTATAACTGCATTGACAAGTTATACTATTCTACATCCAACATTAAATAATTCAGGTTACTTACACTGGTCATCATTTTTCAAATACCCATTTTAGCTGTCCACAAGTGCCATCTAGCCCAGCCCCTTGTGCGGGGCCTGCTCTGCACCAAAGCAATTTCATCATATAAGTTTTAAGACAGATATGCTGCTGCTGGACTGTGGCGCTAGCCAGCATATCAAAATTGAAGCCATTGTGTTAAAAAAAAAAAAAAAAAAAACCATTAAAAAAAAAAGCTTAACTTTTATTCTTTGTATCTACATGTAATGTCTGCCCCTATGTTTCTGTAAAAATATGGGAAGAAGCTATAATGACACCTCTTTCTCCTTTTAGATTAAAAAATGTAAGCCTTTTTTTCTTTCTTAATAAACACTAACATCTCAGATCCTCACAGTATCTATTTTAGGGTTTAAGGGCCATTATAGAACCACAACAATAGATCAGTGACAGACTTGATCCCACCAATTAACACGTTCTGGGGAGGCTGCCTAGATTCCTGTCTTCTTCCCTCCCTCTTGGAGGCCTGATTTTGACCACACTGACATCCCTGGCCTTAAGGATGAATAACCCAGTGAAGGGGAAGTCCTTTTCCTGAGACCAATTTATTTGTAATTAGAGTCAAAATACAAAGGCTGGACTGACCTACGGCAAAGTGATATGAACTCCAAGCCAATGAAACCATGACAGTAAGCAGATTTCTAAATAGCAAAGTGAGATCCATTTACTTACATGAAGATTCAGTGCCAAACATGGCTGGCTCCAGAGGCTGCTTTTAAAAAATTAGAAGAATGGAGAAAAGAAGGAAGGAAGAAAAAAATCGAGGACAGTGTACGTGTGAGAGTGGAGAGATGAGCTGCTACACAGCAGAGGTCATGAAGACAGACAATGCAGTCCAAGCTGTGTCCAGCTGCCAGATTCTCCTCTTACAAGCTTCAGTGTTCTCCCGTGTGATTGAAAAGCAAGGTCTCCTACAGCACCAAAAACCGAAGAGCTGCTTTTGAAAATCCAATAGGGAAAGGCAGGCCGACGTGGCTCTTCTGGGATGCAGGGAGGCAGGACTAGGTAGCAGCGGGGGCAAGACTGGGAGCAGCAGCAACAGCGGATACTGCAATCCCCAGCCCAGTTATAGCAGTGAGACAATAGCAGGGCTTATGCATACACTGGTGACGTCAGAGACACTGCACAGACCGACTGCGCTGCTTGAGCCAGAGGCTCCAGGGGCTTCAGGGGAGCAAGCAATTCAAAGGGGAATTCCTTTGTCACAAAATGCCCAAGACCAAGAGCCACATACACATTCACATATATATTCACCCTTCTGACAAGACCTTCATCCTGAGATACCAGGCACTAAAAGAGACCTCAAAGAAATTTAAATATTGGCTTTATAGCAACCAACCACAAAGATATGCAAATTAGGGTTCTTGATTTTATGCAGCAAGTAGAACTTTTCAAAGGAATTAAGAATATGAGAAATGAGGAAAATAACCTACTGTTTAAAATAACCAGAGTTCATTGCTTTTTCAGTAGGCTTGGGTAGACTGACAGATCAGGGGTTGTATACTCAATCACAAGTATGTGAAAATATGTACACTATTCCACACATATCCTGGCATATAAATTCACAAGCAAATGTAATAGTAAAACAACACTATAAGGGCTAAAACAGTTTGACACTCAAATGCTAATGAATACATTATTAGCTGTTTTACAACTATTATGCAAACGTGAAAACCACTACTCCAGGAATATGTGTAAGTATACATTTTTCCTATCCTATTTTTTTTGCTTTATTTTTATTTTGTCTTATGAGAATTCCTGTCATTTTTCCAGGGTAACTCAGTAATGTTAATGCTGTGTACACCCTGTCTGCAAGTAGGCATATATGATCAACAATCATATTTCTTTTCCACACACCAAGACAAAGAAGATATTATTATTTTGTCTCTTGATTCATTACCTGCATTACCTTTACTCTTAGAAATCTACTTTTTTCTAAAATCTATAAGTGCATGGACTGTTATTAGAATATCTATCCAACATAAGCAAAGAAGGTTTGTTTCAATATTTTAAAAATATTGAAATGCACAAAAAAGTGTGGGTGTTTTTCAATAATCCCATTATTAAAGTTATATAAAACAAGAAGTTCAAAAGCTCAAGTTTCTTTTCCATTCATTCATCTAAAGTATATACTTTTCCTAATACTTTCTAAAGTTTATAGGCATGTCTTTATATAACACAGCTTTTAAACACTAAATTCTTATATAGTTGTGGAACTGCAAATTACCATGTAAAAATATCACTAATAGTTCTTCTAGTCGGTATATGTACATCCACCTCATCTTTAAATGGTTACATAATAGTCCATCGTATGGATGTGCATAAAGGTAATTTGACCTTCATCTTATCTAAAATGCTAAACCATTATGGAGAAATTGCAATGATGCTACATAAGAACAAATGTTTTATTGTAGGTAAGATAATAATGGGGCTTTACTGGTGGTTCAGATGGTAAAGAATCTGTCTGCAATGCTGGAGACTTGGGTTCAATCCTTGGGTCAGGAAGATCCCCTGAGGAAGGGCAAGGCAATCCACTCCAATATTCTTGCCTGGAGAATTCCATAGACAGAGGAGCCTGGTGGGCTACAATCCATGGGGTCACAAAGAGTCAGACACGACGGAGGACTAACACGTTAACGTTAACAAAGATAATAATAAGGGCTTCCTTGGTAGCTCAGTGGTAAAGAATTCTCCTGCAATGCAGGAAATGCTGAAGATGTGGATTTGATCCTTGAGTTGAGAAGATCCCCTAGAGGAGGGCATGGCAACCCACTCCAGTATTCTTGCCTGGAGGATCCCACGGACAGAGGAGCCTGGCGGGTTACAGTCCATAGGGTCACAAAGAGTCAGACACATCTGATGTGACGGAACAAACACACACACAAGATAATAATAACCAATTTTTACTGAATGTTTACTCTGTACCAGGTATTATTTTGAAAACTTCACATATATCAGCTTACTTAATCTTCATAACAATCCTACAAGGCAGATACCATTATTATCCACATTTGATAGATGGTGGTCATGCAGGTTACTGAATGATAAGCTGGGATTCAAACCCAGGCACTCTGGTTTCCACACATATGCTCGTAACTACTCATCTATAATGTCTCTTGGAAAAAAATTACCAAAATTATATTTTAAGAATTCAACTAAAATAAAAGGAAAATAGAAATCAATAAAAAATATGGAGAAGAAAGTTCTTAAAAGAAAAAGGTCACCAAAAACACTAAAAATGAGAGAAAATTGCAAAAATTAAGAAAAATGCATCCCTCCTAAAATAAGCAGTCCAGGTTAACAACCAGTGGAAAACACAAGTATACCTCAAAGATACTGTAGGCTCTGTTCCAGACCACGACAGTAAAGCAAGTCACACAACTTTCTGGTGTTCCAGTGTATACAAACGTTATGTTTACACTGTACTATAGTCTATTAAGTGTGCCACAGCATTATGTCTAAAAAAATGTTAATTTTAAAATACTTTAATTGCTAAAAAATACTGACGATCACTTGAGCCTTCAGTGTGTTACAGTAATAATATCAAAGATCACTGATTATGGGTCACCATCGTAACAAATGTCACACTGAAAAAGTTTGAAAAATGTGTGAGATGAAAGTTTGTGAAAATGAGAAATGAAAAGTTGTGAGAATGACCAAAATGTGAGATAGAGACAGAGAGTGGGCAAATCTGTTGGAAAAAATGGTGTTGACAGACTTGCTTGATGCAGGGTTCCCCAAAACTTGCAATTTGTAAAAGGATGCAATTTCTGCAAAGAGCAATAAAAGGAAGCTCAAGACGACGAGGTATGCCTGTATCAATAATAGTGCTGATATATATAGCTGTAGGAAGTAGGAAAGGGCAATACACTTCAAAAGGGCTAAAACCAGAATATTATCTTACATGAGATCTGTTTTAAATTGTATACCAGATGTTGCACATGAATAGTCACACAAAAGGGGGTGGATATGGCCAAAAGAAAGGCAAAAGGAAAAGTAGAATAAGCAAAGGATCCCTGGATAACAGATATAGTTATTCCTCCATATCAACCAGTTCCACATCTGTGGATTCAACCAACAACAGATCAAAACATTCAGGAAAAAATATTACAGCAAGTTCCAGAAGCAACATTTGAACTTGACACAAGTTTTTTGTGTCAAAAATGCTATTTTTGACATGGCATTTGCATTGCATTTACATTGTACTTACAACTTACATAGCATTTATCTCATATTAGGTATTGTAAGTAATCTTGAGATGATTCAAAATATGCAGAGGGGATGTGTGTAGGTTATAAGCAAACACTGCACAATTTTCATATAAGGTATTTGAGCATCTGCAGATTTGAGGTTAGGGGTAGTCTGAAACCATCCCCCGCAGATACTGAGTGACAAATGTACTTTCCATAGTCTATATACAACAACTTCTTGCCAACTCACTGATGTAGCCCCTCTGTTCAGTTCATACATGAAGATGTCTATATGCATATGTAAATACATTTTCTGAGTGCCTATATTTATTTCCTGGCACAGACTTCTAACAGTAAGTTAAAGGCTGCATTATTTTTCAAGACATCTACTTTTTAGATAACTATAGCAGGATCAGGCTTCCCTAGGGCTCAGCTGGTAAAGAATCTGCCTGCAATGTGGAAGACCTGGATTCAATCCTGGGTTCAGAAGATCCCCTGGAGGTGGGCATGGCAACCCACTCCAGTATTCTTGCCTAGAGGATCCCCATGGGCAGAGGAGCCTGGTGGGCTACAGTCCATGAGGTCGAAAAGAGTTGGACACCACTGAGTGACTAAGCACAGCATAGTAGGATCAGTATGTTAAAAAAAAATTAGGTCTCACTTGCCACAAAACTGGATACATATGACAGCCTCTAATTCCTGTTAAGGTCTCTATAATCTTCAGATGTCAGTGGTATTTCTAAACACCTCTGGAAGGTTGGGATCCATACGGCTGAAGACCCATCTTTGAAAATACAGATTTTGAAATTTTAGTTTGCTCCCATTCTCTCCTCTGGACAGCTAGCATGAGCTCAGAGAATGAAGACAAATTTTAAAATGCTACCTAAAGAAAATGTAAAGAAAGGAAATGAAGGAAGAATAAAATTGACTAATATCCTCCATACTCCTTCATAAAATCACATAATTTACTCTGAAACCAAAGTGATCTTTGGATTATCAATTGTGTACAATTATGCCTGCCTGTGACCTTGCCTGCCTGCCACCCTGCCCTTCTATTAGTAAAGTGAGTACTGTTAATTTCAGGATAAAATTAGTAATGAAAGAAGAGATCAACATTCAAAATAACTTAGTGGTCAAAATAATTATTGTTAAACTAGAATGTTGTAAGAAAAACAATAGTAAAATATTAAAGTAAGTCAATAGTAATTCTTAGAAGAAACCCGATTCATAATCGACTCAACAACTATTTCCTGAAAGCCTAGTTCTTGTACTCTAAGGGTACAGCCATTAACAAACTCCCTCCTCTATGGAGCTTATATTCCAGAGGGTGAGGCAGACAAACAAATATGTAATGTATTCAGTGGGGGTATATGTTATAAAGAAAGATAAGAGGAATTAGAGGATGAAGACTGATTGAATGGGAGGGTTACTTTAGGTAAAACTGTCAAGTAATGTCATCCTAAAAAGATGACTTCAACAGAGACCTAAAAAACTGAGAACAACCACATGGGTAACACGGAAACTACATGGGGAAAAGAACTTTCCAGAAGAACAAAATAAATCTATTCTTAAATAATCAAGACTCAATTTTCTATTGGAAGATAACCCCTCTAGTACTATGACGCTGTCATTAGTATTAATACAAAAGTGGTTGTGCTGAACTGTGCTCACAGCAAAATAAATTCTATTTTTGAATGCAAAAGAATTCACTCTCCCATGAGCTGAAAACATGTGTTCGTCTCATCAAAGTTTAATATACCAAATATACCTATTTTTGCAAATATGGAAATATTTTTAAAATATCACCACAGAAGACAACACTCAAAATAGCTTCCCACCACATCAGACAACTAATTTAATTAATTTAATTATCTCTATTAATTTGGTAAGAATTTAAACCTCATTTTCTCTTAAGAGTATATATAGCAATTTTAAAAGTGTCATATCTGGAGTTCCTCTGGAGCTATATTCTTTGTTCACATTAAAGTTTTATTTTCTTAGTATTCCTCTTGATGTTTATTTAGCATGTTAAAAGTTATGTGTCTTTTAAAATACCATCTATGAAAAAAAATACCATGTATGGGTTATTATTTAAAAACAACAGAGAAGTGTTTTAATGACAATATATAAACTACAGAAAAACTTTAAAAATCAGTGATTCTGTCCTTTGGGGAAAAAATTGTACAAATTTATAATTAAATATATGTATAGTGAAGCTCCCTGGTAGGACTTCAGAAATTTTATTCCTTTGTCTATAAAATGTATTCCTTCCTGCTTCAACATAGAAACAGACATAGAGCCTTCTAACAAATAAGTATATTCTATTTCAGAGTCCTGGCACAAAATTCTGGTGCACTAAAGTCAAAAGGAAAAGAAATCCAAAATCCAGAGAGAGATATACTATTATTGTATTTGCTTTAAAGAACTCTAAAATAGGAAATATGGATTTATAGAAAAAATGTATTTGAGTGTTTAGAATAATTAATTACTTCTAAATGTTTCAGCTTCAAAAAATATTCACACAAAAGTCCTTTACAGAGCAAGTGCCTAAAATTTGCATTTTATTAACAATTTCACAATAATTTGATTTTCACCATAATTAGCTATCTTGTCAAAGATCTATCCATAGAGCAAAAGGGATCACTTATAAAGAACATGTAAGTGCTTAATTTAAATGCACACTAGGATTTTGTCAATATTTGGGATACGGAAAATAGGTCTCTGCCCTGGTAGAAAAATCTTCTTAAAGTTTTTGTTGTTTAGTTTATAAGGAATATGTCAGGAAAGTGTCACCATAACCCAAAAATTCAAATTTAGGGAAATATAATTTTGAACTAGTTGCACAAATTTTGAGCAAAGATCCATGCCCTTATCTCCTATTACCACCTCACCTCTCAACCCCACTTTCACCCCATCCAATCTAAGGGAATCCTCTACTTACTCATCAAGAACCACCACCCACAGTTAACTTAATCTTAACTTTACTCTTATACCAACTTACCACTCAGTGAAACTAGAAACTAAGAACAAGGTTAACCAGTTTAAAAAAAGAAGAGGCTAGTTACACTCAGAAATTTAGGATAAAAACTGAAATTCTCCAATTCACTTCACCATGTCAACTCCGTCTAAAAGACGGAGCCACACACACGTACAAAACCACCACCACAATGTCAAAAATGCTTTACAGTCTCCGCAGGCTGTATGTTTTATTCTCCCTGTGGCATAGTCCGAGCTCAGATGTTTGTACTCTAAAGCTTCTTGACCAGAGGATCAAAATGTGAATTAAATATGAGTTGCTGTTTAAGTCTGTTTGAGTATGGCTCAAACGAAAATACAAGAAACAACAAGCATATGTCTGACAAATTCCCTTAAGTATATATGTATGCTGAATTAATCATGATTTGTATACAACAAAGTAATACATACAACAGGAGTAAACTCATGCATAATAATTTTTAAAATACCTTCATTTATAAACATAACCAATGTAATTTTAAAATAATTCAAAATAGTATATTTTAAGTAATTCTATGTGGCTGGAAATATTTTAAATTTAATTTTACCTGTATAATCCATAGAGAAGCAGTAGGCAGGGAACCGGGTATTTTCCAAAGTAAAACTCTATCAGACTCAAAATGAAACAGCTCCCCGGACAGGCAAACCGCTCTGGGGACAGCCTCCTGCCATGTGACACTGAGCACACACACACTTCTGCTTATCTCTATTCAAGTTGCAACGGTCATGGCTCTGCTCTCCTTTGCCTGTTTTAAAGTCATCCTTAGAAAAGTCTTTCTTAGAAGAGAAGTATTATTTCTTCCCATTTCATTCCTGTATTATTAGTTTAAAACTAGGGAAAAAATAAATTTTCTTCTTTCTCTGAGGGCAAAGAACTCAAAATATGTATACTTCATCCTAGTACTCAACATTACCAAGCAGCATAACCTGAAAGGAGTCAGCAACTAGATTTTTAGGGAAAACAGTCTTTTGTCATTATGCTCATTCCTTTGATAGTATGTACATGTAATCTACTTGAAACACCTTTGATTTGTAAACAAACCTAATACAGGTGATGAAAGAACAATCCTTTAAAGCATATCTAAAACCTTTAACTCATTTATCTGAGTCCTGAAACAGACATCAGATTAAAAGGACATATGGTCATTCCTGTAACAGACTGTATCTGATGTAATCTTTTACGTCACATTGCCACATGCACTGAGCCATCTTTTCCTTCATTACCAATTGTTTTCATCTTGAATATGTCCTGCCTAAAGAAACCTTAAAAATGGTTACTTCATCTTGACACAACAATTCTTTAGACCTCGCACAGATACAAGATACAAATTTTTAAACTTTTTATCAGCCGTCTTTTTTTTTCCAGCAACCTGAATGGTTGGATAATGTCCAGTTTATAAATATAGTAATACTCTCCCAGATTGCAACTACTTTGAGAAAGAAAAGTACTGATGTTTTGAGTGGTTTTATTGGAGTAGTGGGATATTTTGCCACTTTTCCTCCATGGAATAGGTTTCTCCATGAGATAATTACAAAGTTGACAATACTAACAATATGATTCTAATCTTCAATATAACATCAGAAGTATAAACAGTACAGAAATTTAAACATTTTGAGCCCAACATCATCTATAATTCTATGAAATGAATGAGAAAGCATCATTACATTCAGCCATCTAGGCGATGCTTCATTACCATAAGCAGATCCCATTACACCACCATTCTGCTAACAGTCAAAAGCTGTTAATTCCCATCAACTTCACCTGTCACTGTTGCTAAGCAGCCCTGTCTTACTTCTGGGGCTTTAATTCTCTTTATCTCAATCTAGGGTACTGACTAGGGAGCTTTCTATGAGCCACAAAAATTTGATATACTTTTTTCCTGATAATTAAAATGTGCAAATGGCTAAAACATTATGATTGTTTTTCAATGGTAAGCTAAAAATTCCTAATAATAGCTGTCTTAATTTCCACACAACTTACAAGTATGTGGAAATACTGATAGCCATTATCAGATGTCACAAGAAATGAAGTTTTGAGCATTTCACAACTTAGTGCTGTCAGCATGGATTTGAGCAACATCATTTTAAGAATAATTGTTTTATTTTTATCCTTTATATTTTATAACTCTTAAATCACAGATATTTTAAGGAAATGCATTTTATTCATAAATAAGAACATAATGAAAAATCCAAATAAGAAAGTAAAAGACAGATAGATGGGTAGATGGCTCTAAAACCTACAGTCCACAGTTAAGTAATTCACCACACCTCAGAAAGCCAGCAGAGTGGTTAAGAGCCAGGCTTTGTGTCAGACAGACAAGGTTTAAGTCATTCCTTAACTGGATGACCTTAAGCAAGTTTTTAAATCTCTCTGATCTCAACTAAGTGACAAAGGGCCTAGATCAACATCTGGTTTGTGACAACAGCAAGTAGGTAAACAGCACTTAATGTGGTCCAGGCATTGTTCTAAATCATGCATTAATAACTTACTTAACCCATACGATAACCCTGTGAGGTATTATCCTCATGATACAGGTGAGGAAACTGAGGTGTGGAGGGTATGTAACTTGACGAGGCCACACATCATACATAACAAAGCCAGGATTCAACCCAAGTAGCCTCACTTAGATTTCTTGTGCTTAACCACCTCCACAGATAGATGATCAATAAAATGGAAGCAGAACAAGAAAGATCATTTCCAAAAACTAGGTTCATTCTTTCCAATAATACCAGTCCTGCAGTTTGCCAAATATTTTACTTCAGTTTATAAAAACTCTTTTTATAGTTTATGTTCAATCCCAATACACAGAAAAATTAAACAGATAAGCACGATAAAAGGGATAATGTCTAAAGTCATTGTGATAGCTTAAAATAAGAGTTGCACTAGCCAGTTAAGCAGAAATAAGTAACAAGTACAGAAAGTTATAACCGTAAAAGGACTTGTACTGTGTACTACCCCACTCTCAGCAACCACTAAGCCCCTCCTTCCCCTCTCTACTTTTCAGTTTCCAAATGTCACATAAGATACGACTTATCTGGCCTCCAAAGAGGCTGAGCAGTTTCCTCTGACTTCAACGCTTACTCAGGAGGACAGCACCTTCAGCTAGATCCCCCTGCCTTCCTCCCCAAGAGTCTTCTCTAGCCTCATCTCACCCTCAGCAAAGGAGACTCACTAGTATGCCTAGATGCACGCCTCAGACACAGAAACAATTACATCACAGTCCTCCCCAAAACACACTTACAAGTCATGGGAGTCACAGGTTCTTTGCAAGTCATCTGTTCCCAGTCTACAGCCGAGGGACAAATGTCCTAAGTGCAACTGCCTGACTCAGGAACTGCCCACACTGCATCCCCGAACCCCACCCCAGATCCGGGCTATAATCTATCCCTTCATGGTCCAAGCTGGAAGAAGTAAAATTACTGAACCAGACCTGTTGAATCAACACTGCTACTCATTACCTCTCTGGGATGTGTGTTACCTATTTCCTCATAGGTAAAATGAGGAGGTTCACCTGAATGATCGCTAAAACCCTGTGCAACTCTAACAATACAGGATTCTACTTTAAGCCAATTATAACTGGATGAGAAAACTGAGTGACTTCCAGCAGGGAGCTCTTCCTTTTCCTCCAGCCCACATCACCCCCTCCTCCATCATGCTAGGGTGTTGGGAACAGCCCCACCTCAAGGGTGGGAAACCAGTGACTGAGCAGGTATTATCGAAATCTAGTGCATTTACCTTGAATGTCTAATTTCTCCAAAGGTTCAGACACTATTCCTCTCTGCTGCTGCTAAGTCGCTTCAGTTGTGTCCGACTCTGTGCAACCCCACAGACGGCAGCCCACCAGGCTCCCCTGTCCCTGGGATTCTCCAGGCAAGAGCACTGGAGTGGGTTGCCATTTTCTTCTCTAGTGCATGAAAGTGAAAAGTGAAAGACTAGACAAGCCCTAGTAATTCAGCATAGGGGTGAGCAGACAAATACAAACATTCACGAAAGACAACAGAAACAACTGGTTGGAGGCCCTCCTTACTGGTGAGTTCATGGTCTGGTGGATCATACCTCCACCAGACAAAAAAGTCTGGGTACCAGCAATAAAGCTTCTGAACGTGACCCCTCCTTCCAAAACACGACTGAGACAGACTGGACAGGGATTGCCAAGATTTCTACAGATGACAGCTCAGGGCTGAAACACAGATCTCCTCGCTTTCCTCATCATGGCTTTCCTATCTGGAGTAGTTCCTTCTATGTGAGCCCACAGCCCTTCACCTCCTTAGAGAAAGAGAATGAACAGAGCTCCCACTTTACACTTTCCTCTTAAACCTGAATATCATTTACCATAATTGTACTATAATATCTTACATCATATTTCCAACCAATAGAATAACTCACTTTATCGCACATTTTAAAACCCCATGCCCAGGATTGGATTATAAATGCTCATTCTGTTATCCCAGAAATGAAGAGATGGAGTTTTCCCTCCTGTCTCTATTCTCATCCTCCTCACCAACAAGTCACTTAAGTGAAAATGCCTTAATGGTATGCCTCATCCTAATTTCCATTTACTCTAAGGGAGAACAAAGGTTACCTAAGAAGTCACTGCTTATCCATGCTTCCTACCACACATTACAGCCTGCATCAGCCTCAGTATTTCCTTTTCATGTTCTGTCATCCTTCATTGCTTACAGGTCTACATGATTATCACATGGTCCCTCCCATATGTGAGAAGACTCCACTGCAAAAAGGGTTCTCTGACTAAAGAAAATTCTAACAGCATTAGCCCATCTCCTTGCATGAGTGTGCTCATCATACTTCAAAATGTTTAATAAACTAAGACACAGCAGCATCAAGCACCAACCAGATAACAAAACAGGATAGGAACTGTTCAACTCAATACCATGGACCGAGACCAGTGCTATATATTCTTCAAGGAAGTTAACAATCATCCTCACCAAGCACAAAAGCACAATTATGACCAAAGGCAAGGTGAAACCTGACAGAAGTTCTCCTTTACCCAACTCCAAACCCTGAGATAGGGATTATTTCTAGATAGACAACTTCTCTGCTATATTTGAAAAGAATAAGGTCAACAGTGGCAGGATCCAAAGCTGTCAGTAGCTGCAAACCTCAGACCTCTTATGAAGTAGGAGGGTCACTCCCTGCTTTCATGAGCTCCAAAAAAAGTGATATCAAGTAACCACAGCTGGAGAGAGGGGGAAAATAAATTTTATAAGAGGTGGAATACCACTGATGTTTTTATTTTATCAGAACAGTATTGTAAAAAGAGACATCAGTTTAAATGTTTAAAGTTAACCAGTGAGAAATCCATCAACTAACCCTGACAAAGAGTTAAGAGTCATGAGAAACATAACTGATATTATTAAAATGCCTGGTAAAGGTGGGGGGAGGCAGGGTGAAAATAAATGGCTGGTAAAAACATGAAAGATTAAGATCTTCCCACAAATATGGATCTAACAATAAATGCATTTGTTCATTTTACACTTTGAGGGTCATTTTATATATCCTTGAATCAAAGCTCTAGTGGAAAGATCACAAGCAAATCCAGGTTTCTACAACAAACAGAGAGGTGCCCAAGCCAAGCATATCCTTCTGTACAAAGCTTCTTTAGAAAAACCACAGACCGTGTGGTTTCAGTCTGTTTACTTGGCTGGCAAAAGGAACCACTGGAAATAAGCAAAGGAAGTCATGAAAAATAGTCACGAATGGATTATTGTGGGTTGTCCCTGCTGCTGCTGCTGCTGGAGAATCCTTCAAGAAATGCGGCAGTATTCAGCTAGAGTTTTTGGTAAGCAAAGAAAGTCACAAATATCCATATATGCTCCAAAACATAAACTAACCTTGATGTTTCAACAGGGGCCAGAACTCTTTCTACAAAGAACCAAAGAGTAAATATTTTAGATTCCATGGGACAGTCCAGTCTTGCACAGCTACTCAATTCTGCCATTTTAGTGCAGAAATAATCATAAGTTCAGTTCAGTTCAGTCACTCAGTCATGTCCGACTCTTTGCAACCCCATGAACTGCAGCACGCCAGGCCTCCCTGTCCATCACCAACTCCCAGAGTTTACCCAAACTCACATCCATCAAGTCGGTGATGCCATCCAGCCATCACATCCTCTGTCGTCCCCTTGTCCTCCTGCTCTCAATCCCTCCCAGCATCAGTCTTTTCCAACGAGTCAACTCTTCGCATGAAGTGGCCAAAGTATTGGAGTTTCAGCTTCAGCATCAGTCCTTCCAATGAACACCCAGAACTGAACTCCTTTAGGATGGACTGGTTGGATCTCCTTGCAGTCCAAGGGACTCTCAAGAGTCTTCTCCAACACCACACTTCAAAAGCATCAATTCTTTGGCGCTCAGCCTTCTTCACAGTCCAACTCTCACATCCATACATGACCACTGGAAAAACTATAGCCTCGACTAGACAGACCTTTGTTGGCAAAATAATGTCTCTGCTTTTGAATATGCTTTCTAGGTTGGCCATAACTTTCCTTCCAAGGAGTAAGTATCTTTTAATTTCATGGCTGCAGTCACCATCTACAGTGATTTTGGAGCCCCCCCAAATAAACTCTGACATTGTTTCCACTGTTTCCCCATCTATTTCCCATGAAGTGATGGGACCAGATGCCATGATCTTCGTTTTCTGAA
>SJXQ01002460.1:179654-395818 GCA_006408695.1 Aepyceros melampus | reverse complement strand
AGACCTCTCCACCATGACCCTCCCATCTTGGGTTGCCCTGCAGGCATGGCTTGGTTTCATTGAGTCAGACAAGGGTTTATTGCACTACTTTGGCACAATAACAAACTCAGACCCACCCACGGACTGTAGAAGCACATTCTGCAGTCCTAGTCCTGCTCTAAGAAAGCAAGATGGTGCAGGAAACTTAGAATTTTCTGTCCTGTCCACCAAGGACAGAAAATACCAGGAATTCAATAAAACAGCATAAAACGGCCCATCAGGGTGCTGATAAGTGGACACATAAATGATAAGCAGACATATAAAAGGACTTATCATAATACATCCAGATTTCTCATGTCAGTGGCCCCAAGAGGCAAAACCAAAACTTGCCAAGGGGTGTCCCTAAAGTTAGCGCTAGTCATTTGTTTACTTATCCTGACTGCCCTGGTTCCAACTTTATCCCTGAGTTTGAAATTTCAGAGGTGTTCTTATTAAGTTACTAAGCAACAGAAATGAGATTCCAGCTAGTCTTAAATTTGGGCTTTGTTGTTGTTGCTGTTATTTTATTCATTTATTTACTTTCAATTGGCTGATGATTACTTTACTACACTGTGTTGGTTTCTGCCATTTATCAACATGGATCAGTCATAGGTATATGCATTTCCCCTCCCACCCCATCCCATCCTTCTAGGTTATCACAGAGCACAGGCTTTGAGCTCCCTGAGTCACACAGTACATTTCCACTGGCTATCTATTTTACATATGGTAATGAGAAAGTCAATTCCTAGGCAAGCTGATAGAAAGTCGGGGTCCCTGAGGAGGAGAAAGGTGCCTGGGGCCTCTCAAGGAGGAGATGGGGTCTGGAATTCTCAAGGAGGAGGAAAGGACAAACGTTTTCTTCTACATTCCTTAGTAACAATAATGTATCCTGCTTGAGGACATGTTTCTTCTTCCTGAAAACCTTCTGATTAATCCTGTTATCTTAAAATGTTTATTACGGGAGTGAGTCTAGTAAGATGTTTACAACCTTGAGACATTCTTTTATTTATTGTAACAACCAATTAAAAAGTATATAAGTCCCTTGCTTAGACTAGTGGGGGGGGGGGCACTCTCCATCCCCCTTCTGATGTCTATGTCAGAAGCTTTCCCTGTCCCATTTCATACTTTAATAAAGCTCTGCTATGCAAAAGCTCTTGAGTGATCATGTCTGTTCCCTGGTCCCAAAGCTAAATCTTCTTCTTCAGACTGTGAATCCAACACCATTCACCATAAACCATCAGCAATGCGTATGCTTCCATGTTACTCTCCAATTCATCCCACCCTCTCCTTCCCCCGCTGTGTCCACAAGTCTCTGTATGTCTGCATCTCCACTGCTGCCCTGAAAATAGGTCCATCAGTACCATCTTTCTAGATTTCATATATATGCATTGTACTGTGCTTAGCTGCTCAGTCGTGTCTGACTTTGAGACCTCATGGACTGCAGCCTGCCAGGCTCCTCTGTCCTTGGGGATTCTCCAGGCTATAATACCAGAGTGGGTTGCCATTCCCTCCTCCAAGGGATCTTCCCAACCCAAGGATCGAATCAAGGTCTCCTGCATTGCAAGCAGATTCTTTACCATCTGAGGCACCAAGGAAGCCCATACCTATGCATTAATAAACAATATTTGTCTTCCTCTTTCTGACGTACTTCACTCTGTATAACAGGGCTACTGTATAACACAGTAGCCTTCATAGTTCTATATGAAGTTCCAGTCCTGATTTTACTTAGTTGACCTTTTCCCCTCTGCTTCCTTACACTTTATATGCTCTGTATGTCCTGGTCTTCTCTTTAGGGTATTCATAAACACCTCTGAGGTTTCAACCTGCCAACTTTCATTGGACATCATCTTTAATTGGATGTCATTCATTTGAACCACCTCCTCTGGGTTTCTCATTACAGGGAGTGTATTATATGCATTTGTCAATTACCAAAGATTGACATTGGGCATCATTCTTATCTCTGTCTTTGCCCCTTTCCCTTTCATCCAGTTACCAAGTCATGTTGAAAACTTGGCTGTAGGAAGCCTTGAATGGTTCTAACTGTTGTAGGTCAAGCTGAAACATGTCCCACAGCTGGCTGAGACATCTCGCCCCTGTTTACCTCTTGAGTCTTAAATCTTCCCTCCCAACCACACCACCCACCTTATGTCCTGCCCATCACACAGACTCAGAAGCATCAT
The DNA here is from genome assembly GCA_006408695.1 of Aepyceros melampus. Taxonomy (NCBI): domain Eukaryota; kingdom Metazoa; phylum Chordata; class Mammalia; order Artiodactyla; family Bovidae; genus Aepyceros; species Aepyceros melampus. Next base: position 393,620 of record SJXQ01002460.1, on the reverse strand, counting down.
TGGGTTTGACCATCAGTGAGAGAGCACCTCTAAAAAGTGCAATTTTTAAAATTATTTTATTTACTAGTTTCAACATATGAAAAGCAACTACTCTGTAAGAGTTTGTTCATTTCCACTCCTCTCCCAGATATAACACCACACAGATCATTCTCTCTTTGGAAAGCATGACTCTTCAGCCCCCACACAAAACCCAATCCTTCTTTCTTTGTGAATTCTGTAGTGCAGTAGTCTAGACTCTTTAGTTAGTAAGTGATAGAAATTTTTCTCAAAGCACAGTTTAATAATAAAAGTAGTAGTTGTATAAAGGAGTTATCACCTACCCCTCTTCACAAGCAGTTGCCCACCACCCACCCCTCTACCACAGAGATGGGCTTGTGCAGCTAGGGTTTCTACCTATGATGTCCTCCACCTGCTTCAGACCATAGTAAATTGATCCAAGGCGACCATCTAACCCTGGAGAAGACAATAGCAACCCACTCCAGTACTCTTGCCTGGCAAATCCCATGGACGGAGGAGCCTGGTAGGCTGCAGTCCATGGGGTCGCTGGGAGTCGGACACGACTGAGCAACTTCACCTTTCACTTTCATGCATTGGAGAAGGAAATGGCAACGCACTCCAGTGTTCTTGCCTGGAGCGTCCCAGGGACGGGGGAGCCTGATGGGCTGCCGTCTATGGGGTCGCCCAGAGTCAGACACGACTGAAGCGACTTAGCAGCAGCAGAACATCTAACCCAGTGAACCAAAAACTCTCTCTTTCTCCCAAAACTCAAATCAGAACCAAAATGTCTTTCCGTCTGGCTGGACCCAAATATATAATTTCTTACATGGTGAAATAACTACATCTTTCTCCACGAGCAGACAAAGACAAGTAGTGAAGTAGAAAAAAGAAGAAACTAGACATTCAGTTCCAGAGGAGATGATGGCACCCCACTCCAGTACTCTTGCCTGGAAAGTCCCGTGGATAGAGGAGCCTGGTGGGCTGCCGTCTATGGGGTCGCACAGAGTTGACACGACTGAGCGACTTCACTTTCACTTTTCACTTTCATGCATTGAAGAAATGGCAACCCACTCCAGTGTTCTTGCCTGGAGAATAACAGGGACAGAGGAGCCTGGTGGGCTGCCATCTATGGAGTCACACAGAGTCGGACACGACTGAAAAGACTTAGCAGCAGCAGCAGCAGACATTCAGTTCAGTTCAGTTCAGTCACACAGTCATGCCTCACTCCTTTCGATCCCATGGACTGCAGCACGCCAGGCTTCCCATCCCTCCTCACCTCCCAGATCTTGCTCAAACTCATGTCCATCGAGTTGATGATGTCATCCAACATCTGCCATCCAACCATCCTCTGTCGTCCCCTTCTCCTCCTGCCTTAAATCTTTCCCAGCAGCAGGGTCTTTCTAATAAATCAGTTCTTTGTATCAGGTGGCCAAAGTATTGGAACATAAGTCCTTCCAAGGAATATTCAAGACTGATTTTCTTTAGGATGGACAGGTTTGATCTCTTTGCAGTCTAAGAGACTCTCAAGAGTCTTCTCCATTACCACAATTCAAAAGCATCAATTCTTCAGTGTTCTTTCAGACATACTGAAAATCAAATAAAAACAATGGTAATAATAAGAATTAAAGGATTCCTATATTCTTTGAGTCCCTCTTTGCCATCTTTCCTCAGAGCTGGAAGCATTTTCACACTTGAAGTGAAGTTACTCAGTCGTGTCCGACTCTTTGTGACCCCATGGACTGTAGCCTATCAGGCTCCTCCGTCCATGGGATTTTCCAGGCAAGAGTGCTGGAGTGGATTGCCATTTCCTTCTCTAGGGGACTTTCCCAACCCAGGAATCAAACCCGGGTCTCCTGCATTGCGGGCAGACACTTTACCGTGGGAGCCATCAAGAAGCCCTTGAGTTCCACCAGATATCCATAGGCCTCCCTCTCTGCTTCAGTACAGTTCAATCCAGTTCAGTCACTCAGTCATGTCCAACTCTTTATGACTCCATGAATCGCAGCACACCAGGCCTCCCTGTTTCCATCACCAACTCCCAGAGTTCACTCAGACTCGAGTCCATCGAGTCAGTGATGCCATCCAGCCATTTCATCCTCTGTCGTCCCCTTCTCCTCCTGCCCCCAATCCTCCCCAGCATCAGATTCTTTTCCAGTGAGTCAACTCTTAGCATGAGGTGGCCAAAGTACTGGAGTTTCAGCTTTGGCATCAGTCCTTCCAATGAACACCCAGGGCTGATCTCCTTTAGGATGGACTGGTTGGATCTCCACTCCCAAGAGTCTTCTCCAACACCACAGTTCAAAAGCATCAATTCTTTTGCACTCAGCTTTCTTCACAGTCCAACTCTCACATCCATACATGACCACTGGAAAAATCATAGCCTTGACTAGATGGACCTTTGTTGACAAAGTAATATCTCTGCTTTTGAATATGCTATCTAGGTTGGTCATAACTTTCCTTCCAAGGAGTAAGTGTCTTTTAATTTCATGGCTGCAATCACCATCTGCCATGATTTTGGAGCCCAAAAAATAAATTCTGACACTGTTTCTACTGTTTCCCCATCTATTTTCCGTGAAGTGATGGGACCAGATGCCATGATCTTAGTTTTCTGACTGGTGAGCTTTAAGCCAACTTTTTCACTCTCCTCTTTCACTTTCAACAAGAGGCTTTTTAGTTCTTCTTCACTTTCTGCCATAAGGGTGGTGTCATCTGCATATCTGTGGTTATTGATATTTCTCCCAGCAATCTTGATTCCAGCTTGTGTTTCTTCCAGCCCAGCATTTCTCCTGATGTACTCTGCATATCTTAAGTCTGCTCAGTTTGATTTCTATTACATTAAAGCAAGAGTCCATATGAGTATATTGCTTGCCTCCTATGAGACAGGGTTTTATATACATATAGGTGTGTGTGGGTCTAATGCCATATGTGTTTAACATATAGCTATATGTGTATATGTATACAGTGTCTCACATATAATTATAATCATAACTCTCAAGTGTTTGTGTTATGACTTTCATTATATCAGTGAAAACTATAAGACTTAAAAGAGTTTTGTAATCTCAGATAAAAACTGTGGAAGCAACTATGAAATCAGGATCTTTTGATTCCCAAATGCATATTTTCCTCTTTTTCTGTTTCCCACTCTCATTTATTTGGATCTTAATATCACTCCACTTTTCATTCATTCACTCAAGAAACACATCCATTTTCTTCACTCTGACCGATATTATTGCAAGCAGTTATCTTATAACATGCTTTTGATTCTTTGATACTAGTGTTGGGAAACAGTTCTCTGTGGAGCACTCACATTTCTGCATGCTTGGGTAGGCATTGTCCTAGATTAGCTTTTTAAGAATGCTCGTATAGCAGCATCCTTGGAAAATAAGGACAGTGTCTTCCTCCAGAGCAGAGAGAAGGTTTGCTTTCTGGCCAGAAGGATAATGTCTCTTCATGGGGCAAATGTTGGGTACATTTTCTAGTAGTCTCCCTGAACTGAGAGATTGGAATTGGCATATGTACACTATCATGTGTGAAATAGCCAGCTAGTGGGAACCTGTTACAGTGCAGGGAGTTTGGTTTGGTGGACTGTGATAACCTAGAGGGGTGGGATGTGGGATGCATAGGAGGGAGGTCCAAGAGGGAAAGAATATATGTATACATTTAACTGATTCACTTCCTTGAATAGCAGAAACTAACACAGAATTGTAAAGCAACTATAACATACAAGTTGCTCAGTCATGTCTGACTCTTTGCAGCCCATGGACTGTAGCCCAGGATCCTTTGTCCATGGGATTCTCCAGGCAAGAATACTGGAGTAAGTTGCCATGTTCTCCTCCAGGGGAATCTTCCTGACCCAGGGATCGGGCTCATTTCTCTCGCACCCCCTGTGTCTTGTGCATCGGTAGGCACATTCTTTACCACTAGCATCACCTGCTTTTTTTTGTAGTCATGTGTAGATGTGAGAGTTAGACCATAAAGAAAGCTGACTGCCAAAGAATTGATGCTTTTGAGCTGTGATGTTGAAGAAGACTCTTGAGAGTCCCTTGGACTGCAAGGAAATCAAATCAGTCAATCCTAAAGGAAATAAGGCCTGATTATTCATTGGAAGGACTGATACTGATGCTGAAACTCCAATACTTTGGCCACCTGATGTGAGGAACTGATTCATAGGAAAAGACCCTGATGTTGGGAAAGAATGAAGGCAGGAGGAGAAGGGGATAATAAAACAGAGGGTGAGATGGTTGGATGGCATCACTGACTCGGTGGACATGAGTTTGAGCAAGTTCTGGGAGTTGGTGATGGACAGAAAACCCTGGCGTGTTGCAGTCCATGGGGTTGCAAAAAGTTGGACACAACTGAGCCACTGAACTTAGTGCCACCTGGGAAGCCCAAAACCATACCCAAATAAAAAAAAGAAAAAAAAAAGACTAGAGTTTTCTTTTTTTTTTTTTTCTTCCTTCCCCGCAAAAAACTTGGAGTTCCTCCACTGTGATACAGGCCTATTCTGTACATAACATCTATGTGGGCCTCTCTGTATCATCTTACGGACATTGAGGACACAGCAAACCAATGTGGATGTGAATCTCACGCTGCCTACCATGCCTCATCATATCGTGTGTAATCTCTCAGCCATGCCTGACTCTTTTGTGACCTTAGAGACTGTAGTCCACGAGTCTCCTGTCCATGAGATTTTCCAGGCAAGAATAAGAACACTGGAGTGGGCTGCCGTTTCCTCCTCCAGGGTGTCTTCCTGACCCAGGGATCGAACCCAGCTCTCCTGCATTGGCAGGGGGATTCTTTACCATTGAGTTACTGTGCCATGAGTAATGAAAGCCTTTACCTCTAACCAGAAGTCTTTTATCTCCCACTGGCATCTATGTATAGCAGATTTACTTGTTATCTTGCAAATGAAAAAATTTCAGTTTCTTCGCAGTTCTTGATGAATAAAATAATTATGAGTGATAATTATAAACAGTACAACTTCATTCACCAATGTTTATATAAACTTATAAGCTGTAGAGTCAATATTTGATCCCAGACCTCCTTGACTTTCAACCATCAAAAAAAGAAGTATGAAATACTTGAAGCAGAAGCACAGAATTTTAATTGGTAAAACAGATAACTTCAGTTTGTAGCTTGTAGGCTACCATATAGTATAAGGTGTGTTTCTGTTCAGTTGTGTCTGACTCTTTGTGGTCTCGTGGACTATATAACCTGCCAGGCACCTCTGCCCGTGGAATTTTCCAGGCAAGAATATTGGAGCGGGTTGCTATTTCTTACTGCAGGGAATCTTCACGACCAAGTGATCGAACCCATGTTTCTTGCATCTCCTGCATTGATAGGCAGATTTTTTACTACGAGTGCCCCCTGGGAAGCCTACCACAGAGTAGGTGCATGACAAATATGGCTGGCATTGTGAAATATCTCAGAGCCTGGCACTGGGCATAGGGAGCAGCAAGTAGAGTAGACAAATGGTCTTAGAGGTTAAGAGAAGTTGCAGTCAAACAGCCCTAGGTTCAAATCTGACACTCTGCATGACAACGAACAATTTACTCAACCTGTTTGAACAGTAATTTCCTTATCACTAAGGCAAGAATAATGGATCTTATCTCACAGGAGTGTTGTAAGCATTAAACAAGGTGATGTATGGAGCATTTAGCATGGAGGTTCACTCAGAAAGGGTACTCATTAAATGATGGCTATTAGTGTTCCTAACACGTCCTCAATAAAATTTGCATGGCTGATGGATTGATTTCTCAGTGTCAGTTCACCTATACCTCAACTACCAGATCATTTACCGCTAGTATCTCCCTAGTAGTTAGCAACACAGTAAGATTTATAAATAAAGAGCACTATTTGAACCACTAAGGTTTTAAGAGCTAAAGGGACCCTTTGTTTTAAGTGTAGTGGATTCTAATGGTTCCTTTCTGGTAACAAAAACTATCTTCAGGCTGCCCTTTTGAGACAGCATGAAGGCTGAGACTCACTCTGTGCTTTTCCACAATGGGATGAGAAATTACAAGGCTGGGGGTTTTCCTGGTTATCCATTCGTCTCCTTCCCATCTTGAAAGTGGAACAAGCACTGCTGTTGCCAAGCAACGGTGCAGTGGGGGGAGTGATGGTGCCTGTGCAATGCGGCACTCTGGGACTGAGGAGCTTAGTTCTAGAGCTGGGCCAAGGGTACTGAAAAGGAACACTGAAGAGTGTCCTTTTTCTCGACAGCTGGGCAGTCATGTCATTAATGCAAATCCTCCAGTAATTAAATGAGCTGCTTCCTCTGAGCAGATTTCTGTGAACTGTGGAAAATCCTAAAAAGCACAGAGCACAGTAGTGCTTGAAGTCGCCATTTGCTGTCCTGGTACCTTGGCCTAAACGTGTGTGCCTGTGTGCTCAGTTGCTCCAATCATGCCTGACTCTTTGCGACCCTACAGACAGTAGGCTGACAGGCTCCTCTCTGTCCATGGGATTCTCCAGGCAAGAACACTGGAGTGGGTTGCCATGCCTTCCTCCAGAGGAGCTTCCTGACCCAAGGATCGGATTTTAGTCTCTTATGTCTCCTGCACTGGCAGGCAGGTTCTTTACCACGAGCGTCACCTGGGAAGTTCCTTGGCCTAAGCACACACCATAAGTACAGCAACCTCCTTTGGCAGATAATCAGAACTCCACATCTTGATCCCAAACATGCAACCGTGCTATGAAAGTAATAGAAGAATTGTCCTTTTATTGAAGTAATGAAGATAAGATCTGGGAAAAGGGAGTGAGATATTCAAGAGGAGAATGAGAGAGAAACAGTTTGGTAACTGGCAAGCATCTGTTTTATGCTATTAAAGAGAAGGAAAAGATGAATGTTGAGAATATCTCTGCTATATTGGTTACTGAGGCTTCCCCAATTAGTTGTACTCAAATGTCACTCATATGGAATAATGTGTTCAAATGTTTGCAGTGTGCTAATCAATATTTTATAGCAGTTAAACAAAGGCTTAGGAACCAGACTGCCTTGGTTGGATCCAAACTCTCTAACTTATTGACAGAGTGAATTTTGGAAAGTCACTTAACCTCTTTGTGCCCCACTTTTTTGTGTATAAAATGAGGATAATTATAATACCTACCGCATAGAACTATAAAGACCTAAGTGGGCTAATGCAAATGGATAATTAAAGCTGAAGTGGGCATGTAGTAAGTATTAAATAAATGCCAGTTATTTTAAATAGTACTTTCACACAATTTCAGTAAGTCAAGAAATCTTATTTCTTTTTCTATATGTATCATCAAAAACTATATCCAGGCTTCAGTTGGTACATGATAATTTTTTGTTGAATAAGCAAATAAGAGAGCATTCTAAAAATGTAATTACTTCACTTTAGTTCAACACATTTTAAAGGTGGCTAAAGAAAACACATGGGCTTCCCAGGTGGCTTAGTGGTAAAGAATCTGCCTGCCAATGCAGGACACACAGGAAATGTGGAAGGAAATGGCAACCCACTCCAGCATTCTGGCCCAGAAAATCCATAGACACAGGAGCCTGGCCTGTCCATGGGGTCATGAAGGTCAGACATGACTTACGGATTGAACAACAGCAACAGGGAAAACACAATTCAAAATCAGAACAGAAATAGTATTAAAAGTTTACAGAGTAGCTTTGAATACTTTTTCCTTGCCTAGATCCTCAACATCAAATATATATTTTAAGAAATGTTAAACTCAAACTGGAGGCTAAAATTGACCCTTTGGCCTACATTTTATTTTTCACAAATAGATATCTCTGTCTCCTGGAGGTAACAAGACAGTCTGAATTTCTGAAATTCTGTGCCCTTTTCTTGAATTGAGGTTTAATGGAGAAACCACCTCGCCTCAATGGGAAATGAGAAATAGCTTTGATAAGCAATGGCTACCCTGTGCCCTAGAGAAAGCCCAGCACTCCATTTGATTTCTACTCTGATCTCTCACTTGCACAAACAGCTTTACCTCTTGTTGAACTGGTTTCTTCATCTTTAAAATGTAGGTCATAATTTCAGCTCTTCATATTCATCAAATGAGATCATGCATATCAAAATGTAATGTTACTTGAGAGGCTCTTGCGAAAATTTTAGTCTTGGAAAATGCCTCATTTTGAAATCTACTTTTTAAATCAAGCAAGTTACAGGTTTCCAGATTAGTTCGTGGAATAAATGCCTTTTCCTCTTTCTTCTGGTATCTCTGGGACTTCTTTCATTTATTGTATAAAGAGTGAAGTTCTTTAGGCAACACGCACAGCAGAAATAGCTTTTGTTCCAGAAATCAAAAAGGAAACATATGATAAAAAGAAGATGAGTGTCAGAGAAATGTAGATGCAATTAATTCTTAATTATTCAGGACTTTATTAACAATCTTTTTTGAAAGTAAAAGTCACAGAGCCCCCAAAACATATATGATTTATATTAATACAGTCAAAATGATTCAGTAAATCATTGCTATTTTCAGCCAAGCAGAATGCCAGGTTCTGAGATAAGGTAAATATATACAACGTTCTTATATATATATATATATATATTACACGTTCTCATATATATTGTAAGACTTCTATGTTTCAGTGGATTGCAAGCGTGTCCTGAATTCATCACTCCTTTCTGTCTGTATCCACTCTTGGCCATGTAAGTTGCAGTACGCTCTCACTCTGATTCAGTGTCCCTCTTACCTTCACCCTCTTTGATCCATTCCTATTCTTCTATGGTGGGGTCCCTGGTTATTGAGTTAATATTGTTTTCATTTGTTTAGAATTACTCTAGAACAAAATGTGGGGCTTCCCTGGTGGCTCAGACAGTAAAGAATCTGCCTGTGATGCAGGAGACCCAGGTTCAGGACCTGGGGTCAGGAAGGTTCCCTGGACAAGAACATAGCAACCCACTCCAGTAGTCTTGCTTGGGGAATTTTATGGACAGAGTAGCCTGGTAGGCTGCAGTCCATGGGGTCAAAAGAGTCGGACATGACTGACTGACTAACACTTTCACTTTCAGGACAAAAAGTAGGGCACTCATGATTAATGCCAGAATATAAACATAGATTTCAAACTGTCTGATGGTGCAAATTACTGTCAGACCAAACTCAAATAAGTACAACAAACAAGTGAAAAACCCATCCAGGAGCTTAAGTTCAAGATTAACTTTATCCTCTTGGTATGCTGTGTGTGTGCGTGCTCAGCTGTGTCTGACTCTTTGCGACATCATGGACTGTAGCCCACCAGGCTCCTCTGTTCATGGAATTCTCCAGGCAAGAATGAGTTTCTGTTTTCTTCTCCAGGGGATCTTCCTGACCCAGAGATCCAACCTGGGGTACTGCATTGGCAGGCAGATTCTTTACCATTCAGCTACCTGGGAAGGCTTCGGTATGCCATTCATCTTCAAAATGGCTTTGAGGTTTGACACTGTTAAAAGACTTGATTTTATCTTTCTCTTTTTCTTTTTTTATTTTTCATCATTTTGCCCCTTAAGAACTTAAGACAAATGGTGAAAAAACAAGAAGTAGTGATTTATAAGACATAAATCTTTTCTCCAGTATAAGAACTGGAATGCTGAAAAAATAAGATGTTTGCTAATGAATGGGATAAAACTGAAACTCTTAAATCAACTATTGAATTAAGAATTTAATTTAGATCTTTAACCACCTTTAGCCCAGAAATGCAGCAATGTACCACTTTGTAGCTAAGAGCATGTAACATCTGGATTTTTAACAGAGCTGAATGAAAATCCTGGCCCCCATACTACCAGCAGGTTTTATACTGGCTAAATTAGCTAACCTCTCTGAACTTTAGTTTCCTAATTTTTAATTAAGAATATTAGTACATACTTTACAAAGGCTTATAAATGAGTCATAAATATATAAAGACTTTGGAACAGCTACTCTTAAAAAAATCATGATCACATAAGTTGCAAAGATAAGGCATACGTGTATTATTTTAAATAATCTTCCCTAAAATTAATTTCCTTAAAAACATAATTGTTGTGGAAAATTGAGTTCAGTTCTCCTCTGGGCTGTCACATGAAACACACTATCAAACTGCTTCACTAGAAGATGGGAAGTTTGGAGCTTTAAGACTGGCTCAATTGACAAGACAAGAAGGAGAAATGCCTTCATTGTTGGTCAACCAAACTCTTCTATACTGACTTTTTTGAATGTTGAAACTTGAACAGCTTCTTAGGTGCAAAGCCCTCCCTGGTTCTTCTCTATTCTCTCTAGTCTACAGTAGACAAAACTCCAGGTTTTCTATAGCTTAAGTATTTAGCAGTATCACAAAGGTAAATGTAATACTACTACAGTATTGAGGTTTAATGGAGATTATCCTGTTTCAACAGGCACTCCAACAAGGATACGACTCTTTTCTGACATGAACTTTAAATTCTCATGCCTTCACAAGATCAAGGCAGAGACCAGAGAGTCAGTGATCAAGCGAGAAAGAGCACCATTGTCAGGAAAGTAAGGAAAACAAGAAGCTCATAGGTACCAGGGGCAGCTGGGACAGGAATGGCTAGAGAGAACATTTCAATAATAGAACACTTGGAGATTTCTGCACAAAAAAATGAAAGAATCAAGTGTCCTTACTACAAGAATTCATAGAAAAACGTTGAACCCTTTCCCCCTCCTCCCAAGAAGGGAGCAGTAGAACATGACAACACAAAGAAAACCCCTCAGTAAACAGATTTTTAGCTGTTCCATTGACTTAGAAACTACATTTCTATTGGCATATATTGATTACATCCTGGAGAAGGGAATAGCAACCCACTCCAGTATTTTTGCCAGGAGAATCCCATGGACAGAGGAGCCTGGCAGGCTACAATCCACGGGACCGCAAAGAGTCAGACACAGCTGAGCAACTAACCCATATCGATTATATATTGATTTTTCCCTGGTGGCTCAGGTGGTAAAGAATCTGCCTGCAATATGGGAGACCCAGGTTCAATCGCTGGGTCAGGAAGAACCCCAGGAAAAGGGAATAGCCACCCGTTCCAGTATTCTTGCCTGGAGAATTCCTTGGACAGAGGAGGCTGACAGGCTAAAGTCCATGGAGTCGCCAAGAGGTAGACACGACTGAGCGACTAACAATTTCACTTTCACTTTAATGATCTAGAAACTGCAATTCTATTGGTATATATTGATTATAGATTGATCTTTAACTACTCACATAGCAAAGTATCTACTATTTCAGCAAAAGCCTTCATATCTGGGTTTCATAGGTCCCAAGGTAAAGAGCTCAAGATATCCTATTGACAGTTATCTAAAGAGTTGCTTCTCTAATATTTAATAATCAGCCTGAATAAATAAAGATATACAAATATCCCATCCAGCCACAATTTATTTTTAAAGATTTTTATTTCTACTGAATACTATTTCCCCCAAAATGAACCCAGAATAGTTGTTGACATAAGCAGCACCAAGAATATGTTTTTGTTTGCTTAGAAGTTCTAACCTAAAATCTGAATAGAGGCTAAGTCGGAAGGAAGGTTAGTGGGGCTGAGACTGAGTGCTGACAATGGACTCATATTGAGCAAGGACAGATCTGGTCACGTCATTGGCCAATCTGCTCCACTGCAGTCTTCAAGTTAGCTTTGTTTCTCTGTAACACTTTCAACAAGACCATCTGAGTGACTGTGATGAATTGCAAGGGAGATAGCTGAAATAAGGTTCTTATTCAAATTAGTCCAAACCCATGTGTTCATTGGCCCTGTAGCTGGTGTGTTAAATTAAGGATATGCCGATTAAAACCTGCTGAATGAAGAGGCACAAGCCACCCTCATAGGGTTGGCAGGGAGCTCCTTTAGCTCCTTTAGCTCTGGGAAAATGAAAACCCTGGGCCCACTTTGATAAAAGGTGTGTGTCTCTAGTAGTTAAGAAACTGCCTGCCAATGCAATGCAGAAGCTATAAGAGATGTGGGTTCAATCCCTGGGTTGGAAAGATCCCTTGGAGGAGAGCATGGCAACCTACTCCAGTATTCTTGCCTGGAGAATCCCATGGACAGAGAAGCCTGGTCAGCTTAGTCCATAGCATCTCAAAAGAATTGGACGCAATCAAAGAACTTAGCATGTAGCAGGCACACAGCTTCAACACACTCATGGGAAGGAAGTAAAGTCACAAGATTTATACTTACAGATACCAGAGTTGGGAGTGTGGGGTGCAGTGAGCCAGAAGAAGGTCAGTCCTAACTCAAGAGAAAGCAATCAGGAGACAGAAAGCAGAGTAGAAAGGCCCTATTACTTATAAATTGATTGGACAGAGGTCACTCACTTTTCACAGGTTCAGCTCTTATGTGGAAACTTTAAAAGGTGACCCAGGAATCCAAAAGCAGAAACTTGGGGCAGGGACCCAAAGCTTGGGTCCTTAATATAAATGTCTTTACTCTGGGTGTGAACAGGGTTGTCATACATTTGTATGACATGGCTGATTCATGTCAATGTATGGCAAAAACCACTACAATATTGTAAACTAATTAGCCTCCAATTAAAATAAATTAATTAATTTAAAAAATAAAATAAAATCCCTAGGCAGCAATTCTTTTCTCATCACAACCCAAGGAAGACTGATAAACTTAAGACTAGGAATTACATCATCTGCTTATCTTAACAGTAAAAATAAGAAGTTGTAGAGAAATATCTAAAGAGAGACAGTAAACAGAAGTCTTGAGTGGTGGAAACGCTGACATACTAGGGAGAGAAGCAACAGGTAACAAGAAGCAGAAATGGGGGAACTAAATTATGGGTTTATTAAACTATTAGAATGTCAGTTGCATTCTGAATAATGATGTCCAGTTCTCTGTGACGCTGGTACGGTTGCTGGAACTAAATTGCTGTCTCTCTTAGTTCCTCGTGCAGTTTACCTTGTATGGATGCTGGGGAACCTATGAAAACCTAGTCTAACCAATTCAGTTTGGACAACAGAACCTCTGATTTATTCAGTGATTAACCTATTTGACTACTGAGTGCTGAGATACAGAGTGGAGATCAATCCAGAGACATATATTCCGAAATGGCTTCTTTGACAGCCAAGCCAGGTGGGGTTGTGTCTATTATTTCTAGAAGCTCAGTACACCACATTCAAACACGTCACACAGCTCATTGTCAACGTGTCTTGCCTTATGGGAGCTTCTTCCGAGTAGAAACATTTTTATTTTATTTATTTTTGGCAAAGAGTATTTTTTTTTCATGCCATGATAAGATCAACCAAAGTGAATGAATGGATGGATGGATGAATAAATGAATCCAGGATATACAGAGGATTGTAAACGTGCAGGATAAGAGTCATAAGTGGCTCTTGGCAGCCCAGGCACAAATGAAAACCTGTCAAGTTAACCACTTACAGAAAGTGTTTTTCTATTATCCAGACAGGAAGCTGCTAGGAGCAAAGTACATAGATTTTAAAGCAGCAAATAAAGTAAGAAAAAATAGCCCCCAAATCAATAAAAATTGTCCATCTTCTCCTTTCAGTTTTATAATCCAGGCTGCGGCTGCCCCAAACCACCCAACTCAATTCCACCCTTCCGTTTAAGACTATTACTTTCCTTGTTAAATATTCAGGGACACAGCCCCCTCCGGAAAGGGTGTAAGCACTTTAGCACCACAAATCGATCCACAGCACCTCTATATGAGCAGTGCCTTTGAAAGAGATTGCAAACCATAGTTCTGGGTTTGACAAGTTTCCCAGACTTGGAGCTCAGCAGCTGGAGAAAAGGCAGCAGCCTTCTCTGCCCCCATGGCCCACAGCTCTGGACATGGAGAATCATCACTTTATTCCAGGATGAATCACTGACTTGGAAAGATTTCCTGATGCATCCTCCCCTTTGCAATTTTCATTTTCTCTTGGATGGTGATTTTTATGGGGTCCCGAATTACACTCCATCTGGACACAGCAGCCAAAATTCAAGGAGGGAAATGACTTGCCCAAGATCCTTGGTAGAAATACTTGCAGACCTGGGATTGAGTGTAGGATATACTCATGGACTAAATGCATTGGTTGAATTGAGAAGCCAGTGGGTTGAACCCTGCACTGGACCTGAAAGAAGGCTCCCTACAGACAGTGATCAAGCAGAGTGGAGCCAAGTTGGAGAACCCATTTACTAACAGTGGTGGGTTATTTAGAGAGGCCAGGACTAGATTCATTTATTTTGTTATGTGTCCACCAATTATTACTATTGCCTACTGCTGCTGCTGCTAAGTCGCTTCAGTCGTGTCCAACTCTGTGCGACCCCATAGACGGCAGCCCACCAGGCTCCCCCGTCCCTGGGATTCTCCAGGCAAGAACACTGGAGTGGGTTGCCATTTCCTTCTCCAATATGCCTACTATGTCTTAGGTAATATGCAAGCTTCTGAGGAGAAATAAAAAAGTAGGTGGACAGAAAAAGAGTAGGGTAGCAAAAAATAAAGATAACAATTTTTATATGGCACATCACGTGTAATTATGTTATATGTGGTATTATATGATACATATTTTTTTTAGTCTGCATGGTCTCTCACAACAAAATGTAGACTGAGTGACTTAAATAACAGAAGCCTATTTCCCCACAGTTCTGGAGGCTGAAAGTCCAAGATTAGAGCATCAGCATGTTTGGGTTCTGGTAAAATCTCTCTTTCCAGTTTACAGATGTTGGCCTTTGCTGTATCCTCACATGGTGAAGAGAGAGCAAGCGCTCTGGTGCCTCTTCTTATACCACCACTAATCCCATCATGAGGGTACCATTTCATTACCTATCTACATCTATTATTTCCATTTCTAAATCTATTTACCTCCCCAAAGACTCCATCTCCAAATGTCATGCTGTGGGGTAGGGCTTAAATGTGGGAATCTGGGGCAACATAATTCAGTCCACAGCACATAAAACTTGATATGATATAATGTATAACATGATGGGCTTCCCAGGGTGGGGGTGGGGGGCGCTACTGGTAAAGAACCCACCTGCCGATGCAGGAGATATAAGAGACGTGGGTTCAACTCCTGGGGTGGGAAGATCCCCTGGAGGAGGAAATTGGGAACCCACTCTAGTATTTTTCTTGGAGAATCCCATGGACAGAGGAGCCTGGAAGGCCCATGGGGTCACAAAGAGCTGGACACAACTGGAGCAACTTGCAAGCATGCATAATATGCTAAGTGGTATGATATATTATCAAAAGCCCAGAATAAGAAGTGAGAGAGAAAAGAGAAAGTTCCTTGCAGTAAGAACAGCTAAAGACAAGTGTGTTCTCAAGTTTAAAGGATGAATACAGAGTCAGAGATTAAAAAGCAAACATGCAAAATGTCCTGAGTAAATATAAAAATGTTAAGCAGGCAAGGAGAAAGGAAGGGGAGTCAGACAAACCTCGTGCACTGGTAGCTACGACAATGAGCAAAATCATTCCAATTCTCTAAACCTTGATCACCCCACTTGTAAATTATAGAGTTTCAGTTTTCAGTTCAGTCACTCGAGTTGTGTCTGACTCTTTATGACTCCATGGACTGCAGCATGCCAGCCCTCCCTGTCCATCACCAACTCCTGGAGTTTACTCAAACTCATGTCCATCAAATCAGTGATGCCATCCAACCATCTCATCCTCTGTCGTTCCCTTCTTCCCCCACCTTCAGTCTTTCCCAGCATCATGGTCTTTTCCAATGAGTTAGTTCTTTGAATCAGGTGGCCAAAGTATTGGCGTTTCAGCTTCAGTATCAGTCCTTCCAATGAATATTCAGGACTGATTTCCTTTAGGATGGCCTTGTGGGATCTCCTTTATCACCAACTCCTGGAGTTTACTCAAACTCATGTCCATCAAATCAGTGATGCCATCCAACCATCTCATCCTCTGTCGTTCCCTTCTTCCCCCACCTTCAGTCTTTCCCAGCATCATGGTCTTTTCCAATGAGTTAGTTCTTTGAATCAGGTGGCCAAAGTATTGGCGTTTCAGCTTCAGTATCAGTCCTTCCAATGAATATTCAGGACTGATTTCCTTTAGGATGGCCTTGTGGGATCTCCTTGTATTCCAAAAGACTCTCAAGAGTCTTCTCCAACACCACAGTTCAAAAGCATCAATTCTTTGGCACTCAGCTTTCTTTATGATCCGACTCTCACATCCATACATGACTACTTGAAAAATTATAGCTTTGACTAGAGTTCAGTTCAGTTCAGTCGCTCAGTCCTGTCCGACTCTTTGGGACCCCATGAATCGCAGCACGCCAGGCCTCCTTGTCCATCACCAACTCCCGGAGTTCACTCAGACTCACATCCATCAAGTCAGTTTTTTGGAACCAGTCTGTTGTTCCATGTCCAGTTCTAACTGTTGCTTCCTGACCAGCACACAGATTTCTCAAGAGGCAGGTCAGGTGGTCTGGTATTCCCATCTCTTTCAGAATTTTCCACAGTTTATTGTGATCCACACAGTCAAAGGCTTTGGCATAGTCAAGAAAGCAGAAATAGATGTTTTTCTGGAACTCTCTTGCTTTTTCCATGATCCAACAGATGTTGGCAATTTGATCTCTGGTTCCTCTGCCTTTTCTAAAACCATCTTGAATATCAGGAAGTTCACAGTTCATGTATTGCTGAAGCCTGGCTTGGAGAATTTTAAGCATTACTTTACTAGCATGTGAGATGAGTGCAACTGTGCGGTAGTTTGAGCATTCTTTGGCATTGCCTTTCTTTGGGACTAGAATTGACTAGAGTAATAGTAGCTAATTTATAAAGTAGCTGTACAAGTTACATGAGGTTATTTACATAAAGAGCTTAGACCTGAGGCCAGAATATTGTGTTTGATAAATGAAAGCTTTGATTATTTAAATATTAAATAAAGATTTAAAGATCCTCAGAGCATGTGATATCTGCTTGGGAAGCTTTCTTTCATCTTTCTGCATTCCTTCCATACAGATGGAAGAAGCATGGGCCCTCTCGCATGTAGCAAGTAGATAGATTCTTCCTTCTTTCTACCTCTCACTGAATCCTCTCTATAGAAGAATGGATCTGTCTTACTTCCACGACTGAGATGGAGAGTCAAGAATGTCTGCTGTAGTGCCTTTGGGGATCTCTGTTTGCCTCATGAGCCAGCAGAAAAGAGACTTTCTTTTCTCCAGCTTTTTATCCACATGAGATGCACACCTGATTAAAGACCCTGGCAAATCAGTCAGCTCACTTCTGCACCCATTTTCAGGCTCTTGGTTTTATGGAGGTGAGCAGGTCATGACTTTTATACAACCCACATGAAAACATGTAGGTCCCAAAGTTGAAACTTAGGGAAAAGGAGTCAAAAGCCTGATTTGGATTGCAGATCAAAGCCACATTCTCTAATCCACCTTCACCAACACTAAAGTTGATGTTTTCCTTCCTATGTGCATGGCTCAATTGATTCCGGACTTTCAAGGAGAAAAAGGTTGAGCAAAGTTGATTTCTTTAGAGCATTCTTCTAAACAAGAATGATTCATTTTGGTAACTTCTTAGTTTTAGCCATAAAGCCTGATGGCAGTCGATCCCCATTCTCACTTATTCCAGCTGACTTCTCACAGAGGCTTGCTTTATTTCTGTGTTAGCTTCAGTTCCCACTTCTCCCCTGTAACCTCTAGAATAATATTTGCCTCAGAGAGTGTCATTATGAATGTTACTTGTTTTTTGTAAGCTTCACAACCCGACAAAGGTCCGTCTAGTCAAAGCTTTGGTTTTTTTTCAGTGGTTGTGTATGGATGTGAGAGTTGGACCATAGAGAAGTCTGAGCACTAAAGAACTGATGCTTTCAATTGTGGTGCTGGAGATGATTCTTGAGAGTCCCTTGAACTGCAAGATCAAACCAGTCAATCCTAAAGGAAATGAACCCTGAATAGTCATTGGAAGGACTGATGCTGAAGCTGAAACTCCAATACTTTGGCCACATGATGTGAAGAACGAACTCGCTGGAAAAGATCTTGATGCTGGGAAAGACTGAAAGCAAAAGGAGAAGTGGGAAGCAGAGGATGAGAGAGTTAGATAGCATCACCTACTCAATGGACACTAATTTGAGTGAATTCCAAAAAATAGTGAAAGACAGGGGTGCCTGGTATGCTGTCATCCGTGGGGTCACAAAGAGTCAGATACCACTTAGAAACTGAACAACAACAACCCTCTTACTCTAAGCTCCTTCAAAGTAGGGACATGAAGACTTTATCTATGTTTTTCTTTTCTGTATTCCCTGTTGCTAGTTTTACACCTAACATTTAAAGAGCACTTAAATAAATACAAACAAATATTAATAAATGAGAAAATGACAAGCTAATTTATGATGTAAGTGTACTGCTCTAGAGCTTGAGCTATATTTCAATGTTTAGAAAAATTATCTTAAAACTTCAAGAATTTAATCTGATATTTTAAAATGTTGCTGAATCAAGCAAGCAGGTGAGAGGCTGAGTGCTGGAGAGGGAAGTGGTTCAGTCTGAGGGTGTGAAGACGTGGATGCTGTTGCTTTTCTGTATTCCCTGTTGCTAGTTTTACACCTAACATTTAAAGAGCACTTAAATAAATACAAACAAATATTAATAAATGAGAAAATGACAAGCTAATTTATGATGTAACTGTACTGCTCTAGAGCTTGAGCTATATTTCAATGTTTGGAAAAATTATCTTAAAACTTCAAGAATTTAATCTGATATTTTAAAATGTTGCTGAATCAAGCAAGCAGGTGAGAGGCTGAGTGCTGGAGAGAGGAAGTGGTTCAGTCTGAGGGTGTGAAGACGTGGATGCTGTTGCCAGCACTACCTCTAGCTTGTAGTGGAAACTTGAGAACACATGCTCTTTGGATACGTGACTCTGAGCCCACATCTTGCATTTTAATAACATTCTTGGATTTACATAAAAGCATGTGATGCTTGATTAGAACAGAAGAACAGAGAACATACAAGCCTCTCCTTCCACTGAATGAGAAGATGAAACTGGAGAGATAGAACAGGATCTCTACCCACACAAGAACAGAACAGGGGCCAGAAAATGGGAATCCTTTTCTAAGAGGTTTGTGTGTCTTTCTGTGTTTCCCAAGAAGCTATCCACTCATGTGCCACGATTCAATAGTTACTAAAGACTGACTAGAAAACTGAAATCTACTGTCTAGTGGGGGAGAGAGATGAATCAATTCATAACTATAAATAAAATTGAAAAAATGTGATGATGGGGTATGCTCCGGACCCAGGAGATAGGAAACCATGCAGCAAGTTCTCTAAGTTCACTGAAGGAGAAAAGACTTCAGGCCATTCATTCTAAGGAGGCCCGTGATCTGTGGTTCCATGTTTGAGAAAGGATGGTGGATAAGTATGCAGGCAGATGGAGGTGGTGGTGGGGGGAAGGTCATTACAAGGAAAATGAAGAGCATGTGGAAACATGTTTATTCACTCTTCTTCCCACTTCATTTTCTATTCTCCATTCTTTCTACTTCCTACAGCCTACTTCTGGCTTCCCTGCAGCCTCTACCCTCTACACATGTTCATCCTTCTATCATTGAACCAAGTTGAGTCCTCTTGCCACGCACAGGAAAAGCAATCTACTGACATCTGGCTTTGAGGTAGGAAATTGCATTTATTGCAGACATCAAACAAAGAGTCCGGGTAGCTTGTTGACGTGATAATTGAACTCACCGCTAGAAAGTCAGCATGTAGAGCCTGTAGAAGTAGAAAAAAGCCAAGGAAAAGCTCCACAGTGATAACTACCACTTATGAATATCAAGTAAGGATAGGAGTTTGGAACCAGAGAGATAAACCTCGGCTTGGATTGAATCTGGACTGCAACACTTTCTGGATATGTCACTTCGGCAAGTTACTTAACTTCTCACAGTCTCATGCTCTTGTTTAGCAAAATTGGGACATAATGTTGATCTCCTAGGGTAACAGTGAGGAATCATTAAACAGACACCAGAAGGATATGACACAGTGGACAGCTCATAATGGATGTTAGAAAGAACTGGCACCTTTGCCCACTGAATATGAAACAGCTATGGCTAATAGTATTGGTGCTTGAAATACATCACACTAGCCTGTTACACATACTTTCTTTCTAAATCCTTACTACAACAAAGCATGTAGGATTTATATGACTTCTTCTGACATTTATTTTTAAAAATTAGGTTCAGAAGGAAGTAATTCATCTAAGCTCAAAGTAATTAACTACTAAGTATTAACAACAACCCTCAAATTTCAACAGCTTGTTACTATTATTGTTCAGTCACTATGTCTGACTGTTTGGGATCCCATGGACTGCAGCATGCCAGGCTCCTCCATCCTTCACTATCTCCTGGAGTTTGCTCAAATCCATGTCCATTGAGTCAGTGACATTATCTAACCATCTCATTACCTGCCACCACTTTCTCCTTTTGCTTTCAATCTTTCCCAGCATCAAGGTGTTTTCCAATGAGTCAGCTCTTTGCATAAAGTGGTCTAAGTAGTAGAACTTCAGCTTCAGCATCTGTCCTGCCAGTGAGTATTCAGAGATGATTTCCTTTAGAACTGACTTTTTTGACCTCCTTTAGTCCAATGGACTCTCAAGAGTCTCCACCACCACAGTTTGAAAGCATCAGTTCTTCAGTGCTCAGCTTTCTTAATGGACCAACTCTCACATCCATACATGGCTACTGAAAAAAATTATACCTTTGACTATACAGACCTTTGTTGGCAGAATAATGTCTTTGCTTTTTAATAGTTTTCCTTTTAAGGAGCAAGTATCTTTTAATTTCACGACTGCATTCATCATCACCATGATTTTTGAGCCCAAGAAAATAAAGTCTGTTACTACTTCCATTTTTCCCTTTCTAGTTTCTATGAAGTGATGAGACTGGATGCCATGATCTTAGTTTTCAACAGCTTAACACAGTAAAAAAAAAAAAAAAAAAATATTCCTTATACAAGTTACAGCCAACTTTTTTTGAACTCTAACTCTGGGTGACTGTTTTCCAGGAAGAGACTCAGGGATTTAGGCTCCTTCCATGTGTTACCATTTTTAACACTTGTTTTATATGCTCATTCTTGGGAAAAAAAGAAGAGAGAAAGAGGATGTTCAAGCCAGAATTTTGTGGATAGGACTGAAAGAAACTTACATAACTTTCACACATAGTCTTATAAGCCAGAATCTAGTCATATGTCAATCCCCAAACTAATTTCAATGAAAGCTTGGAATTATATAGTGCTCTTGTCCAGGATTTTTTAGGTTTTCCTGTTGACTAAGACAGTAAAGAATCTGTCTGCATTGCAGGAGACCCACATTTGATCCCTGGGTCAGGAAGATCCCCTGGAGAAGGAAATGGCAACTCACTCCACTATTCTTGCCTGGAGAATTCCATGGACAGAGGAGCCTAGTGGAGCCCAGTCCATGGAATCACAAAGAGTCAGACATGACTGAGTGACTCACACTTTCACTTTCTTTCATCCAGGAATTTTTTTTTTTTTTTTAATAGGATTGGCAAGCAAGACTTTGCCCTGTTTTATAACTGGTAAAGATAGGACTTTAAAAACGTAATTAATATGCAGGTCTGAAAGAGAGACAAAGACAGAAATGCTTGAAGAAATTAGAAGAGATCTAATTTAGTTTTCATGTGAAGGTAAAGGAAAGAGAGAGTCTGTCTACTTACTAAATCCCTACTGTGCATCAGGCACTGTGCTGACTCAACGATAATTCAGAGGCAATAATCATGATGAGGATCTGGAAAAGTCTACTGGTTTCAGTGATTGGACATTCAAGGGATTTTTTTTTTGGGACAGGCTGGTAAGGAGTGGGGAAGGAGGAGAAAAATTTTTTATCAAGATTTTTTTTATGCCAGAGGCATGAGACATCATCTTATCTCTTGAGGTTATTGTTGTTTACTTGGCCTTCAGTGTCTTTGAAGAAGAACTCTATGAGACACTGAAGACTCCCCTGGGAACACCAGTAATTTATTCCTAGGATAAATGAAAACATGACTGAACTAAAATATAAGTTATGGGATAGGAGAGGCAAAGTATTACAAAATGCATATTTTATCTCTTTGTGCATTTCTGTTTTCTTCTCCCAGGTGGTGAGTAGCCCTTGAAGGAAAAAAAATAAATAAATAAAAGACCAAAACAAAGAATTAAAAAACAAACAGGCCAAAGATCTGGGGTTAATGGAATCTCTCGTTGGAACTGCCTTGAAACTAAAGAGATGAGAGAAAAAGTAGTTATCAGATCTCTCCAGAGCTTCAAAGACCCCTTCCATGTGACCTACAGGACTTCAGGTTCTCTGCTGCGTCCTTCTGTTCATGATGCCATGGACTGCAGCAGCCAGGTTTCTCTGTCCATGGAATTCTCCAGGCAACAATTCTGAAGTGGGAAGCCATTCCTTTCTTCAGGGAATCTTCCCTGCCCAGGGATTAAACCCACATCTCAATGCATTGCAGGCAGATTCTTTACTGTCTGAGCCACCAGGGAAGTCCCTAAAATACACAAAACAATCTTTCATGTGACTCAATCTTTCCCACTGATCAGTTTCAATCTCTCATCCTCTGATGACATTTCCAGTTTCTACCTTCATTGCCTTTTAACCTCATGTTCCCCTTGTTAACTCATATGACTTAATGATTCCTTTAGATTGTCTGTCTGATTTCTGAGCCAGCATGTTGCTAAGATGCTAGCATTCAGAATACCTATACAGTCTGATAAAAATCAATGGGATACACCCATGCCAAATCCAGAGTCCAAAATACCTAAGGTGAAAGTGAAGTCGCTCAGTCATGTCCGACTCTTTGCGACCCCGTGGACTGTAGCCTACCAGGCTCCTCTGTCCATGGGATTCCCTAGGCAAGAGTACTGAAGTGGATTGCCATTTCCTTCTCCAGAGGATCTTCCAAACCCAGGGATCAAACCCAGGTCTCCCACATTGGAGGCAGACGCTTTAACCTCTGTGCTACCAGGGAAGCTCTGTAACTAAGGACTCTTTCCTAACTCACCTCACCCAGTGGGGGAAACTCAGGTGGGGTATATCCCAGGAAGGCCAGCAAGAGAAGATTTTAACACAGTATTCCTGGCTCTGTCCTGAGCTTCAAACAAAATGAAGGAGGCCTTATAGCTCCCAGATTATTCCACCGTATAAGTAAGTATATTAACAGGTGCATTCAAAGAACACACATGTACATACCAGGAACTTTGCAGACAGTGCAACAATGAAGAAAGCAGATCCTTTCCCTGCCTCTAAGGAGCTCATGGTATAAGGGGGAAGGTGGGGTTGGCAACTGCATGAATAATTACATCAAATTTGCAACAGTGGAGGTAATATTGGATGATGAGGAAGCTCAAAGCAATGACTTTCCAGCCTAGAGTGAGCAAAAAGGTGCCATTGAAAGTCTTGAGGCAAAAGCACTACTGAATAATGGAATCACATTGGACCTGACTTTTAAATCTGGGATGGAGTAGGGAATGAATAAGCAAAAATACAAAACAAAATAATGATAATTTTAAAAAGAGAGGCAATGTGCTAGGTAACAAGCAAGGAAGAGGCTATCCTAATAGAGGAAAATGAAAATAAAGGAAGATATAATGACTTCAGAAACAGGAAACAAAGCCTATGGAAGGCTTTATTTAATTAAAAATGGAGCAACATATATGTGAGATAAAGGTAAGAACTTAATAAACAGAGAGATACTGATGGTGCCATAGATTGAACAGTCAGCAATGATGGCCTCAAATCTGCCAACCGCATTGTTAGACAATTTTTTCTGTGCAGATCACTTGTCAGGCAGTGAGACTTAAAGTGGCAGCATGGACTGCCATTCCAAAGGCTAGAGGATGACAAACATGCAGACTCTTTGTTATCACTTTGATGAAATGGAAGGGATATTACATTCAGGGCTGCACTGAGTCCAGGAATTTAAGAATCCTCAGTTTCTCTTCTTTTGCCAGATGAGGGAATTGAAAGGAAGAATCTTATGGTTCACTTTTAGGTGGCCAACCTGCATGGTCTGTTTCCCCCTGTAGGTTTGCACTTAGAAGTAATTCTCCTTCTTTGCAGGCTCTCACAGAGAAACAATTGATTTTTAGGTAACCTATGAAACTCAAAACACAGATGCTTTTTAATCCTAGTTGCATGCTGAATCAAGTATCATCCCATTAGACATACCATTCATCAGCTTACGTTGGATCAGAAGGAAATTCTTGATCTCAGAACCCCACAGTCTATTTAAAAAGCAAATTGGTTTTTGTTCATTCCATTGTAGTGATCATTTTCTTCCTGATTAAAAAGAAAAATCCACCACAGAGGTTTAGAAAAAGTCATCTTAGTGCTCAAGGGGCTGAGTGAACCCGACATTTTGTTCTATTGGTTGTTGTGGTGAAATCTGTTGACTAGGAAAATGTTGACTTCTGTTGCTCTGAGGAAAGTTTGTGTGTGTGCTCCCAGTTTGGTAGGTAATAAAAAGATTAAATCTGAAAATGGCTCCGTTCTACAAGATATGGCATTTCATGTTGAGCTGTATTTTACAACATTTTCAGGTGGAATTTGATTACTGTGAACAATTGACTATTGATTCATGTTTCTCAGAACTCAGCAGGCCATGGAGTAAAACCTCAGCCAATTGCAAATACTTGGAACGTGTTCTCAGACAATGTGGTTCACAAATAAAAGTGTTGGAGGTTTAAGCAAAATCTTAACTGTTCTCTCCTACCTTCTATCAGTGAAATAACTTACTCCTCCAAGCTGAGGGTCTAGTATACTTACACTTCCTACACTTTAAATAGCCCAACTATATGAAATATGTACAGTGTGACCTTGGCATTTTCAATAATAAAGTTCAAGCCAAAAAAAAAAAAAGATATCATCCTACGTTATAATAGATGTTAAATGATGTGTGGTTAGAATATCAATTGGCTAATAAGGATAGCCATCTCCCTTTTAATTTTCAAATGTTTACTAACTAGGAGTTCCCTCTCTGTGAATTGCATTTTTGCATCTCTTGAGTACTTTTCTACTGGGTTGCTAGTGTTCTTATTCTACAACAATGATACTAATCCTTTATTGTCATAAAAATCTTGTCTTCTCCCTGTGTATAATTTGGATATTAAATTTATTCTAGGAGTCTTTTGACAAAAGCTTTAAGTTTTCGTTTTTATCAACATTCAACTCGCTGAGTGATTTCCTTCTTCTGATTGTACCCAAACAGATATACAAGAATGCTAATGTAAAGTAAAATCTATTATCATAAAGTAAATTAAATCCAAATTCATCTACACAATCAAAAGTTTCAAACAAAAAGTAACCACGTGAGTGAGAGAGGGGGCTTACAGTATCAGTACTCATTGTAAAGTTCCAATGAAGGAAATATATTGCTTGGTTCAGGTGGAAGACAGAATGAGTAGACTGGAGCTTCAGAAATAGATTCTTACTCATATTAAATGTAGTATATGTCAGGAGTACTATACAAGATTAGTGCTGAATAAAAGGACTGCTGAATAGTTAGAGTTGGAGAATAACATGTTTAGTTCAGTCACTCAGTCGTGTCCAACTCTTTGCGATCCCATGGACTGCAGCACACCAGGCTTCCCTGCCCGTCATCAACTCCCGGAGTTTACTCAAACTCATGTCCATTGAATCAGTGATGCCATCCAACCATCTCATCCTCTGCTGTCCCCTTCTCCTTCTGCCTTCAATCTTTCCCAGCATCAGGGTCTTTTTCAATGAGTCAGTTCTTCACATCAGGTGGCCAAAGTATTGGACCTTCAGCTTCAGCATCAGTCCTTCCAATGAATATTCCATTCGGGTTTTCCTTAGGATGGACTGGCTGGATCTCCTTGCAGTTCAAGGGGCTCTCAAGAGTCTTCTCCAACACCACAGTTCAAAAGCATCAATTCTTCAGCACTCAGCTTTCTTTATAGTCCAACTCTCACATCCATACATGACTACTGGAAAAACCATAGCTTTGACTAGATGGACCTTTGTCAGCAAAGTAATGTCTCTACTTTTTAATATTCTGTCTACATTGGTCATAACTTTTCTCCCAAGGAGTAAGCATCTTTTAATTTCATGGCTGAAGTCACCATCTGCAGTGATTTTGGAGAATAATGTATATACATTACAAAAAAAAAATCCTGATTTATATCATATGCTAAAATCCCATTTGTTCATACACATATCACTTCACTAAAATTCATTTCCAATCTTACATTCTTATCTGTTCTAGTGCCCTGACTTACCAGCTAAGTTATATTTAATTTGAGGGATCAGTATTTATCTGAGCCACAATAACCCTCACTCAGCAGCATGAGTAACCAATATTAAGCTTGCATTAGCTGCTATATAACATGACATTCCTACTTATAAACTAAAAAACCAGGAATGTAACCACAGGCTAAATCTGTCGGTGCATTGCACACAATAGAAATGGACTTGGGCCAAACATCATTCCCTGAGGTAACCAGTGGTCTAATGGCTAGTTGATTACTTTGGATCCCTGCCATCATGGAAATGGTAGTAATTTGTATTTGGGGGGCATAGGCATTTGAAAATCTGTTCTGGATAGGGACTTGATACCTACCACGCTCTATCAGCACCACCACTTATGGACATACAAAATACCATTTGCAACACCTTGGTGTCCCATATAACATCTTTTCCAACTAAGAGTCTCATTAAATGGCAAATTCAATAAAATAAAGCTTATACTTAAGCAATTATTTTTACCTTACCATGTAACCCTTCACCCATAAACATCCAGCTTAATAGAATTGTAGAGCTCATGCATAGTCTCATTCCATGCTGCCAATGATACTATTTAAAGCTTATTTATAGTATTAACTGGAAGGATACACACCTATGATTGTGGTCTTACATGATGTAATATGTGACTTAAACCAATAACCATTCTATGGTGTCATTTTTGCCAAAGCCAAATAGGAACCTAACAGTAGAAGTAAAAGAAAACTTTCTAAATAGTATACCCTGTAACTTGTTTAGAGGACTTTTGGATCTTAATGATTATTTTCCTTAAGAAAGTAATCTTTCCCTCAAGGAGAATAGGCAAGTTTCTATTAGCTTAAAAGCCAAGAAGATACCCTGGTCTTTCCTGTTACCTACACTACCTATCTGACAGAGAAGGTGATTGTTATAAGGGACTTGATTATACTAATTAAAAAGAAATTAAAAGGTTTCTACCCAGAGGGGAAAAGGAAGAATCTGATTTGGCATTCAATGAGTTATTAGGGTTACTTTAGCACTCTTCCAGACAATAGACAGTGAATAAAATTTTGACAACCCAATAAAGATAAAATATTTTATAATAAATATTGAGATAACTCTGTAAGGAAAAAATTTCATCCAGGAGATTGGCAGAGGATAGGTGAAACCTGGACTCAATGGTGGGAAAAGGAAATTGTGATTGTCAATAAGTTGATCAGTGTAAACTCAGTTCCGTTCCGTTCAGTCGCTCAGTCGTGTCCGACTCTTTGCGACCCCATGAATCACAGCACGCCAGGCCTCCCTGTCCATCACCAACTCCTGGAGTTCACTCAGACTCACGTCCATTGAGTCCATGATGTCATCCAGCCATCTCATCCTCGGTCGTCGCCTTCTCCTCCTGCCCCCAATCTCTCCCAGCATCAGGGTCTTTTCCAATGAGTCAACTCTTCGCATGAGGTGGCCAAAGTACTGGAGCATCAGTTTTAGCATCATTCCCTCCAAAGAAATCCCAGGGTTGATCTCCTTCAGAATGGACTGGTTGGATCTCCTTGCAGTCCAAGGGACTCTCAAGAGTCTTCTCCAACACCATAGTTCAAAAGCATCAGTTCTTCGGCGCTCAGCCTTCTTCACAGTCCAACTCTCACATCCATACATGACCACAGGAAAAACCATAGCCTTGACTAGATAGACCTTAGTCAGCAAAGTAATGTCTCTGCTTTTGAATATATTATCNTAAAAAAAAGTAAGCACTGAAGAACTGATGCTTTCAAACTTTGGTGCTGGAGAAGACTTGAGAGTCCATTGGACAGCAAGGAGATCAAAGCAGTCAACTCTAATGGAATCAACACTGAATATTCATTGGAAGGGCTGATGCTGAAGCTGGAGCTCCAATAACTTAAGTTGTTGTATTGTTTCTTCTACTCCTTATTATACTAACTTTTTTGAAAATGTGTTGTGTTTGTTGTTGATCAGTAATTAAGCTATAGCTACCTGTTTCCAACCTCATGGAAAGCAATATGCTTGACTTCCCTGTCCTCCACCAGCTCCTGTAGTTGGCTCAAACTTATGTTCATTGAGTCAGTGATGCCTTCCAACCATCTCATCTTCTATTGCCCCCTTCTCCTACTGCCATCTGTCTCTCCCACCAGACTCCCATCAGAGTCCTTTCCAGTGAGTCAGCTCCTCACATCAGGTGGCCAAATATTGCAGCTCCAGCTTCAGCATCAGTCCTTCCAATGAATATTCAGTGTTGATTCCATTAGAGTTGACTGCTTTGATCTCCTTGCTGTCCAATGGACTCTCAAGTCTTCTCCAGCACCAAAGTTTGAAAGCATCAGTTCTTCAGTGCTTACTTTTTTTTAATGGACCAATTTTCACTAAAAAAAAAAAAAAAGGTAAAAACTGAAGAACTGATGCTTTCAAACTTTGGTGCTGGAGAAGACTTGAGAGTCCATTGGACAGCAAGGAGATCAAAGCAGTCAACTCTAATGGAATCAACACTGAATATTCATTGGAAGGGCTGATGCTGAAGCTGGAGCTCCAATAACTTAAGTTGTTGTATTGTTTCTTCTACTCCTTATTATACTAACTTTTTTGAAAATGTGTTGTGTTTGTTGTTGATCAGTAATTAAGCTATAGCTACCTGTTTCCAACCTCATGGAAAGCAATATGCTTGACTTCCCTGTCCTCCACCAGCTCCTGTAGTTGGCTCAAACTTATGTTCATTGAGTCAGTGATGCCTTCCAACCATCTCATCTCTATTGCCCCCTTCTCCTACTGCCATCTGTCTCTCCCACCAGACTCCCATCAGAGTCCTTTCCAGTGAGTCAGCTCCTCACATCAGGTGGCCAAATATTGCAGCTCCAGCTTCAGCATCAGTCCTTCCAATGAATATTCAGTGTTGATTCCATTAGAGTTGACTGCTTTGATCTCCTTGCTGTCCAATGGACTCTCAAGTCTTCTCCAGCACCAAAGTTTGAAAGCATCAGTTCTTCAGTGCTTACTTTTTTTTTTTAATGGACCAACTTTCACATCCATACATGACTACTGGAAAAAAAACATAGCTTTGACTATGTGGATCTTTGTTAATAAAGTGATGTCTCTACTTTTTAATGTGCTCTTTAGGTTTGTCATAGCTTTTCTTCCAAGGATTAAGTATCTTTTAATTTCATGGCTACAGTAACCATCCATAATGCTTTTGAAGCCCAAGAAAACAAAATTGCCGCCATCATCACTTTTTCTCCATTTATTTTCTATGAAGTGATGGGATTGGATGCCATGATCTTAGTTTTTTGAATGGTGAGTTTTAAATCAGCTTTTTCACTCTCTTCCACTCTTATCAAGAGGTTCTCTTTAATTTCTCTTTGCTTTCTTCCCTTAGAGTGGTATCATCTGCATATCTGAGGTTGTTGATCTTTCTCCCAACAATCTTGATTCCAGCTTGTAATTCATCCAGACTGGCTTTTGACATGATGTACTCTACATATGTTAAAAAAGCAGGAAGACAATTTACAGCCTTGACTTACTCTTTTCCCAATTTGGAACCAGTCCTTTGTTCCATGTCTGGTTCTAACTGTTGTTTCTTGTCCTCCATTCAGATTTCTCAAGAAACAGGTAAAGTGGTCTTGTATTCCCATCTCTTTAAGAATTTTCCACAGTTTACTGTGATCTTCATAGTCACCACTTTAGTATAGTCAATGAAGCAGAAGTAGATTTTTTTTTTGGAATCTCCTTACTTTTTCTATGACCCAATGGACTTTGGCAATTTGATCTCCAGTTCTCTGTCATTTCTAAATCTAGCTTGTACATCTGACAGTTCTGAGTTCACGTACTGCTGAAACCTAGTTTGAAGGATTTGGAGTATTACCTTCCTAGCATGTGAAATGAGTGCAATTATATGGTAGTTTCAACATTCTTTGACTTTGCCTTTCTTTGGGATTGGAATGAAAACTGATCATTGCTAGTTCTGTGGCCACTGTTGAGTTTTCCAAATTTGCTGGCATATTGAGTGCAGCACTTTAACAGCATCATATTTTAGAATTTTAAATAACTCAGCTGGAAATCCATTACCCCCACTAGCTTCAAGAACTTAGGCTGATGTTTTATATACATTTGTGTTCCAGGTGGCAATATTACCTAATTGGTATCACTGCCACCAAAATTAGGACTAGGGTGAGACAAGTGAGGTTAATGAACACAAAACCAAGAAGTTACTCACTCTCAGAGCTGTACAAATTCAGAGTGCCATCTGTGCTGAGTTATAATACATGCTTTCTTTTTTCTAATTCACACTTTATGCTTATTTCTATAGTAGCAAATTAATGACATTCTTTGTTTCATCATATTTATGTTAAAGATGATCTCTCATCTTAAGGAAGATCTTAAGGATGAGAGACTCTGTTTTGTTCAACCCACCAATCTTAGTGCTTATCACAGTGCCTTGCATATTATAGACATTAATTAAAAGTTTATTTAATAAACTTATATGGTCTTGGAAAAGAAAATATCATTTGTTTTATGTTTTTATAAAGGTTATACTACACACACTTTCACAAACCAAGACTGATACTCTTTTCCCAATCTTGGAAGGGGAGTGGGGGCACTGTTGATAATAAACTGATAAGCAAAATGCTTGAAGCTAAAATATGAATAAAACATCACAGAAGGAATGCATAATGAAAAATAAGCATACATTGGGAAGTATTATAGTAAGACTTAGATCTGAGGACCAAATCTCTTATTTGCTAGTTCTGAAAACTGAGACAAGTCATTTGATCTCACTGACATCAGTTTCCTCATTTTAAAATAAAGCATGTTATCTATGATATTGATTTCACAGAGCTGTTGTCAAATTTTTAATTAAATTTTTAGTATATGTAAAAGCAATCTGTGTTTTAAAATTATATACAACTGTAAAGGATGCATATTTATTAATAGCATAATAAATGCATTGCTTTTAACATAATATTAATCATAGACTGTCCAATATAATAGATAATTGTATATATGTCCATCTTCTCTTTATCATAAGAGTTCCTGCTGTCAGTGGAGATTGTATATTTTATTTCTCTTCATGTCTCTCTCCTTTCCTCCTTCCTCTTCTTCCCCTCCATCATCCTCCTCCACTTCATTTCCTTCTTCTTTTTATCCTGTTTCTTACCTCCCTCCCTTTCTCTCTCACTAGCATCTTTTCTTAGAACTTACAACAATTAATACTGTCTATTGGTTGAAATCACTTTTGTCAGTGCCCATTTTTTAGCATTTTCCTGCTAAGAATTGTACATTTTTAAACTCTAACATGGTACTGCGAAATAAGTGTCTAAAGTATAGGATACAAACAATACAACTAAACAAGTGCAAATAAGGTGGTAAGACATGGTATTAAACCATTTTGTGTGTTTTTTCAATTAGGCAAGTTTGAGAGAACACACACTTAGAATCTGTGTTAGAGGAAAACAGAATTGAGCAAGGATAGGGCAAATGAGTTTATTTGGTCTAATATGACTAAAGGTTTAAGCAGCAATTTGATGCTGTCCATGGTACTGACAAATTTTTAACTTTGGGAAACAAGTAATTATTGTCCAATTTTTCCTAGTATTTCTTAACCAGATAAGAGACAATACAAGGACAATTCATAGATAAAATGGGTAGAAGTTTTGGTGATACAAGATACTAATTACTTTATTTCATTAATTAGAAAAATTTAAGTAAAATTTTTAGTAAAAGATTATTATTTGAATATCAGAATTCAGAAGTCCAAAGTTACTGAAAAAGGAACCACAATATACCCCTGTTGGATTATCAAGGCAACTATAGGATTAGTATATGTGAGCCAAGGAAATAAAATCTGTATTAATGCTGATATAACCAACATGCCAGAATGACAAGACCAGATGAATTAAATCATGACATATTTTATAATATGTGTCATTGATTTGTACTTGTTTGATGTTTTTATCATATTCTTGGTTATTACCAATTTTCTTCAAATCTATAATGTATGTATGTTTGAGTAGGGGTATGTCAGAAATCCTGGCTTTTTTCCCCTCTACCCCCTGCCTGATGTCTGCATGAGAGACGCTTACAATAAATTGTCTCTTCCTCATGTGCCTGGTTTCCTCAAGTCAAAAGCATGGTCATCCTCCAAAACTCAGTCAAAATGTCATCCTAAAATGTACCAGTCCCAGTTATTCCTCTTTCTTTGATAATGCCGGTGCACTACTATAGTTCCTAGCCAGCCTAGAGAATTACAATTTGCAATTAGGAAATGTTATGAGAGAAAGCATGGACCATAGAATTAAAAATATTTAAGAGTCAATATTCACTCATTAAGCAAATATTTGCTGAAGTCCTATTAGAATTAGGCAGTTTTCTAAGCACTGAGATAGTGGACAGAATTTTAAGTCTTTGCTCTCACACAACTTAAGTTCTAGTCAGTAGACAATAGTCTTGTGCATTTTTTAAAAATAAAATACTTTCAGATTATTAAAAGTATTATGAAGATAATAAACCATAGCAAGGAATCCCCAGACACAGGTAATGCTTTGCTAAGATGATTAAGGAGGGTGTCTATAAGAAGGAACTTTATTTCTCTCTCTCTTTGGGAACATGAAAAGGATAAAGCAGCCAGTAATGAAAATATTGCAGATAATTATGAGAAAAACAAGGAATAGGAGAAGAAGAAGGGGGATGATAACAATTATGATAACCAACGTCTTTTGAATCCTTATGACTTCTAGCCACTTGTTTAAAATTTTTAAATTCTATGAATTGGGTACCAGAATTGAAATTTAGAGGCAAGTGAGTTTTCAGTCTTTGAAAAATCAATGGGAGTCAAAAAGCACACAGGGTTGCTAAAAAGCTGCTTTAATCTCAAGATGCCACTGTCCAGAAAAGGAAGTTGCTGTCCCAGTTCTTCTAATGATTCTTATTGTAACAAAGATCTTCAACATCAATCATTTACAGGTGATTTTAACAGAATGGATAA
Source organism: Aepyceros melampus (assembly GCA_006408695.1). Classification (NCBI taxonomy): domain Eukaryota; kingdom Metazoa; phylum Chordata; class Mammalia; order Artiodactyla; family Bovidae; genus Aepyceros; species Aepyceros melampus. Next base: position 360,536 of record SJXQ01002460.1, on the reverse strand, counting down.
ATTTCAGGGAACAAAAGTCAGGATGTAAAGAAGCATTCAAGGTATAAACAAAAATTATTATAAATTATTTAAGGCTGAATATGCATGTAAATATTTTTACAATGTGTTTGTGTGTATTTCATGTACAAAAATACCTTGAATTCATATACAAAAAATAGAATTGAATGAGAAGGTAAAATGCATTAAATAAAAAATTATGATAAAGAAATTTATAATAATGGATATAGCAGACGTATTTAAGCAATAAATGCAAATTTAAAACAAGGAATAATACATATGAAAATAAAGTCAAGTCAGGAAGGATTAGAGAGAGTGTGTGTGTGTGTATATGGCTGTGTGTGTGTGTGTGTATGGCTGTGTGTGTGTAAGTAAATAGCTATTTACATATGCGATAGTGCATTCTAAAGAATCATCTGTCTGAAATTGTCTAGAAATAAATGTGTTGAACAAATAACCTTAGCAGGTTACCTATATATTTTCCTTTTCTATCAGTCTTGAATATTGCTCTCCTAGATCTCAGAAAAGTTATTTTCCAATCCTGAAGTTTGCCGAGATTTCTCTTTAAAAATTGCTTCTCTTGTGAGTCATTACCCTAGCATTTCATTTCTCAGAAGGGCTGTCTGCCTAGTTTTTCAATTCTACGTGGCTATTACCTCTGTTTGTCAACAGCTAAGTGGTTGATACACACATGTGTTTTTTTAATATTTTTTTTTCTTCTATACACTTAGCAGTTGTTGAAGACAAAGCTTTTCCCCCTTTGTTTCTGATATATATATTTGATAAGAATGTAAGGTTTTCTTGTGTATTGATTTTTTTTTTAAGTTGGTGTGTTTGAAGATAAAATTTTGTTTTCTATAACTTTTCTTCTTGAGCTTCCCTACAGCTCAGTGGTAAAGAATCATTCTGCCAATGCAGGAGACCAGGGGTCAGTTCCTGGGTTGGGAAGATTCCCTGGAGAAGGAAATGGCAATCCATTTCAGTATTCTTGCCTGGGAAATCCCATCGACAGAGGAGCCTGGAGGGCTACATGGGGTTGCAAAAGAGTCAGACATTACTTAGCGGCTGAACAACTTTTCATCTCAATTTTGAACCATGGGTTTAAAATCATCTAAGCCATCATTTTGTAGTCTATTTTCACTTGAAAAGATGACTATAATGTCAGTATGTGTGTCTGTTTGTTTATGCTCAGTCATTCAGTTGTGTCCAACAATTTGCAACCCCATGGACTGCAGCACATGAGGCTCCTCTGTCCATGGAATTTTCCAAGCAAGAATACTGAAGTACATTATGTTTTATTATGCTTCCCAGGGTGGGGAAATCCAGGATAAACAACATTCCTAAATAATATTTAAAAGTCAAAATTATGTAGTAATTCCACTGATGGATGTGGCTTTTGGCCCATGTGATTTCATGCTCAGATTTAAGCATGCGTGTGTATGCTTTCCACACACAATAACACAGATTTTATCCTCATCCACAATCAAATTAAATTATCCACACATAACACCTTCGTATTTGTTACTCTATTTCTGACTCTATTATGTTAAAAATAGGCATGGAGATGATGGAAGGAAGAGAAAAGAGGGGGTACTATTCAGCTACAAGGACTGCTGTTTTAGAGTTCTAGAAGCACTCTTAGAAGAATGCACAGGAATGCCCTGGTTGTCCAGCATTTAAGAAGCTGCCTTGCAATGCAGGGGGTTCAGGTTCAATTCCTGGTCAGTGAATTAAGATCCTACATTGCTAAGTAGCTTCAGTTGTGTCCAGCCCTGTGCGACCCCAGAGCTGGCAGCCCACCAAGCTCCCTTGTCCCTGGGATTCTCCAGACAAGAAAGAACACTGGAGTGGGTTGCCATTTCCTTCTCCAATGCATGAAAGCGAAAAGTGAAAGTGAAGTCACTCTCGTGACCCAATGGACTGCAGGCTTCCAGGCTCCTCTGCCCATGGGATTTTCCAGGCAAGATTGCTGGAGTGGGGTGCCATTGCCTTCTCTGAAGATCCTACATATCATGATGCAAATCAGCTGGCATAGAGCAACTAATGAACACATGCACCACAGCTAGAAAATTTATGCACTGTAATGAGAGATCTGGCATGCCAGAACTAAGACTCAACACAGCCAAGAAAATAAATAAATACTTCAAAAAAAATTACAATAGAAAGGTTGATAATACAGAGGATTGGGGGGGGCGCAGAAATGCTGACATTTTTACTGAGTGTATCCAATGGCTATTCCTGTATCAATCTAGCTAGACTAAGATATGTACCAAGCAGAAATAACCCCCAAATCTTGATATTACAAATAATAAACATTTACTTATTTCTAACTCAGTCTACATGGTCACTGTGGGTCAGTAGCGAGAGGGTGTGGGCGATGACTCTTCTCATTAGAATCGTTCAGAAACCTGGCCTAATGAAGTCAGCTCACCGTCTCAATCATTACCAGCCTATATACCACACAGAATGAAAGCACAGAGTCTCACATTGGTAACTGAATATTTGTCTTTTATCACGTTTGCACGTATTCCACTGGCAGAAATATTCTCATAGCCCCACTTCACTTCAAAAGCACCGCACGTTCTGCCCTTCCACGTGCTCACAAAGAAGACAGGCAGAAACACCCCCAAAGCAGAACAGAGACTCATCACTTGCCTGCTTCTCTTTTGAGGACAAATTCATTTTCTGCGTATAAATAAACCTTCCTTTGATTTGTATTCAAGTTTTTGTGCAGCAAGCACTGATTCTCCAAATGAAAAAAAATGTTATTCCTTTGTTAATATTTATATTTAGCAACAGCATGTAAGACATCTTTTCTAGGACACTTGTCTTTATTTTCTATTCTAGCCAGAGTCTGATCCAATTAGCAATATTAGCAGAAGCAAAAAAAAAAAAAAGTAGTCAAAGCTTTCATAATGATATGAAGCAATCCCTTGATTCTCACTGCTGCCTGCTATCAAGCTGAACAATGACATGCATTTAGGAAGAAAAGAGGAATTTAATCTTTGTCCTAAGAGCTGATACTGTGGTGCACCCTGAGCCCCAGAAAAACCTCCGCTTCCTCTGAATGCCCTTCTCTATGGCTGGTCATGTGATGTGGTAGGATGAAGCCAGCTCTGAGTGTTCAAGGGGCTTGAATTTCACACCTGGATGTATCACTTGCTGCTGCTACTGCTAAGTCGCTTCAGTCGTGTTGGACTCTGTGCGACCACATAGACAGCAGCCCACCAGGCTCCCCCGTCCCTGGGATTCTCCAGGCAAGAACACTGGAGTGGGTTGCCATTTCCTGCTCCAATGTGTGAAATCTCTCAGTCATGTCCGACTGTTAGTGACCCCATGGACTGCAGCCTACCAGGCTCCTCCATCCATGGGATTTTCCAGGCAAGAGTACTGGAGTGGGGTGCCATTGCCTCCTCCTATGAAATCCTGAGCAAAATGGCTTATTTCTCTGTACTTTTTCCTTCTCTCTGCAAAACTGGAATAAATAAAATGCTTCATAAATAGAAAAGCTGCTCTAATATTTTATATTGTTCCTTCATCCCTTCTTCCCTTAACTTTCCTCCAGCTCTCATAACACTTTAACTATAATTTTTATTTTTAATTTTATGATAGCAATTTTGCACATATATATCTGAGATTACGTTGGAACAGAGTAATGTCTGCTACTTATGATAACACTTCCAATCCTGTGTCAGATACTATATCAAATGGGACTGCATTTCACAAATGAGCCAGCTGGGGATTCCAAAGTAGGAGAATACTTGGACTCAATACCTGTTCTTATCTACATCACAAAGTGGCTGGGATGACAAAATCCAAAAAAAAAAATAAGCTGTATTTTGTCTTATTTTTGCATATATTTTCTGCCATAGCACTCCTAAACAGTAAGTTACCATTTCCTTACAAATTAAAAATAAAACTGCTTGCAGGCAGGATCTATTTCTGTTTTTATTTCCCTTTGCAATGTTGGGAAGATACCCTGGAGAAGGGAAAGGCTACCCACTCCAGTAGTCTTACCTGGAGAATTCCATGGACCATAAAGTCCACGAGGTCACAAAGAGTCAGACACAACTGAGCAACATTCACTTTCACTTTTGCAATGTCAAGTCCAATGCCTGGCAATGGTAGGAGTTCAAGAAATGGTTGTGACCATCCAGCCTCTGAGAGTCTTTTTTTTTTTTTAATTTAAATTTATTTAATTGGAGGCTAATTACTTTACAATATTGTATTGATTTTGCCATACATCAACATGAATCCCACCCGTGGTGGATTCATGTTGAGAGTCTTTTCTTATGGTTAAGAAGAGCTCTGAGTTGAAGGTACATGTAACATTTTTTTTATTGTCTGCACACTTACCGGTATTATAGAGAGATGGAGTGATCAGGAAAAATCACAGACTCTAGCCCCATGCACACAAGTGCTCAAATTATTGTTTTGCCTCTAAAATCTAAGAGTTCTTTTCTGTTTTGCTTTTTTGTTTGTTTGTTTGGCTGCACCATGCAGCATGTGGGATCTTAGTTCCCCAAGCAGGAATGGAACCTGCACCCCCTGCACTGGGAGCATGGAGTCTTAACCACTGGACCGATGAGAAGTCTCTAAAGTCCAAGAGTTCTTAAGTTACTTGAATCTGATTTTAGGTCTAGAATGGTCAATAAAATGGGACATATAAAATGCTTTGCACAGCCTCTGGTGCATAGTAGGACCTCAGTAATGGTAGAATTTCTACTTTATAGCATTATTTTTTAATTTTTTAAATATAAATTTATTTTAATTGGAGGCTAATTACTTTACAGTATTGTATTGGTTTTGCCATACATCAACATGAATCCACCACGAGTGTACACATGTTCCCCATCCTGACCCCCCCTCCCACTTCCCTCCCCATACCATCCCTCTGGGTCATCCCAGTGCACCAGCCCCAAGCAACCTGTATCATGCTTTGAACCTGGACTGGTGATTCGTTTCAGGTATATATTATACATGTTTCAATGCCATTCTCCCATATAGCATTATTTGTACTTGCTCAATATATGTGAAAGGGATAAGTATAAGGCATTAAAACAAGGCTTTCATAAATGATGACAGAGCTGAAATTACACAGTGTATTAGAATTAGTAGCTGTTTCCCATCTTCCTGACCCGGGATACCTATATTTTTGCATTTACTGTTTAAGTATTGATAGTTCTATATATTTAGCTCATGTGGTTGAGGAGGAAAGAGTTATGTAATCGTCATAACTAAAATGTATTCATAGAGATTAAGGAAACTACCTCTAAAGCCACCTGACTTCCATCAACCAAGAAAACCTCAAACAGGAAGGAGTGAAAGGAGTGAAAGCCTCACTTTGGGTAGTCCACTTTATATAATAATGACTCTACACAGAAATGGATCTATTCCTGTGGAAATCCGTTCTATAAAGAGAAATTCGGTATTAAACCATTTCAGATCTTTCTAAAAATCTATATCACCTACATTTGTCCTTGGGTTTTTCCCACTTCGTTGAATCCTCTCCCTTTTAAAGGAGAGACAGCGGCCACACAGCATGGGAAAGACACTTTAACATTTTTCAGTTCATGCTTCTGCCTGTGGGGGGTGTTGCATTGAAACCTTCTATTCAAAATTCCAGCTTTCTCAGTCAGTCAGTCAGTCAGTTCAGTCGCTCAGTCGTGTCCAACTCTTTGCGACCCCGTGAATCGCAGTACGCCAGGCCTCCCTGTCCATCACCAGCTCCCGGAGTTCACTCAGACTCACGTCCATTGAGTCCGTGATGCCATCCAACCATCTCATCCTTGGTCGTCCCCTTCTCCTCCTGCCCCCAATCCCTCCCAGCATCAGGGTCTTTTCCAATGAGTCAACTCTCGCATGAGGTGGCCAAAGTACTGGAGCTTCAATTTTAGCATCATTCCTTCCAAAGAACACCCAGGGTTGATTTCCTTCAGAGTGGACTGGTTGGATCTCCTTGCAGTCCAAGGGACTCTCAAGAGTCTTCTCCACACCACAGTTCAAAAGCATCAATTCTTCTGCGCTCAGCCTTCTTCACAGTCCAACCCTCACATCCATACATGACCACCGGAGAAACCATAGCCTTGACTAGACAGACCTTAGTCGGCAAAGTAATGTCTCTGCTTTTGAATATACTGTCTAGGTTGGTCATAACTTTTCTTCCAAGGAGTAAGCGTCTTTTAATTGGACTGGTTGGATCTCCTTGCAGTCCAAGGGACTCTCAAGAGTCTTCTCCAACACCACAGTTCAAAAGCATCAATTCTTCTGCGCTCAGCCTTCTTCACAGTCCAACCCTCACATCCATACATGACCACCGGAGAAACCATAGCCTTGACTAGACAGACCTTAGTCGGCAAAGTAATGTCTCTGCTTTTGAATATACTGTCTAGGTTGGTCATAACTTTTCTTCCAAGGAGTAAGCGTCTTTTAATTTCATGGCTGCAGTCACCATCTGCAGTGATTTTGGAGCCCCCAAAAACAAAGCTCTCTAGGATGATCATAAAAAAAAGGCTATTTATTTCCAGTTAGCGATACTTCGGTGTCTGTTGATTTTATCGGCTGACAATGAAGAGGGTTTCCCAAATGGTGCAGGGGTAAAGAATTCACCTGCCAATGCAGAAGATGCAAGAGGTGTGGGTTCAATCCCTGGGTCAGGAAGGTCCACTGGCAAATAAAAGGGCACCCCACTCTGGTATTCTTGCCTGAGAAATCTCATGGACAAAAGAGCTTGGTGGGCTCCAGTCTGTGAGAATGCAAAGAGTTGGACATGATTTAGTGACTAAAGAGCCACAGAAATAAAAAGCACTAAATTAAGATGAGATGACTCAAGCACTAGGTCAGGAAAATGATGACTGTGTGACCTTGCCACATAGAATATCAATGTGAGGACTGGAAGGCCCAAAGCAAATTTCCCTAGAGAAACTTTTCCATTGTGTCCAGGTGAGGGGAGTTTATAACAAAGACCCAAGATTCAGGTGGCATGGGGGCAAGCATAAAGATTCTGGAGTGAAGGATTCCCCATGTCAGTTCTGATTTTGCCCATCACCATATCTGTAACTTTGAAAAAGTCACCTAATCTCTGGGCAGAGTTAAGTATAACCTTGTTAAGGAAAGTGACTTTGTCTAACTTGTTTGTTACTGACTCCCCTTAACCTCACACCTTTCCTGTTATATAATGTTGCTGATTAGCTACTGGTTAATGTCATAAACCAACGACTCAGTAAATCTCATTTCTCCCCACCCCTGCAATATGAATCAATGGGCTTCCCTGGTGACTCAGTGGAAAAGAACACACCTGCCAATGCAGAAGACGCTGGTTTGATACCCGAGTGAGGAAAATCCCCTGGAGAAGGAAATGGCAACCTACTCTAGAATTCTTGTCTGGGAAATCCCATGGACAGAGGAGCTGGTGATCTATAGTCCTTGGGGTTGCAAAAGAGTCAGACATGACTTAATGACTAAACAACAGCAAATTTGAATAGTACTACCCATTCACATAGTAAGTTTTCAATAAATATGAGTGTTTTTTTATCATCATCCCAAGCTTCATGGACTATCCTAGAAGACAGCCTCACCCATTAGTACCCAATAGGAACTGCCTCTGCTGAAACAGTTTCCTGATCAGACTCACATGGCCTTCCTGGGACACCCATGAGCACTCAGTGTGAGGATGGAGACTAGTTTGTGTCCCTGACAACACAGGATCACTGAAGAATCGGTCTAGCCTTGGAAGTTTGACTGAGGCTTCTGGCATGATTGTGTTGCAAAGTAACTTCTCCCTCTACAAAGTCCTGCTCCCTTCCCTTCCCTGCCACAGGGGTAGACCTTAATAGCTGATAAAACTTCTTGCCTGCCAGTCTACCCTTCAGTATGTTTCCCATCGAACCCAATCTACAGAATTATTTTAATTTCACATGCCCATCACCTCTACATAAGCCCCCAGCAGAAACCAGGTTCAGAAAATGTAAGCCTTATCCAAGGTGTAGGGAATAAGTCATTTATCCTCACTTTGTGATTTCTGGTCTTTTTCTTTTATGGTTTAGTCGTTAAATCATATCAGACTCTCGACAACTCCATGGACGGTAGCCTGCCAGGCTCTTCTGCCCATGGGATTTTCCTGGCAAGAATATTGGAGTGGGTTGCCATTTCCTTCTCTAGGGGATCTTCCCCACCCAGGGATCAAACCTGGGTATCCTGTATTGCAGACAGATTCTTTACCAACTGAGGTACCAGGGAAGCCCACTGGTCTATTTCCCATGACTCTGGATATTAAACATTCTCTCTTGCTTTCAGACTACAACAGAGGACTTAAGACACAATTCTTGACCAAAAATATTATATTTTATTCAATTCTTTCTCTTCAGTTTCCCAAAAGTACACAGTTTCTAGGAAAGCAAAATTTAAAATAATAGAAAAAATGTTCATGAGTAAATAGTCATAAACAAAGTGAGTCACTAGTCTCACACATCTCCGTTTTAACATTGACATTTATCCTAATCTGTTGTATCAATGTCTTTTGAGTTTGACTCTCAAAGATTGTCAAGTGTTATATATAAATGCATTTGTTCTTTTGATATGGCATTCCTAACTTGAGGAATACAATAAAAAGTATTTGCAAAGGAAATGCAAAATTTGCAAACAATCTCATTAAATTGATGAAAGTAACAAGTGTTCTTGGAGAAGGTCCCATTTCTCCTATAAAACCACTGATAGATGGGGAGGTGGCAAAGTTAAATCAGTTAACAAATAAATAAAGGGCAAACTACAAAGATAATCTTGAAGTATTTCAAGAGAAAATGATTTTATTACCAAAGACTAAAAAGGGATCTTGGTACAATGAGTAAAGTACTAAATATTTTTTTTTAAGTATTCTCTTTAAGATCATAGTATGAGAGGCAGTTGGCAAGTGAAGATTGTTTTATCTTGATCTCATATCCTGTGGTGAAAGTCACACATCAGCTCCAACAGTGAAAGACATTTGATTCTTTCCTTATTCCTTCTAAGAATTAGATCAAGATTGCATTTGCAATTTGCATTTCTAAATTTAGGATGAAGTTATTTTCATCGTTGTTAGTTTAATTTATTGTACATTATCTCAGTCAAACTTGATTTTATTTTCTCCAAAATCAATGTCCCTATCTTTCTAGATAAACTTTAAGTGGCTTTATCTCAATAGGTGTTAAACTGAGATAATGAGAGGCATTCTTCTCTTGGGGTTGACCCCTGACCTCCTTTGCTTATTTCTTGTTCTATTGCATCTCTCACCCCTAGAGTTATCCTTTGGTATCTGTAGAGTATTCATTCCCCAATACTAAAATCCATGGATGGTCAGGTTCCCCATATAAAATGGCACATACTTGTAAATACCTAAGCACATCCTCCCATACACTTTAAATCATCTCTGGATTATTTTTTCTGAATACCTTCCATCTACTAGTGGAACCAGTGATGAGAGTCCACAGATACGACAGGCCAACTCTACATTACATCATTTTTGGATTCATTGCACAAACACCTTTCCATTCAAGCACATAGCATCTCAATAACCCAGACCTTTATTGCTGATTCTCCTCTCTGCATCTGAACCTGGGTACCAGGATCTGGATTTCTTTTCTTAAAAAAAAAAAAAAAAATAGAAGACATCATTATTTTCATGAGTGTGAATACAAAGTAATTGCAGATGCATAGCACTGAAATATATATACATATACAGGTAAGTACACACTTGCATATATGCAAATATGCATATATGCACATACGTACACACATATATGTGCTCAGTTGCTCAATCATGTCTGCCTCTTTGGGGCCCCATGGACTTAGCTCACCAGTCTCCTCTGTTCATGGAATTTTTTCAAGCAAGTATACTAGAATGAGGTGCCATTTCCTTCTCCAGGGGATCTTCCTGACCCAGGGATCAAATCTGCATCTCTTGCACTGGCAGGCAGATTCTTTACCACTAGTGCCAACTGGGAAGCCCCATGTACATATATATACAAATATATATATTAAACATTGAAAAGCGTTTGCTATTTCTAGCTATTTAAGAATTCATGATGAAGATGAATTTGTATGGGTATGTGAAAATGTTAAGGATTATTAATTTAATGCATATAATCAAAGTGGTTTTAATTTCCTAAAATCTTGACCCTTACAGGGAGAAGGCAATGGCATCCCACTCCCGTACTCTTGCCTGGAAAATCCCATGGATGGAGGAGCCTGGTAGGCTGCAGTCCATGGGGTCACTAAGAGTCAGACACGACTGAGTGACTTCACTTTCACTTTTCACTTTCATGCATTGAAGAAGGAAATGGCAACCCACTCCAGCATTCTTGCCTGGAGAATCCCAGGGACAGGGGAGCCTGGTGGGCTGCCATCTATGGGGTCACACAGAGTCGGACACGACTGAAGTGACTTAGCAGTAGCAGCAGTAGCAGTGACCCTTACAGAACAAGACTAAATGACTGGAATAATGTGGGAACTTGAGTTACTAGAATTGGCTAAAAAAAATATATTGTGCCAGCAAGATCTCACTTCCATGACAAACAACCAGAACCTTCATTAAATTAAAATCATGTTTGAAGCAAAATCCTATTTGCATGACAAACAGCAGAGCATCAGTCAGAACAAATACCAGTGTTTAGGACTTGGTAGGAATTCTTCAGGAAAAAAAAAAAAGCAGCAAGGGGAAATGGGTACCAAATTAAGGATGAAAAATGGGAAGCCAGGGCATAGAGCTTTTGCATAGAATAATTCCTGTCTACATGTTTCGGCCAAAAAAAATGTTAGAAAGAGGTTTTGTTTTGCTTTTTATTGAGAAATTTAATATTTCCTGTCATATGAGCAAACAAAAGATGTCATGGTCAGTAGTGATTACAGCCACCACCGATGGGTGAGTCGGTGAGTCCTCACGGAAATCAGGAAGGAAAGAATACTATCTAGCAGCCATCAGACTGCAGTCACTCCCATGGTGAGCCCTGAGGAAAGGAAGCACAGGATGTGAAATCAGGTCCCAGATCGCTGAAGTGCATATCAAAGGAAGAATTTCAGTGAGACCAGACTCTGGAATCTTCCAACACATAGAAAAGTGCTATATTTGATAACTTGAGATATCTGGTTTTCTTTAATTAATGATGGTCTTTTAATATTTCAACTACCTGTCCTTTGTTGCAAAACTTCTGTATAACCTGGTTCCTCTCCTTGCCTCCTTGGAGCAGTTCTCTCAGGGTTACTTGAGATTCTGCCTCCAGATTTAAGTCCTAGAAATCCCCATCGAATAAAACACAATTCAGCTTTTAGATGGTGAGTATTTTTAAGTCAGCATTACCTTTATAAAATGAGAACAAATTCCAACAGAAAAGAAAGATGGAGGGGAATGAGAAAAGGAGAGAGGAAGAGAGATTGGAAGGGGAGGAAAGGAGTGAGAGAGAGAGAGAAGGGACTCTTTCTTCCACAGAAAGAGAATGAATGCAGGCATGAGGTCTGAAGTGAGATAGTATCCAGCCCAAGAGCCAGCAGCTAAAGAGCTTGGCAGGCTGCAGGAAGCAGGTGTGCTTGGCTGTAGAACAAGCATTGTCTGCCAGGCCCTGGCATCCTCCTAGACTCATGTGGACCACACAGGCATGTGGGACTGGTGATAAAGAGGGAAGGAGGGGAGATGCCAGACTAGAATCTGAGTAATAAGCAGAACCCAGATTTCTCATGCATCCTCAGGCTCCCTCACTATCTCTCCCACTCAGAGTTTTAGAAAGAGATCCCCAGTACCTTACACCTGGTCCTTGGCTCAGCTTTAGGGAGTGAGCTTATTATCATGTTGAGAATGTGAGCTCTGGATTCAGAAGTAACTTCCTCTAAGAATGGGGACAAGGTAGATTTCTGTGAAAATACAATATGCTGAATATACAGCATGCATTGAGCAAACAGTCAGCCACTCCTCCTCCCTTGGACATGAACTATTTCAAATCCTGGAAGATGATGCTGTGAAAGTGCTGCACTCAATATGCCAGCACATTTGGAAAACTCAGCAGTGGCCACAGGACTGGAAAAGGTCAGTTTTCATTCCAATACCAAAGAAAGGCAATGCCAAAGAATGCTCCAACTACTGCACAGTTGCACTCATCTCACACGCTAGTAAAGTAATGCTCAAAATTCTCCAAACCAGGCTTCGGCAATACGTGAACTGTGAACTTCCAGATGTTTAAGCTGGTTTTAGAAAAGGCAGAGGAACCAGAGATCAAATTGCCAACATCTCCTGGATCATGGAAAAAGCAAGAGAGTTCCAGAAAAACATCTATTTCTGCTTTATTGACTATGCCAAAGTCTTTGACTGTGTGGATCACAATAAACTGTGGAAAATTCTTCACGGGATAGGAATACCAGACCACATGACCTGCCTCTTGAGAAATCTGTATGCAGGTCAGGAAGCAACAGTTAGAACTGGACATGGAACAACAGACTGGTTCCAAATAGAAAAAGGAGTACGTCAAGGCTGTATATTGTCACCCTGCTTATTTAACTACATGCAGAGTACATCATGAGAAACGCTGGACTGGAAGAAGCACAAGCTGGAATCAAGATTGCAGGGAGAAATATCAATAACCTCAGATATGCAGATGACACCACCCTTATGGCAGAAAGTGAACTAAAAAGCTTCAATATCCTAAACTGTAGTAGGATAGAAACAGAACCAGTAGGAGATAGACAGATAGATAGATTAGAGAGATAGATAGAGATAGGTAGATATGTACATGTGTGTGTGCATGCTAAGTTGCTTCAGCCAGGTCTGACTCTTTGTGACCCTATGGACTGTAGTCCTCCAAGCTCCTCTATCCATGGGATTCTTCAGGAAAGAATAGTAGAATGTGTTGCCATGCCCTCCTCCAGGGGATCTTCCAGACCCAGGGATTGAATTGCATCTCTTAAATCTCCTGCATTGGTAGGTGGGTTCTTTATCACTAGCACCACCCAGGGAGTCCAGATATGTACGTATTAACATATTCATATTCATATTTATATCTATCTATCTATCTACATATATATATCTATTTAAAATAAGGAATCAGCTCATGCAATGTTGGATGCTGAGAAGTGCCAAGATCTGCAGTCAGCAAGCTGGCCATTGTTGACCCATGAGTGGCAATGTTTCAGTCCTAGTCTGAAGACCTGAGAACCAGAAGAACCATTGGTATAAGTCCCAGTTCAAAGCACGTAGTTTCAAGAACCAAGAAGAACTCAGGTTTCAGTTAAAGTTCAAAGGAAGTAAGGAAAAAAAAAACGATGTCCCAATTCAAGGCAGTCAGGTAGAAGCCATGTCCTTTTATTCTAGGAGAAGTCACTCTTTTTGTTACATTAAGGCTTTCAACTGCTTGCATAAGGCCTGCTTATGTTAGGGAGGGCAAACTGCTTTACTCAGATTCCTTATTCAAATGTTAATCTCATCCAGGAACACTCTCAAAGATGCATCCAGAATAACATTTGACCAAATGTCCAGGAGTCATGTGGCTCAGTCAAGTTGACACATAAAATTAACCATTGCATCATCATACTATGTGGAAGGAAAAAGGGACAGGAAGGATGAGTAGAGCTAAGAAATGTAGAATTTAAACCCCAAGAAATCTATGGATATTTTTTCATCCCCTCGAAAACAAGACAAAACTTTTAAATTCTGTAGAATAGTTGAAGGAGGCACAGTGGAAAATGACAGAATTATGGGGAGAAAAAAAAAACAAAGCTAGACTTGGATTTTCCTAGAAGACTTAAATCATTAATGATAAGTAGAAGCATCATCACTATTTAGTATATGTCCACCACGACCCATGCCTTTTACGTGTATCCTCTTCTATTCTTGTAACTCTTAGAAATGAGTTTCATTAGGTTTATACTGCGGAAGGGGCAGAGGCTTAGAGGGGATGAGTAACATATCCAGGGTCACTTAGCTAGTTAGTGATGATGCTGGGATTTTCCTGGGCTTCCCTGATGGTTCAAATGGTAAAGAATCTGCCTGCAGTGCAGGAGACCTAGGTTTGATCCTTGGTTTGCAAAGATCCCCTGGAGAATTAAACTGTAGTAGGATAGAAACAGAACCAGTAGGAGATAGACAGATAGATAGATTAGAGAGATAGATAGAGATAGGTAGATATGTACATGTGTGTGTGCATGCTAAGTTGCTTCAGCCAGGTCTGACTCTTTGTGACCCTATGGACTGTAGTCCTCCAAGCTCCTCTATCCATGGGATTCTTCAGGAAAGAATAGTAGAATGTGTTGCCATGCCCTCCTCCAGGGGATCTTCCAGACCCAGGGATTGAATTGCATCTCTTAAATCTCCTGCATTGGTAGGTGGGTTCTTTATCACTAGCACCACCCAGGGAGTCCAGATATGTACGTATTAACATATTCATATTCATATTTATATCTATCTATCTATCTACATATATATATCTATTTAAAATAAGGAATCAGCTCATGCAATGTTGGATGCTGAGAAGTGCCAAGATCTGCAGTCAGCAAGCTGGCCATTGTTGACCCATGAGTGGCAATGTTTCAGTCCTAGTCTGAAGACCTGAGAACCAGAAGAACCATTGGTATAAGTCCCAGTTCAAAGCACGTAGTTTCAAGAACCAAGAAGAACTCAGGTTTCAGTTAAAGTTCAAAGGAAGTAAGGAAAAAAAAAACGATGTCCCAATTCAAGGCAGTCAGGTAGAAGCCATGTCCTTTTATTCTAGGAGAAGTCACTCTTTTTGTTACATTAAGGCTTTCAACTGCTTGCATAAGGCCTGCTTATGTTAGGGAGGGCAAACTGCTTTACTCAGATTCCTTATTCAAATGTTAATCTCATCCAGGAACACTCTCAAAGATGCATCCAGAATAACATTTGACCAAATGTCCAGGAGTCATGTGGCTCAGTCAAGTTGACACATAAAATTAACCATTGCATCAATCATACTATGTGGAAGGAAAAAGGGACAGGAAGGATGAGTAGAGCTAAGAAATGTAGAATTTAAACCCCAAGAAATCTATGGATATTTTTTCATCCCCTCGAAAACAAGACAAAACTTTTAAATTCTGTAGAATAGTTGAAGAGGCACAGTGGAAAATGACAGAATTATGGGGAGAAAAAAAAAACAAAGCTAGACTTGGATTTTCCTAGAAGACTTAAATCATTAATGATAAGTAGAAGCATCATCACTATTTAGTATATGTCCACCACGACCCATGCCTTTTACGTGTATCCTCTTCTATTCTTGTAACTCTTAGAAATGAGTTTCATTAGGTTTATACTGCGGAAGGGGCAGAGGCTTAGAGGGGATGAGTAACATATCCAGGGTCACTTAGCTAGTTAGTGATGATGCTGGGATTTTCCTGGGCTTCCCTGATGGTTCAAATGGTAAAGAATCTGCCTGCAGTGCAGGAGACCTAGGTTTGATCCTTGGTTTGCAAAGATCCCCTGGAGAAGGGCATGGCAGCCTACTCCAGTATTCTTGACTGGCGAATTCCCATGAACAGAGAAGCCTAGTGGGCTACAATGGGGTCTCAAAGAGACAGACATGACTGAGAGCTAAGCATAGCACAGATTCTGCTCTTTGTAAAATATAGTTTTGTTCTCTGCAGCATCCACTGTGTCCTGACACCTAGGACATCACATGGCAAATGGTGGTTACTCAACAAATATTTGTTGAATGAATAGAGAGTGACATCCAGATAGTCTTTTTTACTTCTGCCTTTGTTTTCACTAGCTCTGTGTCCCAATCCATGTTTGCCCTATTCCTGAGTCAGTCAATTCTAAATAGAGAAATAAGGTGATCCTTAATGCCAGCCTAGATAGCATATTCAAAAGCAGAGACATTAGTTTGCCGACTAAGGTCCATCTAGTCAAGGCTATGGTTTTTCCTGTGGTCATGTATGGATGTGAGAGTTGGACTGTGAAGAAGGCTGAGCACCAAAGAATTGATGCTTTTGAACTGTGGTGTTGGAGAAGACTCTTGAGAGTCCCTTGGACTGCAATTAGATAGCATATTCAAAAGCAGAGACATTAGTTTGCCGACTAAGGTCCATCTAGTCAAGGCTATGGTTTTTCCTGTGGTCATGTATGGATGTGAGAGTTGGACTGTGAAGAAGGCTGAGCACCAAAGAATTGATGCTTTTGAACTGTGGTGTTGGAGAAGACTCTTGAGAGTCCCTTGGACTGCAAGGAGATCCAACCAGTCCATTCTAAAGGAGATCAGCCCTGGGTGTTCCTTGGAAGGAATGATGCTAAAGCTGAAACTCCAGTACTTTGGCCACCTCATGAGAAGAGTTGCCTCATTGGAAAAGACCCTGATGCTGGGAGGGATTGGGGGCAGGAGGAGAAGGGGACGACCGAGGATGAGATGGCTGGATGGCATCACTGACTTGATGGACATGAGTTTGAGTGAACTCCGGGAGTTGGTGATGGGCAGGGAGGCCTGGCGTGCTTCAATTCAAGGGGTCGCAAAGAGTCGGACACGACTGAGCGACTGAACTGAACTGAACGCCAGCCCCATGAACTCATGGTATCTGGATATTTCTTCTCTAAAAGAGTGAGTTTTTCCTAATAGAAATGGCCTCTGGAAACCCCTAAAACCGTCTGTTTTGATGCTTCAAATCCGTCTCCCTGTAGGATACTAGAAACAATATTCATGTTTGCTTTCCGGTTTTCCTTTCCAAAGAAACATACTGCACTTTCAGGTACTCTGTGATACACAGTAAAAAATCAGCATCAGGCAGATCTATGTTTGTCTTTCTGATCCTCCAATTAGGGCTTATGAATTGGAGCCCAAAATTAAGCTTATAGAGTCTTTTCCTACTGGTAAACTTTGTAAGTTTGTCCCTGGCACTTAAGCCTATTTAGGGGATTTAGTGTCTTAATCCAAGCAAAGTATTTAAAACAGTGCCTGGTATACAGGATAGGACCAAGAAGGATGACTTATTAGTTACTGCCGTTTCCCAGTTGCAACCTCCAGCATCATTCTACAGATGTTTTGTTCCTCTGGAGAGAAATTTCTAGTGTAATCTTATTCAAAAAGCTACCTGATGTGCATATACTTTTTTGAAAATTTGGGTTATAGATGCTCATGGGGTTCCTTGGTGACTCAGTGGTAAAGAATCTGAGTGCAGTTCAAGAGATGCAGTTTTAACCCCTGGATCAGGAAGATCCTCTAGAGAAGGAAATGGCAACCCACTCCAGTATACTTGTCTGAGAAATCCAATGGACAGAGGAGTCTGGTGGGCTAAAGTCCATGGGGTCAAAAATTGTTGGACACAGCTTAGTAACTAAACCACCATCACAGATGCTTACAATGTTGTGTTAGTTTCTGCTATATGATGAAGCCATAAATGTGTGTATGTGTGTGTGTGTGGACTGCAAGGAGATCCAACCAGTCCATTCTGAAGGAAATCAAGCCTGGGATTTCTTTGGAAGGAATGATACTAAAACTGAAGCTCCAGTACTTTGGCCACCTTATGCGAAGAGTTGACTCCTTGGAAAAGACCCTGATGCTGGGAGGGATTGGGGGCAGGAGGAGAAGGGGACGACCGAGGGTGAGATGGCTGGATGGCATCACTGACTCGATGGACGTGAGTCTGAGTGAACTCCAAGAGTTGATGATGGACAGGGAAGTCTGGCGTGCTGCGATTCATGGGGTCGCAAAGAGTCGGACACGACTGAGTGACTGAACTGAACTGACCTGAACTACTCCTTGGAAGAAAAGTTATGACCAACCTAAAGAGCATATTCAAAAGCAGAGACATTACTTTGCCAACTAAGGTCCGTCTAGTCAAGGCTATGGTTTTTCCTGTGGTCATGTATGGATGTGAGAGTTGGACTTGAAGACAGGGAGGCCTGGCGTGCTGCGATTCATGGGGTTGCAAAGAGTCAGACACGACTGAGCGACTAAACTGAACTGAATTTGTATAATACATTAATTAATAACCAATTTAGGATTTCTTGTATAATATTAAAGCAGTAAAGTTATACCTCAGCACCAGGTCTTCATGTCTTTTCTCAGTCACTATCCTCACTCCAACGGTAACCAATATTCTGACTGTTCTCACCACAGATTAGATTTGTCTGATTTCTTAGGTTTTTATAAACAAAATCATGTAACATGAATTTTTGTGTCTGTGTGTTTCACTCAATAGTTCACCCATGCTATGGTTATTTTCATTGCTATTTAATATTCCATTGTATGATTATGCCACGATTGATCCACTCTACTGTTGATGGAAATGTGGATTCTACTGTGGGTTAAGAATAGTGCTGCTTTGAGCACTGTTATTTATGTATTTTGATGTATATTGTGAATATATAGATAGCTATTGAGTAGCAAATGATAGAATGATGTCATGTTATATACATACATTTAATGTTAGCAGATATTGCTAAATAAATACCCACTCTACAATTTAAAACACCCAGTGCTACAGGCTTACCTCTCGACACATTTCTCTATTTCTTAAGATCATGGCCTCTTAAGGCTTGGGTGTCTTAGTTGCTTTCTGTTGCCTTCAAACAGGTATTTATTGCTTGACCTAGTTTTTCTACTTGTTCTTGGTTGAAGATGGATCTGATTTGAATGTATTCCAATTATAGTCAGAAGTAGGAATTCCTCAGATTTGTTTGTGTTCTTTTTGTCTCTGCCAATCCACGGTGATGGTAAAGTATTTGCATATGAATCTGGAAGGCATATCTACTTCACATACCTCTACTTAACTCCTCTTGTGGCTTGAACAATCTTCAAGCAAACAATCTTCAAAACAAAGCCCCTAAGAGTCTCTTGGATTTGGTTTAATGAGAAACATGTGAGGAAAGACTCAAAATGCCCACTTTTCAGAATCACTTTACTATATCTTGCTCCAGCCCAGGCAGAATGAATTTCTTCAGGAAGTAGGATGTTTATTGTCTCAGAATTCTACCTCTTTCTTTCCCCATGTCTTCAGCAAAGCAAAGGACTTCAGTAATAATCCTTACTATCTAAGGACATTTTATATTATGTATATTCATTGGGTGTCCCTGGGTCAGTCCTAAAGTATATGTGTTCCTCTGTGTTCTTTAACTTTTTCCATTGAGGTGTTAGACCTCAGAAAACAGGATTTAAGTTGGTGGTATTATATTTTGGTTACATTTAATCAGTTACTCTAGTTCTATCTGCTGATTATACCACACTGTACTTCAAAAGTTGGGTAGGTATGTATGGTTGGCAGTAACAGTTCTGTAATTATTTTTACTAATGGCACAACAGTTCAACAAAAATGTCGAGTTCTCTTTATGTGAAACAAATTTGTAAATAGAAAGCATTCTTTTCTAGAGCTGGGTTTATGTCTTGTTAGTCTATGACATATATTTTAAGTTGGTGGTATTATATTTTGGTTACATTTAATCAGTTACTCTAGTTCTATCTGCTGATTATACCACACTGTACTTCAAAAGTTGGGTAGGTATGTATGGTTGGCAGTAACAGTTCTGTAATTATTTTTACTAATGGCACAACAGTTCAACAAAAATGTCGAGTTCTCTTTATGTGAAACAAATTTGTAAATAGAAAGCATTCTTTTCTAGAGCTGGGTTTATGTCTTGTTAGTCTATGACATATATAGTTACCAGGTTTCTGTAAATATATGTCTATCAAAAATTCCATTAACATACCTGTAGCTGTT
Source organism: Aepyceros melampus (assembly GCA_006408695.1). NCBI lineage: Eukaryota > Metazoa > Chordata > Mammalia > Artiodactyla > Bovidae > Aepyceros > Aepyceros melampus. Next base: position 340,868 of record SJXQ01002460.1, on the reverse strand, counting down.
TATCAAATAATACATATAAAATAATCCATTTATTTACAGGCTGAAGGTAAATAAGATACTAATCCCAAATTCTCTTTTTCATAGTTTTTTTTTTTTCATTTTGTAAATTAGATCCCATTCTATAAATCTGTTTTGAAACAAAACTTACGCTCTGACTTTAAAACTTTGTAAGGATCCTCTTGACCTAAACAATAATGGCTAGAAATCAGTGTTGACGGTTTCCTAGCAACAAATTAAATGCCTGGAGATCCTTGATATGCACATGGTCTCTTCACTTCAGAAATCTATGTATTAAGATCAAGGTTAATTAATACTTCAGATAATAACAAGACCCCTAGTCACAGTCGAGAGTTATTCCTGTAAATGTCATCAGATCAGTCATAGGAAATGGGCTATTTTTATGATCTCACTTACAGCTACATCACACATGGAGTTGCCTGTGTTATAATCATGGTGAATCATGGCAGTTTTTCTCAGAGTTATGCTTACAGTTGCCAAGTACTAATATAATATTTGATGTAGAGCCAAAAACATCTATATCTGAAGCATTCCATGGTGAAACCAAGCATAATAAAATCTAATCTGAAAAAAGTACTTCAAAAAGAAAACCAGAAAAGCATGTCACATGGTAAAGTCTATCTCTGTGCTAAAGCATCTTTTGTTAGGTTAAGCACAGACTTCCTTTTGGGGTCTTTCTTGGCCAATTAATCCCCAAATTTCAATTCAGCTGAACAGCAGTGGTCTAAAGATAGCTTGCAATTTCCTGGGTCCCCAAAACAAAGTGAAATCAAACACAATTTTGATAATGGAAAAACACTTTCTTGCTCCTAAGCAATGAGTCAAATGAAGTGTTACAAGAAATCCACTGTGTCTGTCTAGTCTCCAATGAACCATTTATCGAAAAACATTTTTAATCAATCACCTTCACAGGCATTCAGACCCATTCGACTATAACTAATGTACTGTCCAAGAACTGCCAAAGGTAAAAGTAATTTCTGACAATGCTTATCACAAATGAAAACTGCAGAAGTCTAACATCTTAAAGAATAAAACAGTGCTAAACTGTAATATGGGGAAGATAGATAACATGTAATACATACTGTTTTCATATCTAAAGTAAGCCCTAAAGGCAGTGAAGATAACAACAAACTCATGGCTAACTTTGAATAATTAATTACAGACACTTACTGAATTCAATGAAATGCTTCTAAATATAAACTCCCAGGAAATAGCAAATAAATAATAACATACGGAGTTCATTTTGCTTATACTCAAATTTTTTTCAAATATTTTAAGCCTTTTTTTTCCATTAAAAATAGACATAAAAGGACATGATTTCCCACCCCTCCAAGTCCTATAGATAACTTATATCTTACATCAAGTCATTAAAATTTCCTTCAACAACAACGATAATAAAAATAAAGTGGTTTCTAACAAGTATAAGACCTAACATGTTGTTCTTTTTAAACAGTTCTTTCCTCTGTACACTAAGGTATATCTCAATGTTTAAAGGTCAATTACTGAATACAGTACTTTTCTAGTAAGTCTGTTACAGGGAATGTCTTTTCTTATAATTCAAATCAAATATTTTCATACAAATATTAGTTGCAGCAGCTAGTAATCTTTCTAAAATCATTTCTAGTTAAAATTATTAGTGAACTAGTCTCATAGGGGAAAAATCCCTCTGTAAATTCTTAAAAATTCCTATACAATTTATACGTCTTACAGAAATAAAATCTCTGGGCACTGAAATAAAATCAAATGATATAAGTCAAAGATGAACTGCTATAAATAAATTATATACCATGTTTCTCTGAATCATAATGAGAAGGTTCTATTAAAAGTTTGACAAAAATAGCTATGTGGAGGCATCTGTAGGATAAACAGAATGTATAATTAATAGGTTCAGAGGAATAGACCTCAATTCAGAAAATCAAGAATATGCCCTCAATGGGATATCTATCTTATATAGTGATGATATCCCTTTCTGAGTTTTAATCAGAAAAGTTATGAAAAAGAAATAATGATGATACTTCTAGTGAATATTTATGTTATTTAATGACAGTTGTAATGCATACAACATTTTACGTTCATAAAAATGAAAACAAAAATGATTTGGTGTAAAAGAAAGACATAGTACCTTTTATTTCATGTTGGCTTGCTTCTCGTCTTCTTTCTAGTTCTTTTCTGTCATAATTCAACCTTTTTAAGCACATAATTCCATATTGTAAACTTGTTCTGTTTTTTTTTTAAAGGAGAAAACACAGTGAGTTTATTAGTAGATGATTAAGCATAGTCAACACTATGTCTTACTTCTTCGACAATACGTTAATGTTATATCTGTAATTAAATTATTTAGGATTATAGGGAAAAAAATTATAATTATTTTAAGCACTCAGTGTTTCTAAAGAGTAAAAAAAGTATTTTTGAAATAAGCATAGTCTTAAAATAATCTTGGATTTTGTTGTTCATCTACATTTTTGTTTTCTGTTAAGTTATTTTAGCATTGTTTGAAGACAAATGAACATCTTACTCATTTGAAAATAACTTAAAGAGAGTCACTATTATGGAGTCAAGAAGGAATTCATAGGAAATGGTTACCCTCTTTTTCATGATGAGAAAAATAACATACAAATATGAGTAAAGTATTAGCATATAGAAGCAAATAAATAGCCACCAACTCTAAGTGATAGAGAAGTATGTGAAAGGAAAAAGTCAGCAAACAGTGGAACTCCCTATGGAAAAGATATTGTGGATGAACAAAAAACTGACCCTTAAAGATCAAGCAGAGAAGGATTACGGGGCACCATGAACATAGGATTGCTGATGAAATATTAAATATGTGGTGATAGTGAGACCCACTGTCCAGAGTTGAGAATCCATGTCAGAAAATGAGGAGTGTGATTTCACATGGAGAATGGGGTTATGTTAAGAAAAGTGTGCATTCAGAATAATGTGGGACACATCAAGGAGACAGAAAATTACTGGACAATTTTCAAAGGAGAAAAACATGAAAGGTTTTAAGAAAGAATGAATCTGATAGCAAAACAGGAGTTGGGAAAAATAGGTAATTCTAGGTAACAGGGAAATGAGGAATCAATGCTGTCAAAATAATAGTCACGATAAAGACAATGAAAAGCATGAAAAGAAAATCCAAAACGCAGGGATGTTTGCAGAGAAGAAAGAAGATTTAGTGATACTATATATAAAGGTTATGAAAGAGTATAATAGGTAGAAAGAGGCTCAAGGCCTCGGGAATGAAGAACACTGATTATTAGTGATTTCTTAAATGTTTAGAATTATAGACCAAGACATATACTGGAGAAGGAAATGGCAACCCACTCTAGAATTCTTGCCTGGGAAATCCCATGGACAGAGGAGCCTGGTGAGCTGTGTCCATAGAGTCACAAACAGTTGGACATGACTTAGTGACTTTCACCTCACTTCACTTAGACACAACACACTGGCCAGGCTACTCTTACGTGCTGGATGCACTTCTCAGCCCTGCATTTTTCATAAAACAATGCCGAGTTCAAATACTTCAGAATCAGAGGAAAATGAAAAAAACAAAAAAAAACAAAAAACTCTACATTAATTGCTACTATTGGATGAATTGTATTCCCCCAAATTCTTGTGTTGAAGTCCTAACCCACCCTACTTCAGAATGTGACTGTAGTTGGTCTTAAGAGAGGTAATTAAGATAAAATAAGGACATCAGGGTAGGCCTTAATCCAGTAAGACCAGTGTCCTTACAGAAGAGAGAATTTGGTACACAGAGAAAACTGGGAAGTATTCACACACAGGGAAGACCGTGTGTCTTCACACATGGAGAAAGCAGCTATCTGCAAGTCAAGGTGAAGAAACCAACAATGCTGACACTTTGTTTTCTAGATTCCAGAACTTTAAGAAAGTAAATTTCTGTTGTTTAAGCCACCCGTCTGTGGTATTTGGTTATGTTAGCCCAATTAAACTAATTCAGTGGATACCAGATAATACTGATGTGAAAACCATCATAGACATTAGCCAGCTTGAGGTTAAACCAGTGGCTCTTTGCCTAATTTCTGCCAAACTTTTATATGTCATGTAAAATTGTGCTGTATAGGGGATATATATATTGTTATAACAATGTCTGACAGATGGCAAACGAGCTATAAAGACAGTGGGTTGTCATATGCAGTCAAGTACTACCTGCTTTAAGTCAGAGTTCAGGACAAACAAGAACTCTGCCATTTAGGTAATTTTGATTTCTTTGAAATATTTTTTAACACCCCAAACAGCCCTGGGAGTTCTTTGGAGGGAATGATGCTGAAGCTGAAACTCCAGTACTCCAGTACTTTGGCCACCTGATGCGAAGAGTTGACTCATTGGAAAAGACTCTGATGCTGGGAGGGATTGGGGGCAGGAGGAGAAGGGGACACAGAGGATGAGATGGCTGGATGGCATCACTGACTCGATGGACGTGAACGTGAGTGAACTCCGGGAGTTGGTGATGGACAGGGAGGCCTGGCGTGCTGCGATTCATGGGGTGAGAGTTGGACACGACTGAGCAACTGAACTGAACTGAACTGAACTGAAACATTCAAGGACAGAGAACTCACTACCTCACAATGTGTGCTAGAGAGCAACAGTGATACAAAGTTTTTTTCTATTGGACACAAATCACTCACTCTATAATCTTCACCTATTTGAAATAGGAAAGTGTGTGTTCAAGAGAGCAAATATTCTTCTATCACATATGTTAAAACATAAGTAAATTTATCTGAATTCTTCCCTATCCAAGCTAAATTTAATTCCTTCCTTTCCCCTAGACTTCTACCACTCTATCACAGTTTAATATCCATAAATGAATAGTTTCTTATCGTCATCTCACCACATAGTAGAACTTTTATTGCGCCTGCCAATAAACACAGTACAGATATGCCCTGTCAAGCCATTAACCAGAACTGAGACTTGTGTCAACTATAAACAGCATATCATATTTTTCACTTGAACTGCTTTTAAATAATGAATTCCCAATCCAGCATTTTAATGGTTTTTAAAAATGGTATTATATTTATCTTGACTAAATTTAATCCAATAGTGTCAACAACTATTAAAATTCCAAAGATTTTGATAAATTTGACTGAAGAATCTCAATTATTATCTCTTTATCCTAACGGTATGTCATTAACATAAATGATTTTTATACCATTTTAATTTCAGTCATTAATTAAATGTTGGACAAGATGTGAGCAAATAGTTTGCCAAATTGTCTAGATTTATATTTATTAATTTACTATAATTAAATATATATAAAATGATCATAATACAACTGACAGTTTTGCAGATGACTTACAAAGAGATCGGGCTATAACATAACATTTATGACATGGTACTATAAGAAGTGTTTTTCTACCCCCTGGATAATAAACAACTTGAAAAAAGGATTTTCATATTTTAATCACAGCAATTTACTTCTCTGTGTTCTTACCACTGTCTCATGTCCTATTCAGTATTTTTTCCCTGAAAATTAATGCACAAATAAGCAAAAGCACTGAAAGATTTGTATAAAAAATGAAAATGTTTTTCAGAGGAGAATTCCTTCTCAAAATTTAACCCTGTTATTTATAACTACATGTATCTATAGTTGAAACTGATGAATTTACTCTTAATAAACATTTTTCTACAATGAACACATAGATTCAAATTGCAAACATGAAATTTCCTAAATATTTAGGGGGGAGAAAAGAGCCACACTGTATGAGAATTTAGTACTGTCTAATCCTGTAAATTTGGGGCATGTAATCTGCACCCAGCTCTACATTAGACAGTCCCTGCAATTTATTGCATGAATATATTTTTGCCACGTAGATGTACACAGATGATTCAGAGTACATACTCCATGTTTCTTAAATATCTATGTTCTAGTAATATATACATTAATTACTTTTTCACTTAAATTATTTCAGAAAAAAACTAAAACCTACCGATGGAAACTATCCACCATTTTTAAATGGACGCGGAGATCTTTTTTTGTTAGGTGATCTAGCATTCTTGCATCTACCAAGCATTCCATAAAATAACTTCTGTACTGAGGTAACCCCAGGCTGGGAAGCCATTCGTTTCCAATCCACTCATGGTTCATATCGCCATATGCCAGGGTCTGTAGAAAAACCGGACACTAGAATTGTTTTATAGCAGTCAAGTTTCTTAACCAATAAAATGAAATGGTAATTGGAGGATGTGGGCTATCATTTTAATTGATATTTAATTTTTTTATATATTGACATGAAGCAGAAATAATATTTAGCCTGTAAATCTGGTTTATTTCGTACAAAGTGGAAGTCTGGGTCCTTGCCTACAAGGTCCTTGCTTCCAGTGAATGATTCTGCTCACTTTGTTTTCTCAAAAGGAATTACATTTTATACAAAATACATTTTAAATTCAAAAGTTAAAATGAATAATATAAACAAATGCTGAGTGAAAGATCCTTACTTTGTATAGATAGATGTATTTAATTCATCTTTATTCTTTTAATTCGTATATTTATTTACTTATTTTATCTTTATCTGTCAGCCAGTATGCCACCATTTCCTTCTCTTCAATGCTACTATTATATTGCTGTGGTATAATGGCAAATCTTGATGTAAAAGCAGAAACCTCAGTAAATGAAGAGAGAAAGGAGCCACAAGGCTAGAGGGCAGAATGCTGAAGCTTTATGTGGCCTCTGCTGTTACCTAGTGAAGCATGCAACCAGTACTCTATAAAAATTGGTGCAATCTTTTATAGGTATCAGTCAATGTAGACTTTGTATTGAAAGAATCAGAGCACAACCAAAAAGGTAAAATATAATCTAATTTTTTAATATAACAATATAAACTGATCTTACCAAACACTGTTCATAAAAGTCAAAAGTAAAACCCAAATCAACCATCACCACTAGAACAATTTTTAAAAAGAATTATTACTCTCTATTAATTTGACAATATTTTCCATTCAGATCCTTATCAAAGTCACAATTAGAACATTTATTTCTCATTAAAATTGAGGTGTTCCTCTTATTTTGTGTATTCTTAAAAAATGAATGCTTACCAAAAAAAAACCTAATGCAACCCTAATTTACTAAATGTAGGTACTAGTAGTATCTGGTCTTCCCTGGTGGCTCAGTGGTAAAGAATGGGCTTGCAGTGCAAGAGACACAGGAGACACGGGTTCAATCCATGGGTCAGGCAGATGCCCTGGAGAAGGAAATGGCAATCCATTCCAATATTCTTGCCTGGGAAATCCCATGAACAGAGGAGCCTGGCCAGCTGCAGGCCATGAGGGTACAAAAAGTTGGACATGACTGAGCGACTAAACAGCCACAGCAGCAAGGTCCTAGTAATAACTACCGAAATTTTTCATACAAAGTTTGAATCACATTACCTATAACACATTAATTCTTTTAGTTTAGTAGTATAGTGTGGAAATGTTGAAAAAGGAATAACTTCTCTACAAACATATTGTATGTTCACATTACAGATATTTGGCTCATACCGCCATCTCAATAAATGGGAGTAACTTCTGATGTGCAGTTGCAAAGCTAACTCATGTCCCTCCAACTCCATTTCTCACACACTTTCCATTATGCTGTAAAGCTTGTGTGTGCTCAGTCATTCAGTCGTGTCCTACTGTGTGTGACCCCATGGACCATGGCCTTCCAGGCTCCTCTTCCATGGGGTTTCTCAAGAATATTGGGGTGGGTTGCCATTTCCTCCTCAAAGGGATCCTCCTCCTGACCCAGGGATTGAACCCATGTCTCTTGTATCTCCTGCATTGGCAGGTGGGTTCTTTACTACTAGTGCCACCTAAAGAATAGGTGATTCCAAACAATTTTTTTTGAAATCTCTCCTCTTCCCCTTATATCCAACATAAATGATTCCTGATTACATATATTTAGAGGGCGATTTCCAAGAAGTTTAAGTTGTAGTTCTTTTAAAGGAGAAAGGAAATTTTCCTTTCAAAAGAGGCCAGGTGTAAAATGCAGTCTTCTTGGTTGCAAAATATGGTGATTTAAAAAGACCTATATAGTATTAAACATAATAAAGTTGAATACAAGATTAAGCTAGTCTTAAACTAAGTGAAGATTTATAATATATTATGACATACAGTTTTCTTACTTTATCTATTCAGAGCCTATTAAATGATACTGTTTTAAAGCATATGAATTTCCTACCTGGGCCCAGCTTCCTTCCTCAGATTCTTTCTGTGTTAGCAGCAGGAAATGATTAATAAAGCAGATAAATATAAATTAATCTCAAATTGATACAGTAAATTTTTTTCCAGTAGAAGTAAAATTGTTTTGCTATTAAAATGTTAACTAGGACACAGGCAAATAAATACACAACCTTATTGAGATCCACAGCAATCAACTGAGGAGTTCAAGGGTGACTACAAGGGCACCTATGTAATTTCTAATTTAGGCTAATTAAATACACATGTGACATATAGAATTTTCATGATACATTTGACCTGGTCATTCCAAACTCTTTGATTCTTAAAACTGTGGGATTTTTCATAGTGAGTTATAATAAAAAATTTTATTATATACATACAAATATACAATGCACAAATATGTATATATACATATGATGGAGAAATCCTGTGCAAAGTAAATGAATGGAGTGGACAAAGGAACTTCATCCTTCCAACTAAGCTTTGTGGTAATGAAATGGGTCTCAACAACAAGCAGCAACAAACAGAATTCCGTAAGAAAAGACCAAGTACAACAAGCTAAAGTAAAAATGTCATTAGTAAACAACATTGGCATTTTCATTCATCATAAGCTAAATAATCAATTTCAAATGAATAAAATTAAAAGGACATTAAATTAAAAATAACTTGCTCATAATAAAATGCGTGGCATGCCCAACTTTGCTACTTTACATGAGAAATGACTATACATAATACTGTGCTTTTAAAAGCTGACAATTATGAGTCACCACGAATTTCTTTAAGCATGTACTTTTAGTAATTTTAAAAAATGAACACTTTTCATGGGGGTGATGGGGGTGAAGCTCTGTATCTGAGATTGGGAAAGTACAAGAAGCTAAATGATTGCATTTAAAAAGGACATTCAATCTATACATTCTATTACAAATTTAATTGGGTTTGGTAACATGCATTACCTGGGAATATGCTGAGTTTTAAGTGATATTTGCTATAACACATTTCCAATGTTGTGAAATAGATAAATATTATTAAATTCTTGATTACTTGTTTGCATGTCACAAACTCATATTAACCACATTATGACAATCTAGTATGGCTTTACTTAAAAATGTCTAGGTGCAGTGAAATTAGACCATAATCATTGCATATCACTGTGTAAACATACCCATTACTCTGATCCTACTGTATAAACAAAATAGCTTTTCCATCCAAATAGCCGCAAAATAATGGTTTTGCATGTTCAACAAAGCTGTAAAGACTAACCGTTTTTGCTGGAGCTGCAAGATTTTCCATTTCTTCATGGGTCACCCAAACGTTGCCTGAAGGCTAGTGAGGAGCCCAGAGGGAAGCATGGGATCCGTGGGCGGAAGCAGTGGTAAAGAAGAAAGGCAGCGGCACTGTAAGTTAACGGTACCACAGTAACACCACCGTGCTCTTGCTTCTACACCGCGTGCAAGAGACAGCATTGCTGGCTTCTCACAGCTCCCTTTTGCTTCTACTTCAAAAGATTAAATAGAAAGAGGCATGCTATGAAGCTCACATGGGATAGATTTAAAATGATATTTCTGTAATTATTAATCAGGGGAAAGGCTTAATCAAAATTTGCATTCCAAAGGTATGTGGCTATTGGATCCATCTTTTTGTAACCATGGAGGACTGAATAAATTTGATTTGTAGAAGAATATTTTTCCTTCAGTAAACAAACACACATGTGTTTTGTCATGTTATTACCAATATTTCCTTCACAGAGTTTTGATTCTTCAATGTTCTTGGAAAGAGAAAATTGGTTGTCAATACAAAGCTGAAAGTACTCTCATAACCTGTCTGGAAATCGATATCAGTTTTTCCCAAGTGACCTCTTCCTTTCACAGTTCAGTAAATATGTCGTTTTCCTATATTCTTTTAAAAAATAGAAATGCTATTTTGGATATAATAAAAGTTTTTTTTTCAGTAAATATTGTCAGAAGTCACAAAACTTGGGTTACCTGGTTTTTCAGCAGTATCCTATACCATTATAGAGAAGAACATATTATAAAAGGGAAGTTTCCCTCTAGCAGGCACTATTCTATTATGAAGTCTCATTTTCCTTTTAATAAAAACAACCCATGATATTTCTTTTATACACCGACTTATATACAATTTCTAAACCAAAGTCCATTTAGTAACATACAGATCACTGGTTACCACTTCCCATCAAATTCCACTGTTTAACTGGGATATCATTATGAACATTTCAACATTGTCCAAATCCATCCATTCTATAGTTACAGTGACATTTATATCCTATGTATTACTTGTTACTTATTTTGGAAGGAGTCTCGTTTTAAAGAATTAGAGGTAGCAAAATTGACACCACAAATAAGTAATTACCATAATTTTCTCTGGCCTTTTCTACTGATACAGTGCCATGTTAGCTTCTATTATAGATGATGCAATTTAATATAATTTTTAAAATAACTGCATATAAACTAAATTGATGAGTATAATTCAAAACATGGTAAATCTCATGTATAGAGAATTACTCATGGTTGAGCAATGAAACAGTAAATATTCATTATTATAAGTAAATCATATAGGCATAAAGATCTCAAAGGCTAAGTATCATTTATACATATAGAATTCTCATTTTCCTATCATTTTGGAATTCTGAGTATAAATGAATTTAAAAAAGATAAAACTGCACAACTGTAAAATATACTTGGAATACAGCAGCCATCCAAGTCATTAAAAGCCCCTACGCCCCTACCTCTATCCCCAGCTGCTAAAAATGGTACTCATTATAAACAGAAAGTTGCATATGAATATATGATTATTAAGTCACTTGGCAGAAGCTGCTTTCACTGCCTTTTTGAGGAGTGTACTATGCTAAAAAAAGTTTTTACACTCATCTGTCACATTCCCTTTATACTCACTGATGACACTGCTTTGCCTGCATGGCTATACTGTCTCTTCATCACGAGCTACAATGATGGTTACTTGAGAGGAAATTCACTTAAGCCAGATTGTTTTACAATGATGTCTATAGATTCCACCTTGTTTGTGAATCCAAGAAATGAAGATTGTCCTCCTTCTGTTAAGAAACTTGACCAGTATTATTTCATACTGAAATGCAGACATGTACACTCTCTTTCCTTGTGGCTCAGCTAGTAAAGAATCCACCTGCAATGAGGGAGGCCTGGGTTCAACCCCTTGGTTGGGAAGATCCTCTGGAGAAGGGAACGGCTACCCATTCCAGATTCTGGCCTGGAGAATTCCATGGATTGTACAGTCCATGAGGTCACAGAGTTGGACACAACTGAGTGACTTTCACTTCACTTCACATAATCTCTTTCACAGGTTATTTAAAGTCTGTATCTGCCAGTCTATCACCACATTCTGGATGAGTAGGATTCGAGGAGCTATGACTTCATCTGTATCCTTGCATGCAAAATGAGTATATGTGCAAGACAATTTTCTAAAGTATGGTTAGCAAACTTCCCGAAGTTGTAAGTTGGTTGTTCATTTGTGCTCTGCAGTTTTACTTGTGAGGGGCACTGCCTGCTCTAGAATCTTGAAAAGTAACTCATAAAATGACTCCTATATGACCCAACCACTCAGGCATTAGTTGAGGTTTCCAAGTTTATTTTATAAGCAAGCCTACGGGTAGTAAGTCAATTATTTAGATTTGTTTATCACCAGTTTCAAGGATGGAACTTTCATCTGGGTAAGTCATAAAAAGGGTGCTTTAGAGCTTGGGATGCTTTGAGAAGCAAAGGACATAGGACACTGGTGCCTTCAGTCCAGGGATAAAGACTGCAAAAAGTGCCCTGGAAAAGCATAAAGGACAAGCATCATATCATCTGGCTGTGGCTTTCTGAGAGCCACTGAAAATCATTTACTCACTGCGTTGGTAGTCCATGCTGCAACCCCCGATAAATGAACCGGAGAATGAAAACCAGTAAATGATTTTTTTTGTGTGTGTATGGCAAATACCATTTGAGCCTAGAAAATGTTTTCTAAAATTTTAGTTATCTAGAAATTTACTAAATTAGAATCAAGAGGTTTGAGTTCTAGCAGTGCCACTTCTCAGTAACCAGGACATTTCCTAAGCTTCTCTAGATTCTACATCTGTTAAGTAGGGTAAAACTACATCAGTTCAGTTCAGTTCAGTCGCTCAGTCATGTCCGCCTCTTTGCGACCCCATGAATCACAGCATGCCAGGCCTCCCTGTCCATCACCAGCTCCCAGGGTTCACCCAAACTCATGTCTATTGAGCTGGTGATGCCATCCAGCCATCTCATCCTCTGTCGTCCCCTTCTCCTCCTGCCCTCAATCCCTCCCAGCATCAGGGTCTTTTCCAATGAGTCAACTCTTCACATGAGGTGGCCAGAGTACTGGAGTTTCAGCTTCAGGATCATTCCTTCAAAGAACACCCAGGGCCAATCTCCTTCAGAATGGACTGGTTGGATCTCCTTGCAGGCCAAGGGACTCTCAAGAGTCTTCTCCAACACCACATTCAAAAGCATCAATTCTTCGGCACTCAGCTTTCTTCACTTATACTATAAAAGACCCTAATAATTTTAAATTATGGAGCAATATATTCTGATCCAGGGCTGGGACTAGGATGAGGTAGGTGAGGAGTCAAGGGGGCTCCGTTTAAGGAAGCACTGACTCTCAGGATCGTGCACGTGCAAGGTTGGCACTGACAGTGAGACCGTCATTCAGTTTTGTTGGAGGTGCCTTGCTAGCCTGACCTTAGCCCAGATGCAGTAGAATATGCAGCTAGTATTATCAATTGAAATCTAGAAGGAAAATTCCTAAAGGAGGTTAAGAATTAAAGCACTTACCTAATTAAATCATTCAGGAGAGATTTATGATATAAAAATAAATATTAAAACGAGTTTAAGGGATAACTTATGAAAACTAATTTTGGGGGAAAATAATTCTCTTGCTGTCAGAAATACAAAATAAATAAAGCAGCCAGACCTCAGAACAACCCTGGACCTTATCTAGCTGTTACTTCTGTAATGACTTACATCATTTTGAAGCATTTTTTTACTTTATAACTGAACTTCAAAGTAAATTAATTTGAAATCTACTTTCCACATTTAAAATGGCCTATATCCACATTTCTCCCTAATCTGACTTGATGTTTCTCTACCATAAAAGGAAAAATACTACTCATTATAATAAGACTAGTTTAACACAACTGCGTTTCACCTCATTTACTTAAAGGTTGAGGCTTAGGAGGTTAATAATTATGTAGAGCGCAACCAAAGTAGACTGAAAGAATTTTGTGGAAAAGAAGGAAAACTCATAGAGTGCAGGAAGCAGGGAAGTACACTGGTTAGGAGCAGAGACTACGGGGCAAAACCACCTAGGGTGTGACCTTAGGACAAGTCACTTAACCTCTCTGTTCCTCAATTCCTCCCATTTGTGAAACAGTTTCATGAAAGTACCCATTTCATATCGTCCTCAGACTCAAATCTGCATGGAGACTGCATGTAGAACACTTAGACCAGGGCCTGACCTTAGTTCTCCATTGATGTTGGCTGTTACTACAATTTTACTAGAATTCTCATTAGACAATCTCTACCCAAGTAAATCTTTAGCTTACATTGTGTTGAAACTTATCTTATGCCTTCCAGGTCTGCTCAAAATTGCTAAATTATATGTTTACAAAGATCATTTGTTTTTGTTCCCAAACCTTTTTACTTTCACAGCACTTTAAAAAAATCAGGCAATGTAAGTAAATATTATATAGAGCCAAAAATTAAATAAACTTGGCTAATGTCTGAACACTAAGCTGAATTATCTGGAAAGACTAGATAAGGGCAAATATTAAAACACAATTAAAAATACAACTTCAATGAGAATATCATTGAGAAATACAACTTCAGCAAAGTCTAGGAAAGAATTTGTAAATTTCCAGGATTCTACACTCACATAGCTTTTCAAGTATCTTAGTTATCACTTTAAAAAGAAACTCAAACTAAAAAAGTTGAAAATGTTTAAAGGACGAAGCTATCAAATAAACATAATGTGAAACTCCAGGCACTGGAATTACACTAAAAGAAAAGTCCTAGGGCTTCATCTAATTTGCAAGTGCCTGAATATTTACATATTTTTACTTAAGATGAAATATTTAAAGAATTTATGTATTCTTTATGATATACCTCTTAAACCAACTATTTCAATTATCTGGTATCTCCATCTCTATTCTATTATATAGGAGGCCTTCTATAGTAACTATAGTAATAGCTTAGGAAAAAGAAACAGAAAGCTGGAAGATTAGGGCTGGCCCAGAGAAATAATAAATGTAAATAATAATAATGAATGAAAAGATTAGATTTTTCTATTAGTCCATTTCATCTAAACAGAAAAGGAGGCAGAGTTCTGCTCAGTTTGTTTGTTTTTTTTTTTTATCTAAGTATCTTGTTTTTTTTTTCTTAAGAACTTGAGTGAATAATAAGGTACATCTTTCACAGGAACCCAAACCTGAACACACGGAATATCTTGTATGATCAGAACTGTTGGCAGTGTTCCAGAAGACATGATAACATTTCTTAAAAAAAAAAAGTCAACTCCTTTTAAAATTTCAAAGAGTGAATCCTAGTATATAATTTTAGGTGATGACTTTAAAATGTTTTCATCTTCACTTTATGTAGTAGATTAATTACTAAAAATTCACATGTAATTTTTTTGCAAAGCAAATCATATTTGAAATATATTAAAAATAAGTAAATACTTTTATGTAGATAGAGTTAAAGAGGTATTTACAAAAAGCACTCAGTAGATTATTTTTAAAGCAAATAGAGACAACTTCTCTCTTGTGTAATTTGTATCAATATTTAGCTAAGGGCATATGTCTTCTGTGAATAAAGAGCTTTTACACATTACCAAAAAAAAAAAAAACAACAACAGAATATTCCTATAATCTGACAGAAAAATGAAAAAGCTATGAATAGGAAATTCACTTAAATGCTAAAATAAGTATATGAAAACATTTTAACTTTACTAGTAACTTTTAAAATGTAAACTTAAGCCATGTAGTCATTAACTTTGACAAAGGGGGAGAAAAGACTACACAATACAATCTGGCAGTTAAGGTTCAAAAGTAATAAAAATATAAATGCCCTATATACAAATATTGCTATGGAAATAACCATAGTTAATGTAATAACATAACTACATTCATACTCACTATTTTATTGTGAATACAATGAAAATTGCTAAATAAGCAAAATGTCCAATATTAGGGGGTTGGGTAAATAAATTAAAGGAGGTATGCAACAATTAACAATGATTCTACAATTACATATTTAATATTAATAAAATGGAAATATTAATGTCATATTACTGAGTTTTAAAAGTACAAAATTATGTGAAAATATTTTTATAAAATGAGAAAGAAAGTAGAATAAAAAGGTCTCTATCAAAAAGTTAATAGTGAAAATATTAATGATTTTAATAATTAGCAATATATTACTGTCTTTCAAAGGTTAATTTCTCTTTGAGCCTTAATCAGAAGTGTCTTTCCCTCACTGGAATGCCAGCGCACTCTGCTTCTGTGTCTCCTTTTCTTAGCATGATTGCCTTCTCTGTAATCAGGGCATACATACTTCATATCCTGTGTAGCGGTGGGTAGTATGACTTATAGAATCATCATTTTAAGGTGCATATTTATTGACTATTTACAATTTGCCAGGCACTGACTTAAGGCCCAGAGACTATGGAAAACCTGATAATATACTTGCTCTAGTGTGGGATGTGGAGAAGGCAATGGCACCCCACTCCAGTACTATGGCACCCCACTCCAGTACTCTTGCCTGGAAAATCCCATGGACGGAGGAGCCTGGTGGGCTGCAGTCCATGAGATCGCTAAGAGTTGGACACGACTGAGTGACTTCACTTTCACTTTTCACTTTCATGCATTGGAAAAGGAAATGGCAACCCACTCCAGTGTTCTTGCCTGGAGAATCCCAGGGACGGGGGAGCCTGGTGGGCTGCCGTCTATGGGGTCACAGAGTCGGACATGACTGAAGTGACTTCGCAGCAGCAGCAGCAGCAGTGTGGGATGAATCAAGGGGAGAAACTTATGTAGTAGTTTCTTATAAGTATACAGAGTGATGACTCAGAAGGGAAGCAAACCCAGACTTTGGAGTTTGGTGAAAACTTTTTAGAGGAAGGACATTCGGGGTCATCACTGGAGGACAGTGACCCTGGAGTGCAAAGGATGTTCTAGGCAGAGAGAAGAACAACTGAAAAAGCAAATAATCAACCCAAATCAAAAAAGTTTAGGAAATGGAAATTAGTTCTGTGTTCCTGGGATCCTGATCTGAGGAAATAAAGCCTTTGAGGTGAACTGAGAATAGATGAAGAAGGATCTCATAAGCTCTCTTCACATTTGACTGATCTTTGAACAACTGAGTATGCTCTTACCTTTAACAGCTTGTGATTTAAGTTCCTTCAGTTTGCTTAGACATTTTTAGAAAAATAGGAATGATGCTAAACTGAAGCTCCAGTACTTTGGCCACCTCATGCGAAGAGTTGACTCATTGGAAAAGACCCTGATGCTGGGAGGGATTGGGGGCAGGAGAAGGGGATGACCAAGGATGAGATGGCTGGATGGCATCACGGACTCAATGGACGTGAGTCTGAGTGAATTCCGGGAGTTGGTGATGGACAGGGAGGCCTGGCGTACTGCGATTCACGGGGTCGCAAAGAGTCGGACACGACTGAGCGACTGAACTGAACTGAACTGGAGTGCTTAATTATTCAATTTTCCTTTAAGAAATAGGATGCTAATTATAAATAAATTATATTCTACTTTTCATCTTTAAGTTGAGACTTCTGTTGCTTTTGCAAGATTAGGAATTTTAAATATTTTTGTTGAAATTTGCTCTTGGGAGGAGAATGTTAACATAAACCAGTCATGATACTTCTCTCTCAGTTAGAAGTTACTCAGGAAACTCATCATCAGATCTGAATTCTGTTTATAGTAACTATTTTAATGGCCTTCTCAGCTTTTATTTTAAATATATTCTGAATTACTTTTTTAGCTTCAGTAATACTTCAGCTATAGTATATAACTTTATATACATTTTAATATGCTATCAGCTCAGTTCTGTCGCTCAGTCATGTCTGACTCTGTGCGACACCATGGACTGCAGCATACCAGGCCTCCCTGTCTATCACCAACTCCCGGAGCTTACTCAAACTCATGACCACTGAGTTGGTGATGCCGTCCAACCATCTCATCCTCTGTCCTCCCCTTCTCCTCCTGCCTTCAATCTTTCCTAGCATGAGAGTCTTTTCAGATGAGTCAGTTCTTCACATCAGGTGGCCAAAATATTGGAGTATTAGCTTCAGTATCAGGATAGCCTGGTTGGATCCCCTTGCAGTCCAAGGGACTCACAAGAGTCTTCTCCAACACCATAGTTCAAAAGCATCAGTTCTTCGGTACTCAGCATTCTTTACAGCCCAAATCTCACATCCATACATGACCACTGGAAAAACCATAGCACTGAGCAACGGACCTTTGTTGGCAAAGTAATGTCTGCTTTTGAATATGCTATCTAGGTTGGTCATAACTTTTCTTCCAAGGAGCAAGCATCTTTTAATTTCATGGCTGCAGTCACCATCTGCAGTGATTTTGGAGCCCCCAAATAAAGTCTGTCACTGTTTCCACTGTTTCCCCATCTATTTCCCATGAAATGATGGGGCCAGATGCCATGATCTTAGTTTTCTGAATGTTGAGTTTTTAGTCAACTTTTTCACTCCCCTCTTTCACTTTCAATAAGTCATATATATGAATTTGTTGAAATATATATATTTTCTCCTAGATACATCTTAGGAAAAAGTTAAAATGGAATTATATAAGAAAGATAAACACGTAAATTTTGACTCTGTGTTTCTGGCACTGGAATCCAGCACTCTGGGAAGGAACATAAAGATATATATTAAAAAATGAAGCAAATTCTCCAATTTATGGTGATGTTTAAGAACATACTAAAAAAAGTTATACTCAAGTTAACTGTTTGCCTGAAAACTGAAATAATTTTGCTTTCCTATCTTTTTCCCACTATTTGAACTTACCTCATTTTTCCTTTTTTTTTATAAGACATGGGACCAGAAAAATCCAATTAACATCAGAAATCACATACTTTATCAGAAAATAATATAATTTGGAGAAGGACTAAGGAAAGAATGAATGTTATTTGCGAGTTTCTCTCAGTATTTGAATTTGTCATCTGGCATTCCTTTTTTAAATATTTTGTTCTTTTCTAATATTAAGACAGGGACAAAATTATGAGAGAAATAGGGATTTATAAGTAAAAAGCAAACAGGTTTTGAGGGCAGGTAATTCACGTGGTATTTATAAAACATTGACTATCAAGGTGCTTTCATTTATGAAAACTGCTTAAGAGGTAGTGAGTTTAGCATTACATCTTCAAACAGTATTGCTGCCTAGAGTTCATCTCTTGAGATGCTGGATTACATTAAAAAGGAAAAATCTCATGAAAGAATAAACTCTTGGTCTTGCTTGGGAGAAAATCTAAACTTTAGAGGATAGCTCAAAAGTCTATTTTGGTTGCAGCCTTCAAGTCTGATAGGAATCACAGCTCTTCAATTGAAAACCTATTAAAAGTAGCAGCAAGGTTAATGAAGAGCAAGCTAGATCTCCTGAGAATAATGCATGCTGACACTGACATGCTTGCTGCCACAGTTCTGCTCTGTGGGCCTGGGGAGGCTGCTGTCCGCCCAGCCCTGGGAGAGGGAAGGAGCACAAAAGGACTCACAGTTCTGGATGTTGGAGGAGCTGAAGGACTGGTTAGGGAAACCATCTCCTGGATTGCTAATCGGAGCTTTAAGCGATGCAGAGGGTTGCTGATTCCAATCTCTCTCTGGATCTCAGTGTCCGATAGAGCAGACATAATGGCGCCACTCTTCACATTGGCTCTGCAGGCTGCCACGTACCAAGCAGGCATTCCCAACCAGAGCTGTTGGATTGGGGGGAAAATGTACCCAGATTATAACCATAGTTAACCCTTAGTGCTTTGTGCTAGATCGTATTCTAATTACCTGATCTGTATGAACTCGTTTATTACCACAACCCCATGTAAGAGATTCTATTCTTATTTCCCCCAGAAGAGAGAGAGGCACAAAGACATTAAGTAATTTATTCAAAGGACCAGTTAGCCAGTAATGGAAATAAAGACAGAAAGGTAGCCTTCAGGGTCTGCAATTTAACAACGAGTTTATGAGGGATAAATATAATAGCTGCACCTCACCAAATCTCCTCTAGAGTTTAAGGATAAGAATGGCTACAAGCTGCATTTGGTAAAGACTCAATTAACACGTTTGTTTAATAAATGACTTCAATTTATAATTCTCCTTTGGAATTCTGAGTGCTTTTGATCAAAGGCTTTAATGTGGCTAAGAGACATTTCCAACCTACCTACCTATGCTATGTGCTAATTTGTATGTGCTCAATTAGATGCTAAATAGGAAAATGCTTTTTGGAGAATGAAATGATGGGCTAATGGAAGAGGCTAACAGTATAAGCACCTGTAAACATTAATTAGAGAGAGTTATGAAACAAATAATGCTCTAGAAATTATGGATTCTGATTTTTCAACTTGGCTGTGAGGGTCTGGAAAGACGGTTGAACTGGTAATGCAATGAACACAGCATAAGGCCTAGCACACATCTGAAGCCGAGGGTGGATGCACTGAGTTGTAGCAGCAGAATTACACACGCTTAACAAGGAATATTCTTGCCATTCCTCTCCTCGCTCCCTTGCCGTTAGCTACGAAGGAGAAGCGGGGCACATGCCAGTGAGTTTAAATTTTTAAAAAGTTAAAGTACTATTTTGCGGGGAGGGGTATTTTATTGGTTGGAATTAATAGACTGAGCAAAAGGAGAGGGAGAGCAAGTGAAGGAACAAGAGAACCACCACAAATCAGCAATATCTAGCGTCAAGAGCTCTAGACTAAGAATCAGAAGGCTTGGGCCTTCCCTGCCAGTGGTGAGTGGTACAAGTCCTCTGTACCTCAGCCTGATTTCCCTCCTTTGTAAAATGGAAGGGATTTGGCTTTATTATTTCTAAGGTTTTGTTTTAGGCAGCTTCTAAGATGGTTCCAAATAATCTCACTGCCTGATATCCCTGCATTTGTATCATCCTCTTCCTCCAAGTTGGGGCTGGGCCTGGAGACTGTGATAAAAGTGACTGGCGCTGGTGGTGAAGAACCCAGCTGCCAATGCAAGGGGTGCCAGAGATCCAGGTTCCATCCCTGGGAAGATCCCTTAAAGGAGGGCATGGCACCCCACTCCAGTATTCTTGCCTGGAGAATCCCATGGACAGAGGAGCCTAGCAGACTACAGTCCACAGGATCGCACAGAGTCAGACACGACTGAAGTGACTTAGCACACACGCAAAAGTGATGGGACGTGATTTTCCAGGGTTACAAACAGAAGGGCTTCACTCCAGCTGTCCTCTCTGCCTCTATTCTCTGAGCTCTTGCTCTGGGGGAAGCCAGCTGTCGAGCTGCGAGCAGTCCTGTGAGATGCTCTCATGGAAAGGAACAGCTGTCTCTCCCAACAGCTAGCAAGGAACGGGGTCAGCTCAGAATTGGACTTTCCCCCAAGTCAAGTCTTGACACGACTGGGGCCCTGGGCTGATAACTCTGCCTGCAGTCTTGTGAGAGACTCTGGATAGTAACCCACAGAAGTCATGAGGCAAAGAAATGCTACGTGTTAGGATAATTTGCTACATGATAATAATACTGATTTATTTGATTTTAAAAATTCTTCTAGGTTAAGGGGTTGCTTGCTTCTGTAGAGGAATTAAAAAGTCAAATCGTTCATCCAGCGTGGCCTGGGCTGTGACTGAGATTAGACAAAGGAGACAGGTGCAGCGCATGACTGATGACAGCATTGCCTCCAGGTTAGGCACAGGAATTGACCTTGCTTTGACAGAAATGATTATATACGAGAAAAGACGGGATTTGAAGTCATAGTTTGTAAACTGAAGTTCAAAATAACTAAACATCTAAATATACTTTCACTGGACTTGAATGATTTTCACTTCTTTTCATCTCCTCTATACTAAGATATTTGGACTTCTACATGGTTAACATTACCAATACATGGTTGCCAATACCTGGTTACCAAGGTCATTCCGGATTGTGCTGTGTGCTAAGCTGCTTCAGTCATGCCCAACTCTGTGCGACCCTATGGACTATAGCCTGCTGGGCTCCTCTGTTCATGATATTCTCCAGGCAAGAATACTGGAATGGGTTGCCATGCCCTTCTCCAGGGCATCTTCCAGACCCAGAGATGGAACCCACGACTCTTAACATCTCCTGCACTGGCAGGCAGGTTCTTGACCACTAGTGCTACCTGGAAAGCCCCCATCCCTGATTAGATTTTCACCAAGTTCTTGGTGTCTATAAATGGTGTGTGAAGCATCAGACTTGTTTGTACCCATCACTCAGTGGGCTGTGCACTTAAGGAGGTACTAAAGGAGGTGAAAGTTAAGAGCTCTCATTCATTGGATCACCCCCCTCATTCATCATGTTTATTCCATTTTATAATTTCAGTCACTTTAGGGAGTACATAGGAGCAATTTCTGTGTGCTCAGGATAGTTTTAATTAGCAGAAATGTCACTGCCTGTCATTTCCTCGGCCCTTAATGTCAGTAAATCTTTTTTCTTTTTAAATAAAGGATCTGTTCACCACTTGCCAAAATAGCAGCTAACTGTGAAACTGTAGCTCATTTCACTGGAGAGAAACTGCACAATGAGTTGCTCTCAGTTTTGCAGTGGGCTTTCTTAAACATTTTGTCTTATAAATGGATTTTTAAAATATAATAGTTTTAAAGACATATTTGGAAAAACAGCTCTGATCACTAATAAGCTAAAAAATTTCCTGACTGATATGAAAGAATAAAGCAAGACACAGGCTTCTTTCACTCAGTCCAAGAAAAATTGCAAAGCATGTTTTTATATTTATCTGTGTAAGATAATTTTTTAAACTTAAATGTTTTGTTGTCCCTCATTGATTAATTCTTTAGCCCTGGATTTGATATAATAATGAAGGTGAACGATTTTAGAATCCTGAACCTTTTAAAACAATGGTTTCTAATTACCTCTGCCAAGCAACAAAAGTTCATACAGTCAGTCCCTTGGTGTTCTTAGGCTATTGGCTCCAGGACGTCGCCCACAAAAATCTGCAGATGCTAGAGTCTCTGTAGGGCCTGACTATCCAGGGCTTATCATCCAAAGATTTGTTTCAGATTGAACGTGTTTGGTTGAATCCATGGGTGGAGAACCCATGGATATGGGAGACTGACTATACTCCATTTCATCTTGACATCAGCATATTCTAGCAGCTGCCAACAGCCCACAGTAGAGAACTGAATGGAAGGGAGGGGTGAAACTATTGATGAGTGGTATGAAAGGGCCTTTTGTGGTCAATTACGTCTCGTCTGCTTCTGCTGATCAGGTATTGATTCATTTATCCAGGCCCTTGTGTTGTGCAGGATATGCTAAATGTAGCTCTCATTTCATTAAAAACATTCAGTCTAGACACAGAAGGGAACAAGGGTTTGTGTATTCTCCTGAAAAATTCCAAATGTCTAATCTAGCTGGCTCCTTCATGTTCAGGAATTATACTACAAGCAAAGGAATGGCTGTAAATGTCTTGGACCACACAGAAGTGTTAAAAATATGGAGATGGCTCTTTTCTGTTAATCTGCTGATGAGGAAAGGCTCTGGACTAATGTACTGGACAGATGCTTCTTAGCAACAACACAGCGAAAGTGTTAGTTGCTCAGTTGTGTCTGACTCTTTGTGACCCCATAGGCTGTAGCCCCCCAGGCTCCTCTGTCCATGGGATTCTCCAGGCAAGAGTACTGGAGTAGGTTGCCATTCTCTTCTCCAGGGACCTTCCTGACCCAGGGATCAAATCCGGGTCTCCTACATTGTAGGCAGATTCTTTACTGTTTGAGGAGTGTCACTCAAGAATTGATTCTTGATTTACTCTAGATATAAAGAGCACAGAATTTACTAAAACTTTCTTTCATCTCGCTGCCTGCTGGTTCTGCCACAGTCACAAGAAAGCATCAGAGTAAAATCACAGCTATGACTGTGGGTCCCTAGATAAAGCAAACATTCTCTTTATAAGCTATTGCAGACTACCAGAAAAAATGAAGATGTCAGGAACCTGGCTTTACTTGTCTCTAAACATTGGATTGGATGAGAGTCTTCTGATTTAATTCTCTTACCTCTAGCCATGCAACTACCGTGGGCCCATCCCATTGGGCAAAAGGTAATCCCTTTCTCCGAGCTTCTTCTAGAAGTTCGTGCCTGAAGTATACAGCAAGGATTATTAGTCAGGTAATATGGGAAAAGATGGCTGTGATTACTTTTAATGACAATATCTTTTTAAAGCCCAATAATCCTTTATAATCTTGTTATGAGTTAATACAGAATAACAATTCTTTCTTCCTTTGAATAATACATGCAAACCATCCATTGATTTTATTAGAAATGAAACATTGATATCTAAAAATAATTTTCCTAAGCAGATTCTCTGAAATTCAAACATTAAATGCTAATGGCCTAAGAAACTGAATTTTATTATCAGCAAACAACTTTATCCTTAAACAAGAAAGTGGCCCACATATACATATTCCTGCATGCATTACAGGATCTAAATGAAGTTTCTTCCATCTCTCTTGTCTGCTTCTCTTTATTATTTCAATAGTAGGAAAAAATGCTTGTTTGTTTATAGAGGCAGAAGATCAAGTCAGTAATTTTAGCCCCATTCAAATGATACACTTGATTTTAGTATGCTTTCTGGGTCCAGGTGGCTATCTTAGGAGTTAGTTTTTTGTATAGACTACAACATTACTTCTCATTTGAAGGGAACTCCTCCGAGGTACATTAACTTCCACCTCTAAAGACAATGGAAAGTATAAAATTCAATAGTATACTTATTTTCATTTACAATCACTCATGGTTTTAATAAAAGCAAAGCATCTCAATGACAACAAATGGTTATTTCTGATAACAAAAATATGTGAACAGCCTAAACAAATGCATCTTTAATCACTATCCCTACTATTGACCCCTGACATCCATTTACAAAACCAATTTCAGCTCGTTCATGATTGAAATAACAAGTTTGTGTTTCTTTGAAACTCAAATTGATATATACCTGGCCAGGGCTATATTGGAAAATATATTCTCTATTCCTTAGATACGTTGATCTTACACACTCATTTTATACATATTGTTTTATTTTGAATGTGTGCCTTTCATGCTTAGGAACTCCGAAATGAAGCATTTGATTATTTCCTGCTATCAGTTGATTAATTGCTTATTGAGGTGGACTATAACATGTTAGAATATATAATAAAGATGCCTTCTAACACAAAAGCTTTCCATGTCTGCCATAGATGCTACCACAAAATGCAGCAAAGAAATAAGGAGGCAAAACAAAGATTAAAGTTAATAGTAGCTGAAGAGACAGGTAAATCAACTGCTTTTCACTTCAGGGGTAGTAAAGAAAACGTGTGTAAGCTATTCAGCACCTGGGAAGGGGACAGCGACACTGGCGCCCTGACTCCAAAGGCAAACTAGAGCAGTTCCCGCACCGGTTTGCTCTCCTCTCACCCAATACATTCCTGCACTGAGAACGAGGCTTTTTGAATAGCCTAGTCTCACAGTGATAGTAATATTGAATAGATCTGAGATGAAGGGTTAAACGACAAACCATCAGGTAATTGTCGAGCGCCTATTGTGAGCTGAGACCTGAGACTCACACAGACAAGCACCCAGTTTTACAGGAGATCCCCGGTTAAACAGAAAAAGCAAATACATGAAACTGTTTAAAAACATAGTACAATTCACAAATAGATGCTAACCTCGATGAAGCACATTCTGAGTGTGATGTTTCGGAGAAGGGGTTAATATTCGTAGCAATGGAAATGAGCAGTGGAGACTAGAGCAACTGAGCTGACTTTGAAGGGCTGCTGAAAGGGAGTTAGGGATGACATTCCAAGCATGACAGCAGTAAGGGTGGAGGGGCAGAGGCAGGACTGAACACAGGACACATGCAAGAAAATTCAGAGTAGGTTTCCACAGAGCCAGGAGCATTATCAAGAGTTGCAAGGCTATATCCATTAGGGGGGAAAACACTTCCCTTATGTGACAGGTCAGTAGCATTAAAGGGGAAGAAACAAATATACATTTACAACTGGTTTTTGCTACATCTAGCAAAAAAAAAAAAAAAAAGGCAAGTCAATATGCACTCATCAAGTAGAAAGCACATAACATTTTCACAAGGAAATTACATAAATTGTACTTAAGCCATTTTTGAAAAGTAGAACATTTCAATTGTGAAACTTCTAATGAGTTCCCTAATTTAAAAAGCGCACCACAGGAACCGGAGTGATCCTGTTAAAAGTTAAGTCAGATAATGTAACTTCTCTGCTCATAACTTTCCAATTACTATTTGCCTCACCGAGAATAAAAGCTAAAGCAGCTGTTAGGATCCACTCTACCCTCTGTTCTCTGACTCAACTCCCATCTCAGCAAGCAACACCAGTTTCCTTGTTGTTCCTTGGACACAGCCCAGACCTTTTTCTGCCTCAGGACCTTTGCATCTGCTGTTGCCTCATTTTGAATGCTTGTCTCCTCTTCTTCACATGGCTTACTCTTTGTATACTTTTAAATCTTTACTCAAATGTCACTTTCTCCCTGAAGGTCTCTTCTCCTCTTTCCCATAATACCAAGCAGACATTCCTTATCCCCATTCCTTGCCTTATTTTTCCCACATCACGTATCTTCTAACATAACATATCATTTATGTCTCAACCTGTCATCTCATGAAAGAAAATAAGCTCCAGGGGGACCAGTGCTTCAAGTACATACTCTGTTCAGAGGTGCCTAAAGGCAAGCACCAAAGAGGTGTTCTGTAAACAGTAGTGAATGTTGAACATGTCAGCCAGTATTTGTTTACATTTAGTTGCTTCTTGTTTCAATAAATTACATCTCATAATATATTTTTCATGTTTTTTTTCCAGTCACTTTATGAGAACAGCACCCATTCCAGATGATTCTAAGAGTTCGATCTGGTTTGCGACCCCTGATAGGAATCTGATTAAGAGGCAATCCAATAATCCTATTCTCCTTTTGAACAGAAATTTATCATACAGTTGTCTGAGAAATCATTGGACATTTTATCCCACGGAAAATTTTTCTTTGTGCTTTGTTATGTTTAAATCACAAACACTCACAGCACAACAGCTTTAGTAAGAGTATGCAAATGTCATGGGAAGCGTGTAATTTCCTTGATTCTGTCTCACCGCAAAGATTTGAAACAGCAGACCAGCGTCACAGCTTGATTACAAGCTCAGAGTTTTATTCTGCAAGCAAAGGAACATACACCCTCGTGGCATGAGGGCAGGCTGACCCTAGAGGAAAGTCGAAGAGAAGAGAGGCGATAGGCCCAATTTTGGCTCTTTTTCAATGCTTTTCTCTTCCCCCTGAGCCTGCCCTATGTAAACTGGGGTAGCCAGAGGGCGTTTGGTTCACCTGAGGTTCTCACTCCAGTCCTTGGACCTTCCTTTATTCTATTTTCGAGGGTTTTTCCCTACTTTGTCTTTTAGCCACTGCCATTCTGGACTTCTTTTTCCTATTCTAACTACCTAACACACAGATATGAGATAAGGGTGCAGGGGATTCTGCCCTTTGGCCCTTAGCTGGCAGGGCTAAATCCCAAATAGAGGCCTCTGAACTGATCCACTTGGAACTGTGAGAAACAGGCCAGACTGGAGTGGATCCCTGGCTTTTACTCTAGAACTGTGTGTTGCCTGATGTTAATCTAGGTCTGCTTTTCCTTAACCCAAGGGCGGTATTAATTATGTAAAGCAATGCACTGAAATTCTCAAAGCAATATTTAATTTTTCTCTATTAAAAAAATATGCATCATATGGAAATTATTTAAGTGACACATATCTGGACACACTGGCTTGGGAGAGAGGCACGGTTAGGAAAACAAAGCAATATGGTTACTGCTGAAATTCTTGGAAATCACTGAGTTTAATACATGGTGATCTCCTGAGAGATTATTAAGGGTGAGTATAGCATTAATTGCATGAAGGCGTACTTGTGGTCATCAGATATTTTGAAGATACTTTCAGAGACATAATGACCTGCACTATTAGGAAATACTAAATTAAAAAAAAGTGATTTGTGATAAACAAGCGTTTTGGATACACCAATGTTCTCTGCTTTTGTCCTCCTTCCTTCCTTCCTCCCTTGCTCCCTCCCTTCCATCTCTCTCTCTCTCTCTGTTCCTTTGTTTCCTTCTTTCTCTCTTCCTTCTTCCTTTTAGATAATCTAATATCTATCCATCCTTTCTCCTCAAATCACTTACATTTATCCATCACTATAAACATGGGCACCCATGAAGTGAAATGAAGTGGCTCAGTCATGCCCGACTCTTTGTGACCCCATGGACTGTAGCCCACCAGGCTCCTCCATCCGTGGGATTCTCCAGGCAAGGGTACTGCAGTGGGTTGCCATTTCCTTCTCCAGGAGATCTTCCCCACCCAGGGATCGAACCTGGGTCTCCTGCATTGTAGGCAGATGCTTTTCCGTCTGAGACACCAGGGCATATGGGCACCCATACTTGTTTTAAATTTTAGAACAGATTTTAGAGGACAGTCAGTAGCACTTCCTCTACAGGAAATTTCAGGTACAAGACTGTCATTTCCTGTGTGGAAACAAAGTACTAATTGTAAAGGAAGGTCAGTTGTGAATCAGAAAATCTTCCCAGTCGCCGAGTCTTTTCAGCAAACGCATTCTTGTCTGCAATAAAGAATGCCTTTGGATTTCCCCAAAGGCCTCAGACTCTCTTGAGAAGGGTGTCAGTGAGTTACTGTCAATGGAATGCGGCATGTCAAGAAGACCCAGCACGTGGGGAACACTCAGGTGTGTGAATGATTGACAAGTTCCTAGGGAAACGTGCAGAGGGCAGCCTGCACTTGCCGCACCTGATCCAAAGACAGGAGCAAAGCGTGGGCACCCGAGGGAGACCTACCACCAAGTAGGGCTGGGAATGTCTAAAAAATGTAAATCCATCCAGGGCATTTTCTGGGCTTGTCGTTCCTAAATCCTAATCCAGACGAATTTAAGCAAGTATGGCTTTGCTTGAATGATTCCACCCATTAGTAATGTCTGGTTCCTCCTTTATAGGTTATATATCTTCAGTTGTTTTAGTTGTGACCTCATAGGTGGAATATGTTTGCGTTTCCTTGCTTTGTGTCTTTCATACTAAATGATAGCCATATGCTCTCCTGTCTTTTGTCTTCCCACTGTGTCTTGTTTTTCAAGACACAACAAAAACGCTTTCTCTCTGAAACCATCCTACCCTGGACCTGGAGGCAATATTTAGTACTTTTTTTTTTGGCCCCTCAGTACCAAGCAATTTTCCCTAGAATATCTTTAACATTTTGCTGAGTCAGAAATTTTGTTAGTTTTATTTTTTTGTTTTGATGTCAAAAACTTAACATGTAGTAGGTCTATAAGAATCTACTGACTGACTGCAACCCTAGTCCCAGGGCATCCACAGTCCCTGATCTCATGCTCTTAGAGTCTGGGAGAACAACTTGTAAATCAACAAATTCCCTAAGATGTTACACGCTGAGAGATGAAATTCATTCAAAAATTCAAAACCCTGGGGGCAGTGAGGTCTCCTTCTCATATTTTCCCCAATGTGGATGGTTCATTGCTGTCAGTGAAAAGAGACTTTATTCTCGAAACACTTAGCCTCGGAGGCTATTTTGGAACTGCCAATTTGCGATATGACCATCTAAACACCACACCGTACCGTTTCCCCTGTCACTCAGGCTGGCCGCTTCAGTCACTTTCCATTTAAGGCCTGTCTAGTTCCACTCTTCCTTCCTATTTTGTCTTCTTTTACCTTCTGTTTTCACTGCCACTATTCTTTTTTCTCAGTCTTGTAATTGCCTTGCCCTCCAGGCTTCTTATCCCTGCAGTACATTGCCATGAAAAATAAATCTGTAAGAGCAGATCAGGTGGTAAATACAATAAACTCTGAGGTGGGAATGCTTGGGCTGGATTCCTGGGGCCCTCCTTCTTAGCTGTGCATCCACAGACAAGTCACTTCACCTTTTTGTAGCTCAGTTTCCTCATGTGTAAGATGAAGTTGGTAACAGTACCTATCTCGGAGGGTTGGTATGAGAGTTAAATAAGAAAATATATTTAATGTGATGACAACTATAACTTGTACAAAAGAAACAGCCAATAAATGTGAGCTATTTATTATTGAACTGTCCTCTGAAAATCCTTCAATAGTTCCTCAAATGCCTACAACACAATGATCAACTTGGATTACAAAGACTAAACCTGTTTTAGTCTTGATCTTCCTTTCTAATAATCTTCCGACTTCTAATTAGACCTGGAAACTTACTTTGCCAAATAATTTGAACATGAATAACTCCATCTTTGCAAGTACCATTTTCCAGCGATAATAAGTTGTTTCTTGTCTTTGATGATTAAAATCTTGAGTGCTCGCTAAGTTGCTTCAGTCATTTCTGACTCTGTGATTGTAGCCCGCCAGGCTCCTCTGTCCATGGGATTCTCCAGGCAAGAATATTGGAGTGGGTTGCCATTTCCTTCTCCAGGGAATCTTCCCGACCCAGGGATTGAACCCAGGTCTCATGCCTCAGAGGCAGATTCTCTACCATCTGAGCTATCAGAAAGCTCTGGGACACCTAAATCATAAAACATCCTCTTATTTTTGATCATCCCAGATCCCACAATGACTCTTTTATCCTTCAAAATCTGGAAATTCATAGTGTGAGCGTCACTCATAAAGACTGTTTCCTTCTCGCCTGAATGTGAGTTCAGTCATGTCCAACTCTTTGTGACCCCATGGACTCCAGCCTGGCAGGCCACCCTGTCCATGGAACTTCCCAGGCAAGAATACTGGAAGGGGTTGCCATTTCCTACTCCCAGGGATCTTCCTGACGCAGGGACTGAACTGCGTT
This sequence comes from Aepyceros melampus, assembly GCA_006408695.1. NCBI lineage: Eukaryota > Metazoa > Chordata > Mammalia > Artiodactyla > Bovidae > Aepyceros > Aepyceros melampus. Next base: position 310,612 of record SJXQ01002460.1, on the reverse strand, counting down.
TCTTGTGTCTCCTTCATTGACAGGTCGATTTTTTACTGCTGTGCCACTTAGGAAGCCCGTTAAAGGCACCAAATGCACGAGCTTCATCTCCCTCCCAAGACTAACATTCAGAAGTAAGCGTTTACTCTTCTATTACACCATGTGTCTTTGCTTGATCTAGCCAAGAATATGTTTTGAGAGACTGCTGTCTTGTAATCCATGAAATTCTCAGTTTTGACAACCATCTAGGTTCCTTGATCGAAGGCTGACTTTTAAGTATTCTATGTTTTTGTTAAGATCCAACTACTTATTACATCTTAATAAGAAGTAAGAATTTTGCTTATCAGTTATACAGATTGGCTGCAGAAAGAGATTAAAATATCCTCTCTAAAGTTAAATATGATATTTTGTAAATTGATTGGCTACGACCAAAGCTTTTGTTCAAACTCATTTGTAGATCACGGCAGTGAACTCCCAGTCTGCCTCTCCGGTGGTATTCCCCACGTCTCATCCTTGTTCCAACTTCCAGAAAGACCTCTCTAAACACAAATATTTTTGTAAGGGTTGCCTGCTTTAAAAACTTCAAAGGGGAGGGATGTTTTTAAAGCAGGCAACTGAAAATAAGCTTCCCAGGTAAAGAATCCACCTGCCCACCTGCCAATGCAGGAGATATAAGATGCAGGTTCGATCCCTGCATCAGGAAGATCCCCTGGAGAAGGAAATGACAACCCATGCCAGTATTCTTGCCTGGAGAATACCATGGACAGAGGAGTCTGGTGGGCTACAGCCCATGGGGTCAGCAAGAGTTGGGCATGACTGAGTGCACACACAGAACTGAAAATAAAGGTCATATATCTTGGCACAACTAAAGAGACCCTTGGTGAAATGGCCCTTGGATTTCTCCCAGCTTCTTTTGCTCAATCAATACTGCAGTGCTTGCTACGTCCCAAATGCCTCATTCTATTTTTTTTATCCTCCAGGACTTTGTATATGCCTTTATCTTCTGCCTGGGACATCCTTCTTTGCATCATAATTGTGGCAAACTCACACTTATCTTTCTGACTCAGTTTAAACTTTATCCTTCCTGTTAAGATTCTAAGACCTTTCCCAGGCAAAATTCACTTTCTCTTCTACACAAATATTATAACTTGTATACATTCTAGTTATTGCACTTGCTATATTTCTCATTTATGATTTAATGTTGTATTTAAATGTAATTAAAATGTATTACAATTGACTACAGTGAGTAATTGAATCTATTGTACTTTCTTGTTTATATGAACCACTTCATATTCTGAGATAAAATATCATGGTTTGAAAAAGTAAAGTTTCTGTATGCAGATGGATTAGGCTTTGGATATTGGGTAATAATTGCTGCCATGCATTTACCACTTACTCTGTGATAGTAAGTAACAGTGTGAGGCACTATCCTTAGTGCTTTATATGTATAAGTCATTGAATCTTCACAGCCATCCTATAAGATACATGCTGATACACATTTGCAGATGAGGACACTGAAGATGAGACCACTTGGAACACAGAGTCAGTGAGCCAGAGCCGGAATTTGAGCACCAACAACCTGGTTAGAGTCAGCCTCTTACCCCCCACGTTACCCTTTAGTTAACTAACCTCTCTGAACTTTTTACAGTCATGAACGGAGGATGGGAGTAACCATGTCTTTGTTAAAATGAAAGGCAATGATACTCTCCCACCTTCATTTCTCCGCCATTGTTCATTCACATTAATTTGACTTCTGGTAATATAGTCTTTACCACCTTCACCATCACACACTTCAGTCCCCAACACTGTAAGACAAAAAAGGAACCTTCTTTTTCTTGCTGTTTCCTATTAAAAACAGGTTCTGAATCGTGGCCAGAGGAAGGAAGTTAGCCCCATTTATATAATCAGGATGGAAAAGCTGAATTTGTAATTTGTTTCAGTTTAATTTTGCATTATTGTAATGCAAAGTAATTCTCTGGTTGAAAAATTTATCTTTAGGGTTTATTTATTTACTGTGGCACACAGCAAGTACTTACTTATTGATATAACTAGGAGAAATAAATGACTTGATAAGAACCAAGAATGAAATGTAAGTCAAAATAATTTGACATTTGAACCTACTTCTTAACAGGATAGTACAGAGAATAAATCTTCTATACATAGTTCTAAAAGCAAATTTACATAACTTTGCACTATTATTAATTATAAAATGTATGCTACTCCTATAAATTTCAACAGTGAAGAGGGTGAATAAAACATGATCTCTTCGAATTTCAACCAGACAATGGGTTATAATGCCATTATTCAGAAATCTATATCTATTGACCATTTCTGTGAGAATCAAAAGTACAAAAAAGTGTTTCAAATTCTGGTTAGTGAATATGAAGAAAATGTAGCACCATGTCAGTTTTTTTAAACATATGTGAGTTGAATATATATATATTAATCAACATAATTATTCTAAAGAGAAATATATTACAAATCCCAATCAACTGCTTCAGACATTGATTAGCTAAATACACACATTTAGCTCCATAAAATTAAGAGTTTGAAATCCAACATTAACAAGGTTGACTTGATTTTGAAAGTGCAGCATGCTGTGATTCTGTATGTGGGTAAGTGCAAATGTATGTGTAGGTATATCCTATTATGGCACATTTTCACATGTAGTACATATGAAAGTTCATTGCACATTTAAGTAGCACTTTATTTAGATCCTCAGATACATGCTACATTGCTTGGAACTGAATTATTTGAATACATAAATCCTAAGTTCATTCATGTTGAAATCTTTTTTTTTTTTCCTGCAAGCTACTTGAAATGGAGTGCACAGCCTCAGGAAAGAAATACATTTGTGAATTTGAGTTGGGATTTACATAATTTTACTCCTCATTTTATTTTGAATTTAATTACTTTCAAAACCATTAAAAAGGTATAAACACACACATGCATGCACAAATGTGATGGAGCAATGCAATTACTCATGCTGTTATTGAAAGCTAGAGGGGCTTATATTTCTTTCCAGTAAACAATTTCACTTTTGCAGTACACTGTGGTCTGTTCTCCCCAGCCCCTTCCTGATTGTTAAATAGGAACTTACTGGAGAGACATTGGTAAGTTTTCAGGTTTATTTGGAGGCCATTTAGACTAGATTGCTTTGGTGCTTCATCTAATTTTGAGTCCTCTTTAAATCAGATTTGAAGTTTATAGTTCTAAGCTTCTGAGATTATTTTTTTCTCATACTCTTGTGAGTATTACGAAGTTGGCAGAAAGTACACATAATATGTCATTCACTCAAAGGTATGCAGAAAACACATGGAGTTTAAAGTCTTGTCTTCTGTTCCTAATTCAATATTCTTTCCACTCAAATCTTCCCACGTCTATACTATGTTCATACTGTCTTCTCCTGACATTTAACTTCCCAAGCTTCCTTTTAGTAACTGGACCAAGGAAATGCTTTTGAGGTCTTAAAATGTTTAAATTCTAGGAGCATGCGCAAGGCAAGAAATTAAATTTTAGAATTAAGGTAATTATATCAGTTTCTTAAAGTCCACAGATATTGATGTATTATGAATTTATTATTTTTCAATAGTTCATTCAAAAAGAAAAGAGAGAATAAAGTTTTATTTCTTGGCATTATTTTCCTCATGAAACTTAAAATCATTAGAAAACAGAAAGCCACTATTACATGATGACATGTAAATAATTCTTTAAAATCCAGTGTCAGAGTATTGAATATTTTTTAAAAGTAAGGTCTTGCAACTTGCATTGGCCAATGTAGTTGAATAGTACTCCAACCACAGCTTGCCTTGCATTTTCAAGAACACTTCCTAGAGCTTTCTTTAATATCATAAATTATCCTAACTTAAGAAAACACTGCATTGTTAAATAATTAGTAGTAGTAATTATATCTTAGAGTTCGAAAAATATAACAAATGTAAACCCAGCTAATAAACAAAGCACATGACCTTGTATTGGTATATAAAATATTCATATTGCCAATTAGTGACACTTTCCATAGCTTCCTGAAAAATTGTATTTCATTGGAGCCATTTCATTTGCTCCCTCAAAATGTTTTGCTTAAAGTGCAAAAATCAATACCTCTCTCCAGCTAAAGTGTTTTATAGCTCATCATGTTGTCCATGTGGGCATTTATAGAAATGTAATACTTTATATTATGCATAAACTAAAGCCTACTTGGTTTTAGAAATAAATAACATATTCTAAATTTAGTTCAAAAAGCAGGATTTGAAATTTGGAACAGTAATCTTAGTAATACACCTTTCAAAGCTTTAAGAATTAACTCGTAGTATAGGAAACAGGGGAAAAAACACACAAGACCAAGGGGTTCAGAAAAAAAACAAGGATTACTTTGGAATCTAAACGTATAAGTTCTACTGGGGGAGATTCAACATTTAACCCTCTTCAACGAAGGGCAGTTCTAGTAACTGACAAATAAATTTATCTCTTGGATATAATGCTAGTGGAGAACCACAAAGCACTTCGAAACACACAGGCAGAGTCAGCCATGCAGCACAGTAAAAAATACCCAAGTGACCCGCAGCTATTACTTAAGCCTCACTGAATGTCACACTAAGCCCCAGAGAGTGACTTAAGAACTAGGGAGAATGCCATCTGGATTGTCTTTTGATATGTGTCTAGTAGAACCAAAGAAACTGAAGTGCCTGAAAGGCCAACATGATTCATTTAAATGTGAACATTTCTCTGAACCAATGATTCCTTTTGTGGTAAGAAAATGAATACACTTCACAATTTTCATTTTAGGTCAGAGCAGTGCAGCTTGTGTTACAACTGAAAGGAGAAATACTACAGATAAAAGAAAAAGAGGATGGTGCTGAAAATAAATATGTTCAGCAGCCATTGTGATTCAACTTACCCTGATGTGCTTTTCATGAGATGAAGGAGGACAGATGAAAAAGAAAAGCACACACATGTTAATGGGTACATTTCAATCCAAAGAAAGCCATGGAATAAAACAAGAGCATCATTTCAGATGTGCTGAAGCTCAGATACGAGAAAGACATGGTGTTCTGTTTTTTGTTTTTTTTTTTTTTAATTCCACCATGACACACATACTCACTGCATCCAAAAGCATAATCAGGCTGAAGGCAGTTCTAATAGTTGACCAGTAGTCTGTCTCTTGAAAATGAGCCACTCTGAAACATGCATGACCACATTTTCCCAGCCTATAGTAAACCCCGGGAGGAAGTCAGGCAGCTTGTTAAAGGATACTTTTCACCTCGGACCACTCACGTTATTTTACAAATAGAAGCAGTAACCTATTAAGTGGTGCTTGGGATCTCAAACAGATTTATAAGCTTAGAGCTTAAGGAAAATACAGCAGACTTCTGGAAAGGCAGTGACTTGAAGAAAGCACTGGTTTGAGGGTGGGTCTATCTCGATTCTAGTTCACATACATGGTTTGATCAAAATCACTGGTAAGGTTCTGATGTTCAATCTCCCGAACTTAATTTGAGGCAAGAAGAGATTTTCACATCCTAGATCCATAATTTTATTATGACAATGCATATGTGGTATAACAATAGTAATAATTATGTGCCAGTAATCTGGTCATGAAAAAGTTCTAAAAAATTCTATTGCTCTTCTCCCCTTGCCACAGTAATTCCTCCTCCTTTATTTGAGCTGGCAACTGGGTGTCTTTAAGTAGACACATTTATTTATTTAGACAGATGTTGGTAAACATTTCTCTGAGGGAGAAAATGAACTAGATTAGTTCACCAATGATACCAGATGTCATCACAAAAATGTTAATTTCATTGTGGTGTTTGAAGTGCCCACTTGTTCCCTGGGGAGAGTAGAGGCACTGGGAAAATATGGAATTTAAATAACCCAATAAAAAGCCATGAGAATATTATTTTAAATTTTTTAGAAAAGCATACTAGACCAATTCTTAGAAAAAGAAAATTTTACTACATAAAATATAGTCAATGTAACAAAATATGAAGCAGAGATTCCTATCTAAGAAATGAGGCAAGTTAGAGAGCTACCTTTTTAAATTACACAATCATTATAAAGAAAAGCTGGAAGTGCAATGAACACCCTGCACGTGCCTCCTCCAAATGCATTCATTCAGAGAAACTGTGTATTCTTTCACTAAATGTGCATTTTGGAGAAATGCATGTTCTTTGACCTTAGCTTCAGAACAGCTGTGACAAGTTTTTAAATTTTTCACATACAAACATAGTGGTCCATACAAATTGGCATTGCAATGTCCTAAAAAATTTAAGGCACCTTTCTTGTATCATATATGCAACAGAAAGAAAGTTAAGATCCAAAGAAATACATTCTAAGTGGCTGGAATGATTTTCCTGTCAACATACCTGTGAACTCTTTGATGAGCTCTGAGAAAAAAGCAATTTCGGAGCTTTCCATGAAAAGTATTTTTCACGAAGTATTTGGGGCCAGTTATTACCATGGACAAAATAATCTTCCTCAGCCTATAAGCTACCTCGGCACTGCTCTCCAATAAAGTTGAATAAATCTACACACAGCGGAATATTAATATTTTTCACATATTTATCATTTTTAAAATAGGAAACCTATACCTATAGAAATACCCTAAATATAAAACATAAGAGAAATTGTGAAAATAAATAGGAAATATAAACATATGAAAGTTCTAATATATTTATCAGTGTGTGTAAGTTATCTGACTTCTCATAGTTTTTACTAACTTTCTTCTCCTCCACAGCCAATTAAACGCAATCTTGACTAGCTATTTTACTTTGTATTTCAGCTCACAGCTTTCAAAAAGACATGTTCTGCAAAGGACAAAAAGCTGTAATTATAAATGATCTTAAGAGAGTTTGTGATAATATACTATAAATTCATATCAGAGGTAATATATATTTGCAGTGTTTTGGGTCTAGATAAAGACAATTTTCTTCTTATATAAATTGATATTCTTTTCTACATGCAATTATTTATAGGAACATATAACCTATTTTTCTTTTCTACTCCAGATTGTCAAAATTATGAGAATACCAAGAGAGATTCTGTCAAAAATTAATCTTCTTCATTTAAAGACCACTGTAGCATATAATAGACAAATAACAATTTTTCACTGACCTAGAAAAAATAGGTTTTAAGTTACCCTCTAACCAATAAGAACAAGTCAGTTATTGGCACAATATTTTCCTTGGGAACATCAGCATACATCCAGACACAAACAAGAAGGTATTATCAACTAACATATATCTTATATTTAAAAACAGGATTCTTAAATGTTTAATTGCCTCATTTAATCTTCTAGATCTTCCACTGAATGAATGGGCTTTCTATTTATAAACTAGTTAACTTTGAATGTAAAATTTCACATTAGAAATATTTATTAAGTGGACTTCATATGTGGAACGTAGTTGCCTTTTGCTTCTTAAAGTTCAAGTTGATGACTCAGAAATTTAAAAAATCGATTGTTAACAGTTGAGATTGTTAACAATTGTTAACAATTCAGATTGAGGAGTGAACAGGTAGTGACTGAAGTGAAAAAGCAGAGTGAAGAAATGATTTCTTTTAATAGGTGAAACTTGAGAATGTTTAAATGCTGATAACCACAATCCAGAAGAGAGGAGAATTTGAAGAGAATTTGAAGTACAAGTGGGAAATTGGCACAACTGGACAGACAAAATAAGCAAGGATGGTCTTAAATAAGAAGAAATTAACCTAGTTTTCTATGTTAAAGCAGGATGGGGGCAAGAGTTAGTGTGAATTCAGCAGCAAATAATTCAGAGGACTGAGGTGGTCTCTTTATCTCTTCCTCTAGAGTAGAATGTGAATGCACCTGCAGAAGATACAGGTTTGAAGATAGTGGAGGTCTTGACAAAAGCTGCAGAGAGTAGAAAGAAGACTGGCGACAGAAAAATATTGGGATTACTTGGCAGTGTTGAATTCCCACATGAAGCTGCTTCAAATTCCCTTGCATTAATTTTCTCTTGTAGCACTCAGGTAACCCAAACGTAGCCATGGAGTAAGAAAATTCATTGGTGGCTCTAGTTTTGATATGGACATAACCAAATGAAAAAAAATGATGGGTTTGAAATTTTTGAGCATGGTGAAATTATGGTCATAGAATCTAAGCGAAATGGGGAGATAGAAGAGGACTGAATGCAGCTGATGCACTACAAAGTGATAGAAGTTTTTAAAAAGATGATAGTGGAAGAAGGTGATAAAACAAGCTGAAAGGAGGAGACAGGAAGGAATGATATGCATGAATTAGTAACTCTTGAATAGGGGTGATCTGGGGGCGACGACAAGATTCAGAATATAACATAGGATGTGTCTGACTCGGAAGAGAGAATGACATTGGAAGTAATGAAGCCATGAACTTAAAGGTTAAGTTGCAAACAGCTGATTTATGCGGATATAAGAGCACCCAGGGGTGATGGCAGAAATTGCGTTATATACAATAAAGGGATACAGATAAAAATAAATAGCCAAGCACATTTCTAGTGATCCTTGTAAATTAAAGAAAGTGGTTCAGAAGTGTTAAGTATGGTTTATTATACTTCTTCAGAAATAATTTTTCTTTGAAGTCAATATCGAATCCAAATAGGTGAAGTATTTAAGACTCTTTAAAAGAGGTTGAGAAATCTTTATTTTTTTCAAGAATTTTGTTATTCTTTTGTCCGTTGTTATATCCCCGTCAAGCCCGAATTAAAAAATTTAAGTATGTAGAATCTGAAATAAATACATTTAATTGTATGCTGTATATATACGTAATATATATGTGTATCAGTCAGTTCAGTCACTCAGTCGTGTCCGACTCTTTGTGACTCCATCGACTGCAGCACACCAGGCCTCCCTGCCCATCACCAACTCCCGATGCTTACTCAAACTCATTCTATCTCGTCAGTGATGCCATCGAACCATCTCACCCTGTTGTCCCCTTCTCCTCTTGCCTTCAATCTTTCTCAGCATCAGTGTCTTTTCCAAGGAGTCAATTATTTGCATCAGGTGGCCAAAGTATTAGAGCTTCAGCTTCAGCATCAGTCCTTCCAATGAATATTCAGGACTATTTTCTTTAGGATTGATTAGTTTGATCTCCTTGAAGTCCAAGGGACTCTCGAGTCTTCTCCAGCACCACAGTTCAAAAGCATCAATTCTTCAGCATTCAGCTTTCTTTATAGTCCAACTCTCACACCCATATACGACTACTGGAAAAACCATAGCCTTGACTAGACGGACCTTTGTTGGTAAAGTAATGTTTCTGCTTTTTTAATATGCTGCCTAGATAAATACCTCTGTGTGTGTGTTCAGTCGCTAAGTCATGTTCAACTCTGTGTGACTCCATCTGTGTGACTGCAGCATGCCAGGCTTCTGTGTCCTTCACTATCTCCCGGAGTTTGCTCAAATTCATGTCCATTGAGTCAGTGATGCCATCCAACCATCTCATCCTCTGCTGGCCCCTTCTCCTTTTGCCTTCAGTCCTTCCCAGCATCAGTTATATATATATATATATATATATATATATATATACACACACACACATGCATACATATTTTTTTTTGAATGAAAAGTCTCTTGTTATCTATTTTTTTAATAAAATCCTGCCAATAGGATATAGATAACCTCTGACCTTAAAAGTGTGGGTTCAAGGTAGAGAAGCTTGCTTCTGAAAGGCTAACTTTAAATGACTATGGGGGAAAGCACATCTTCAAAGACCTTATGAAAATGCCATACCGAGCGAATGCAAGCATCTATATTATGGAAACAAATATAGAGAACATCTTGTAGATAAGATGTCAGTCAGCATTATATTTGAATGTATCTTACTTAGTCACTTTTTTCTTTTAATAAAAGAACTTAATCATCCTTACTGTTAGACCCTGACTTTGAAAGTTTTATTGGGACAAATAATGTTAATTGATCCAAGCAGACATTTACATTTCTTATATAACTTATTAGTAATCATTATGATACTTATATAAAACTTTGGTGATAGTATGTGTAGCTATCAGAAAAAAAATCAACTTTATAAAGTAACTGCACTACTTTGAAATTACCTCCATTTCTCATTATTAAATATGTGTTTGATTTGAATACATTTGTTGCTCATTTGGAAGGATGGGATAGGGTCAGATAAGAAACTAAGTATTCCCTATGGAAAAAACTATGCTTCTCTTATCAGAGTATAAAGAGAGAGATTCTTTTTTGACTCTCCATGGAGACTATTTAAAATTAGATAGGGTACTCTGGATCCAGCTGAAAGTTTGGACTACATAGTCTTTAAATTGCAGCCTTGTCCTGAGATTCTAAATAATTCAGAGAAAATAGGGCCCCAGAGGTCTGCACCTCTGTATACCACAGTGCTTGGAAAGCTGTGTTTCTTCATGTGTGGAAGCAACAGCAGTTCTACCTCAAAGGCTTTGTGAAAACTAAAAGACAAAAATATGTGTAAATGTATAGAACAGTGCTTAGCATATTGCAACTACTCAATGTGGTTATTAAATACTTATTACATATAAAGAAGAGCATTCTTATCATTACCACAAAAAGGATGAGGAGGCACACAGAACAGGATATACACACACAAGGAGACAGAGTAGTGATAAAACAGACAGAAAGTGTATTAAGAACAGAACGTGCAAGATGGGAAGTAGAGACAAAGGGATAGACAGGAGCCAGATAATGTGGGGATTTAGGGACGATATGAAGGCATTTGAGATTTATCCCAGGGATGCTAGGAAATGATTGAGGGATTTTAGGCAAGTTTAGATATAATGATTAGATAGACTTCTTTAGCTGAAGTGTGCAGAATGAATTCAAAGAAGGCAAGACTAGAAGACACTGTTTCAGTATGATGGCCTGAGCAAGAAAAGAAGAAAATCAGCAAGCTTGAGAGATTGTAAAGAGCTATTATCTAGATCACCTTGTGTGGAGGAGCCAGAGGGAAGAGCAGGACAAGGCAGGATGAGGGCGGAGAGGAGGCCCTGGTTTCCGGTTCGGTTAGTTTGTGGAAGTCACTGCCCTAGTTCCTGTTCCGTATTCTTAGGTTTTTGTTTTTCTTTTTCCACCCAGAATCTATTTATGGTTCAGTTATTCAGAATGCGTGTCTTGAGTATCTACACTGTGCCAGGCAGTGCACTTGCTTAAAAAGGCAGAGGTTCTCTGAGTCCAGCTCTTTGAATTATGGAGAGAAACACAGAATCCTGGGCACGGGCTATTTGAAGAGCCTGTAATTCAATTTCTCAACTGAAATCTGAATCCCTCATGTAATAATCTAGCCACATTCATACATTTGGCAGGTCTATGTTGGACTTAATCACGAGAAATAGCTCTCTTTCTAGGGGGTCAATTCTTCCTTCTCAGATCTGTGATTGTTAGCAGTCCTCACTTATACGCAGCTCACATTTATCTGTTAACAGCCTTTCACTTTGGGCCCAAGATCTTCTCATGCAGCCAAAAGAACACATTTGATTACTCTTTCTTCTTCGGAGCATCTGGATCTTAGTTATCCGTACCCCACATATGTTTGCAACATTCCTTGAAGGTGTTCAGTGTTATCTTGCTATGCTGATCATGTTCTTCTGAATATATGCTTGTTTGAATATATCTGCTTCAAGCTTATTTCCCAGAAATTAACACAATATCCAGCTATGATCTGGTCAGCACATAGAATTTTGGCCTTATCAACTGAAAATCATTAATATCTTTATCAGGCATTGGCAATTTATCTTTTTTTTGTAGAAACATTTTTCTCAGGAGTTGCAGTTAAATTATACAAATCCCCCTAAACATAAGCATTCAGCATATACGAAGTTGGATGCAGATTTATGAACATATAAATGACCCTGTTAAACTTCATCTTCTTAGAGTTACATCTCTCTTCAAAGGTTTCCCTTAAACAAAATTCTTTATCTAAACTTAATTATGTCTTCTAGCTTCATGCCTTCACAAATGTCATATCATATTTAAGTCAAATATTAAAGTGCTGAGTCCACCAACTTCCATTTCACTTAGTCATCATGAATTCACTTGTCCAGCCCCTGTGACTACAATGATTTCACCAGTTATATTTTCAGGTTTTTAGTCTCATTCCAATCTTATGTTCATTTAGAAAGTAATCAAAACACTTTGCTGAACTCAGTATGTATTTCTGCAGCCTTTTTCTCATCTACATGTATAGAAAATGTCTGAAAGGTTTAAGGACACAGTTTATTCTTAAGGAATTCCATTTATTCCTGGTGATTGAAAATCCCTTTCTTACTGTTCAAAAATAACCTACTGGATGTTTTATGTTTATTTTGAAAAGCTAACCAGTCTAAGCAGGGTGTCAATATGCAACCTTAACTTGGAGAACATGCTTTAAATAAGAACATTAAGTGGTTTTAGGCATATGACACTCTTCTCATCCTGCTCAAAGACCAGGGACTTAGAAAAAGGATCATGGACACTGAAATACTAAAGTGCAATAATTTGTTTTCATGACTGTCTCTCTACAAGCTCTTTGAAGAGTAGGACTGTATAATTCAAGTATCAGTTGTTTCTCACACGGTTCCTGGAAAAAAATAGGCACTAAGTAAATGACTGAAAAGTTATCATTTGCATGTTTCATTAATCCAGGATTTATTTCAGTCAAGACAAACAATATGGATCTTTTTATAGAAGAAAGTCATTTTTCTGGTACATGTAACTATCTTGAGTTTTCACTTACTATTATTCTTTTTTTGTGGTTGTTGTTTTGTTATTTATTTTTTTACTTTTCAATATTGTATTGGTTTTGCCATACATCAACATGAATCTGCCACAGGTGTATTCTTTTCATTTTTCATGGGCAGAAAATACAGAGGCTATACAGGGATTCTGATTCTATTGATACTTACTCTGTAATCTATTAACATTGCACCATAGGTTCATAACAATATCCCTATTTCTTCCATGTTTTTTTCCTTCCTCTAAGAGGGCACATTGGTTTTCCTTAGATTCATTTTTTCCTAACAAATTTCAGTAGATTTTGGCCTTTAGCTTTTGTCTATTATTATTTTTTCGGTTCAGGGAAGTCTTAGAATTGTTTGTGGCAGGAGCTTGGCAGGACATGCATGATCAGAGGGTAAGGCAATGATAGCTCTAACTCAGTGCAAGCAGAGAGGGCAAATTTCTGGAGTTCAAAGCTGGAAATTGAGATATATTTTCCCAGATAAATACTGAGAACACTGGGTTTAGATTCTGAAATATTCTACTTTATTAGCTCTTTTTGAGTTTATTACTCAAGAGTGTTCCCTTTAACCATGTCTGTACTAAAGGACGGAGAAGGCGATGACACCCCACTCCAGTACTCTTGCCTGGAAAATCCCATGGATGGAGGAGCCTGATGGGCTGCAGTCCATGGGGTTGCTACGAGTAGGACACGACTGAGCGCCTTCACTTTCACTTTTCACTTTCGTGCATTGGAGGAAATGGCAACCCACTCCAGTGTTCTTGCCTTGAGAATCCCAAGGATGGGGGAGCCTGGTGGGCTGCCGTCTCTGGGGTCGCACAGAGTCGGACACGACTGAAGCGACTCAGTAGCCGCAGCAGCAGTACTAAAGGAACACTTGACCATAACTAATTGATTCAAGTACAAATATCTCTTCCATATTAGGCCAACCAGATTCTTTCACCCAGGAGCTTAAAAATGTGAAATGGAAAAGATAAGTTATTGACAACACTCCAGAGAAACATTTCATAATCTGTCATGGTTGAAGTTTGAGAGTAGTCCTGGCTCTGTTGTTTCTGCAATTTCTGAGACATTCTAATATCCTACAAGTGAATTTCTTTTTTTTCTTTTTTGGCTTTATTCAGCTAAATTTAGTCTCTATAACATTCTTCAAAACATATTTTTGTAGAGGGAAGCAAAGACATTTACCTTCCATGTATATGACCTTACTTAGATGGAAAAATGTATTCAAAGCTTATAACACCTGTCTTACAGATTAACCTCTGGAATACAACTCTTTTATAAGTTTAACTTGTACCCAGTTACTTAATAAATATTTATTGAATGAAAGAATGCTGTGGAGATTCTGTGATACCTTTAGTTATGAATATTTTCAGTGACATTTACTTTGCTTAGAGATATGCAAGCTCTGAAACTTCCAAATGCTAAAGATTAAAAATGCCAAGTCTCAAAACACATTAATGTTTATGCACTGAAGAAGACCCTTAGGATTGCAATAGAAATAAATTAACTAAATCTATAGAGCTTCACTTTTATGTCTTTGATGTTCTAACATAAAGATTCATTGGTAGTGATTAACTGTGACTGTTATGCTCCAAGGATAAAACTGCTTCTCTGGAGGATGCTGCTGATTGCCAAGTTGGAATGTTAATTTCATTTTAATGATGTTGAAAAATTGATTTCAAATACAGAATCCATATTCACTTCATAGTGGTATCCATTCAGGAGAGCATAACAAATCTAACATATAATAATATATTACCTATACTATAACTAAATATTAAAAATGATAAATTAGTATATTAATATTTATATATCTTCCAATTTAGTCAAAATACAGATTTCAACATACATATATGTTTTAATAAAAAATTACACCATGTTAAAAATGCAAGAAGAAAACATTAGCAGATAAAAAAACATACAAAAATTTAGGATTTATATTTCTGGAGCTATTCACTGGGTAACTGTAGATTTTAATATGCTTACTATCAAGAACTGTCATGAGTGTTAGACAAGTGTATTACTACTGAAACAGACAACTGCTCTTTAATCTCATCAGTCTCTGTAAAAATAAGCTTCTTAGAATCGAAGTTAGGCCTAGAAATAAAAATCTTTTAAGTCAATATATGAAAGACAGTCTAATCTAACAAGTCTTTAGATTGAAAGTATAAAGTAGAAAAACGAAACATAGAAATTATTTGAATATAAATGTATTATGACATTTCTGAACCTCAGGATTAAGTGAGAAATCAAGCTTTCAGGGAAAGAGAAAGGAATGTTATACCAGGAAACAATGACAACCAACTGACATTGACAGAAGTGGAAGCCAAAAGAGTAGGATGTTTAAAGCTCTGAGGGGAAATTATTTTAAACTAATACTTTTACAATTTTCCATTAATTTAGGTATAAAATATATTTACAGATCTCTGAGTCAGACATGACTGAGCAACTAAACTGAACTAACTGAAGGATATAAAAAGTTTGTCATAAACCTTACCAACACATTTATGGAGTTGGTGATATGGGAAATTAGCAGCTAAATATGTCCCAGGTGGAAAAAAAAGGGTAAGAAATCTGAAGAGGTATTAATACATATAATGGATACTTCTAAAGCTCTTTTTTAGGCAAAGATGCTAAGGACAAAATTTCATTTCTTTTTTGGTGAGTCCATAGTTATTGAGTCTAGAGAAACATATTTATGGAATCATAATGATGCAAACGCTATTTTTAAGAAGAAAATCCCATCGATAGAGGTCCAAGGGGTCACAAAGAGTTGGACACGACTGAGCGACTTCACTACACTACATATACCTTACATTTGTACATCCTGGAAACTGTGACTAGTGTTTCTTTCTGTGCAAAGTGACTTTAACTTGGCGGTTCAGTTTTAGGAACCTCCTTTTCTTTCCATATACCTAAGCTGTGTTCGCAAAGCGTTGGACACGACTGAGCGACTGAACTGAACTGAACTGAAGCTGTATTCTAACAGCTGCATCAGTAACAAAGCTGACATTTTGATCTCTTATTGTCTGACTCCTCTGTTTACCAGCAAATAAATTCTAAACTTTGGCAAAGAGCAGAGTTTCTATTCACTGGGTACTAAAATATTAATACCAACATCCAGATTCTAAGAGAAGTTCAGGGAGTTAGGGAGTCACAGAATATTTATAAACTGAGGTTTTCAGTGAGCTAGGCCATGTACCTTTTGGATCTCGCAGGAGCTTCTTTAATAAGGCGCAATTATTTTATAGAGTTGCGTGGTTGACTAACGGGCCATCCTGAGAAAGAAGGTTTAGGGTTTAGTCTAAAACATTTGCTGGCGAGTTAAGATAGGAAATAGGTTCTTGAAGATCAGGATGGAAGGTACAAAAGGGAAGAAGTGAAGTTCTCAGGTCCAGTCTTAGGAATAGCAAAGATATCCAACTGATATTAAATTAGAAAAGATGCTTGCCGTCCAATGAAATCAAACAAAGATGATGGAAAAGATAGTAGTGACACATTAAGAGAACTCTGGAGAATCACAATCTTAATATGGACGCATATTGAAAATAATAAATGATTCAATCCTTTAGGATTTGGAGAACTATACCACAAGGCTACAGAAACACTGGCCCAATTTTAAAGAGGAAGACTAGACAAATTAATGTGAAGTACCCTGAGTACTGGAAGGACTGATGCCGAAGCTGAAGTTTCAATACTTTGGCCACCTGATGCGAAGAGCTGACTCATTGGCAAAGACCCTGACACTGGGAAAAACTGAGGGCAGGAGGATAAGGGGTCGACAGAGGATGAGATGGTTGGATGGCATCATGGATTCAACAGACATGAGTTTGAGCAAACTCTGGGAGATAGTGAAGGATAGGGAAGCCTGGCGCCATGCAGTCCATGGGGTTGCAAAGAGTCAGACACATCTTAGCTACTAAGCAATAACAGCTCAAAGAATTTCAAGATGAGTTTCAGTTTGACATAATTATCATAGGTATTAACTGTATTCCATATAAGCCTCCTGAAGAAAGTTATGGAATTGAAGCTTTTAAGGAAAGTATAACAGAGATACGATGTAATAAAAATGAACTAGGCAGAACAATAGGTTCCTTCAGGTTAGATGCTGTTCTGAGGGAAGAATAGCATCTGTGTGATAATATACAACTCAGGAAGATAATACTCAGCTCAAGAATTTTTAAAACAGTGGATGCTTTAGCCGATCTGGTATTCTTGATTTCCTATTTCTCATCATAGGACAGTAGCTAGAAATAGAAGAAAAACAAATGTCTGCACCAGGAAGCAAAGCAAAAGCAGAATAAAGTAGGAACGCAGACCTAGTAAGATGTTTTAATCTATCTGTCTTTAGTTGCTGATGGTAAGTGTACCTCAAATTAGACCTTTGTCTGAGACTGCCAATGTTGTAAATTGCTGAACTTTGCCAGCATTTGGAATATCTTGAATGCTGCTCTCTGATTTCTCTCCCATATGGTTTTTCAAAATGTGTCATAAGTAACTTATTTAAAGATTTCAATCAATTAAATTTAAATTCACAGATTGTCAATCAGAGATACCTGATATCTTAGTAAAGTTAAAAATAAGATTTTCCAGCTGTCTATTTCCACAGGGAGACTAATGAAATGAATCTCTGATATGAACTTTGGTACAGTGATCATAAGTATAAGCACTGTGTCCAGGACACAGCATTTGGCTTGGTCATTGGATAGAATGCAGAACAACTGGTGGGAGGCCATCGTCACTGCAACCATGTATGTACAAACTATAGTCTTTAAAGATTTGAAATTGTTTTCTCCATTTTTTTGTGTGTACATTTTTTTAAAAAATGTACTTGAATTTCTTTTTCATCTTGAAAGTAGATATATGAAATTTGAACACAGAAAAGAGTGTGATTCATTGAAGCACATTTAAAGAGGATATAGTTATCTTAAAAAATAAATAAATAAAGAGTGTCTTTCAGACAAAGAACATGAGGATTGTTTAAATAAAATTTTAAATGCTTCAGGAAATTTGAGAACATGACCAATGTTTAATCATGTAATAAGAAATTTGATAGAAGTAAAGTTTGAAACTATATCATTTAAAAATAATTTACCTTGCTTATCTTGTAAAACCCATTCCATGAGGACACGTGACTTTTTGGTAACCTAGAAACCCAGGCATGGTGCCATAGAAGGCATGGATGAGTGTTAGCACTTCCTTATATGTCTTACAAATATAGGTTGAATATCTATGCTTATTGGTCTTTTGCTATGAGATGGTCAATAATAAGAGAGATGCTTCAGTCTTTTCACTAACTAGCAACAACACTTTGCCTTGTTGTATCCATTTTAACACAAATAATATTCTATAGGAAATAGTGGTGCTAAGGAATGTTACCTTTGTTGTATTATGGTTTGTTCTTAATATTCTTCTTGATGTTCAAGACAAGGACTTTATGTACTACATTTTAAAATTATATTTTGCCAAAATGTATTTCAAAATGAAGTAATGACGTCAAGCACAGGAAGATCTTTAAAGCAAGTCCAGAACTTAAAATCGTTTTCTTACTGTGAGAATACTCAGGATTTAAGGAATAATTCAATAAGATTAATATCAAGTCAGTCTAACAGTGTATAAAGTTAACAATTCCTAAACTTTAATTCTAAATTTATGATTTTGTTAAGTCATGGTATAATTGGAATTTTTAACTTTACAGTAGCTGTTAAAATTGACATTTAACTTGGTCTCATAAACAACAAACAAATTATGTGAGTCATTGCCTCCATACTGCTTTATATGTA
Source organism: Aepyceros melampus (assembly GCA_006408695.1). Lineage (NCBI taxonomy): Eukaryota > Metazoa > Chordata > Mammalia > Artiodactyla > Bovidae > Aepyceros > Aepyceros melampus. The sequence goes on along the minus strand of SJXQ01002460.1, from coordinate 292,150 downwards.
AGATGAAAACTGGCCAGATTGCCATTATTTTTAAATATTTCATTGAGGGAAAAGTGCGAATTAACTTTTAAAGGAAATAAACTAAGTGCATTAGCCAGGCTAGGGTTTGATTATTATTACTACTTTAGACTTAAAGCAATTTCAAATAAATACATTGAAAATCCTTTAGACTTCAAATAACTTTAATATTTATATATATACTTTGAGTGACCAGTAATTAAGAAGGTAATATTTATTAGTATGGAATGTGATCAAGCATTTAATTTAATTGTATTCAAGAAAGAATGCTCCCAAGGTCACTTCTTTTTACTGTATAGCATTTCTACTAAATTTGGATACATAATTAATTTTAGTAAGTAAAAAGTTAATGCAACAGTTATACTAGTGGATTCTTCTACAACTTTTAAATATATATATATATTTTTTCATTATTAGCAAACATCTGCAAAGCAAGTGAGAAGGGAAAATATGAGGTAAATTAATTAGCATAGTATAGCCACTTGCATGTCAATAATAATCATGATTAGAGCGATGAACATACTTTCATAGGAAAGAAGGTAAATATGAAAACTACAAGCCTAACATCATAAATATTTGAGAGGGAAGAAAAGGAATAACAACCAATAGATCCTGGAATAAAGAGAAATTCTTTGGATTTTAAAGAACATGGTCTAAAGGTGCTATGTCTTCACTGAAAATGTTACTATGCATTTAAAAAAGTATGTTATGTATAGACCCACTTGTGTCTAACAGCTGCTGAGACTCCAAAATTGCTAATTTTGCAAGTTCCTTTAAATGTTCCATATTATATGTGAATGAGAAAATATACTATCAGTTTCCTGACAGATGCAAAACAATCTGCCATGATTCTAAATTAAGTTTACATTCAGTCAGTCAGAGAAACGGTCTCCTTTTAAATACTCTACTTTAAGAGGAGGTTCTTTAATTGTCATGAGAGGAAACACAAAGTTGGATGGTATAATCTCCATTTTATCATACCAGTTCAGTACTGAATTCAACTTCAAGTGGAATATTACATTATTTGTAAGGCTACATTTAAATATTTTAAATATATTTGAGTTTTGAAATAAAAGCTTTGATCTCTTTAAAAACAACTGTTTCTTTATACTAAGGGCCAAAATCTTTTAATAGTTTGATGAGTACTACCCTAACACTGGAGCACCAACTAGTTCCAGAGCATACCAGGATAACACTGGCCTCGGGCTACTGTTTTGTTTCCAATTACTCTGTTTTTAATTCCCCACAAACAATGATACAAAGTAAGTAGAAGTTAGAAAGAGAAGGAAAAAAAAAATCTCCAAACCTACTTTTTCTTCATTCTTCTATCCTTCTCAGCCTGAGTTCCCAGTTTGCCTAACCCCAGGGACTCCTGAGCTGCAGCTTCGGTCTCCATGAAGCCTCCTGTGAAGAAGTAACCATTCATATTAGGTTGGATACATTGTCTCAGTTCTGAAATTACATTTTTTAAAGTTTATTTGAGCAACTGTTTAGTATCACTTTTTTTTTTTTTCTTTTTTGGCTGGTCTTTGTATGTCCAACTCAATATGCATTCAATGGCATGGGTATACATATAAACATACACCGAGAGAATGGGGGGGAAAATGTAGGTTATTCAATCCACCTGGTAGCAACTAATACATGTGGCTTATACACTGAAAAACACTTAAGTATATAGTCTGCAAGCTTTGAGGTTTGTTTTTCTACTTTTCTTACGAAAAATGAAAATAACTGTGCCGTGTGTGAGGTTTTTCTCACTGTTAGAAATATTTGAAGTTTTTCATGTATGATGGAATAAATGATAGCCCAATGCACAGAAACTCAAGTGTATGTCTTCTCTTCCAAATTGGGAGAGTGGAGAGATATTTGCTGAGTTAAAACTTTTTGTCTTTTGCTCTAGAACCCTCCTCTGCTCACCTGGCTGACTACTATATCCTTCAGTACAAACCTGATTTTCAGAGCTTACTATGTTCTGGAAGGCTTTGCTTTGTTTTGTAATTTTAACCTGTAATTTGTAATTTAATCTATAATTTGTAATTTTAACCTGAAAAAAATTCTAAATCTTTCTTCAGAAGACCCTGGTAAGAATTGTTTTTACCAAGCAGTTTATAAGTAATTTGATGTAATGTCAGTTTCATTTGGCTTTGGGATATATATGATATATTTACATAACCTTGTAATAAAAGGAGAATGTGTGTTGGGCATTGAACAATTTTACAGAGCAATTATTGAGCATCTCCTAACATATCATTGTTCATAAATTATCAGTTGTAATTGAAAAATGAAAACTTAAACCTGGGCTCTGTTTTCTCTCTGCTATTTACTGTGTGGAAAACATTAAGTCAAGGTCAATGAAAAATGCTCATTATTTTTCAAGTAGGTTAAGGTATACATATGATTTTAATTAAAAGAGATTTAAATTCCATTTAAGCTCAAGATTAGGTACAGAGATTTAAGCTAATACTCTTACAAAGACTACACAAAAACATTCACCAATATATCAGTAGGTATGTACTATTAAAGACAATTTTGTTGTAATTATTTTTCATAATTTATTTTAGAAAATAATTTAACTACTCAATACTATTAGTTCAGGAACACTGTCATAAATAAGTTAATCTCATAGGCAAATTATTCTGTTACGAACTGAATAATTACAAGAAAGTCATCTTCAACTGAAAACATCGATTGCTATCTAGATCTTACTCAGGGATTCAGAGTTTGAGGAATGAAATTTACTTTATTCAATTATGCACATAAGCAATTAAAACTTAAAGAACTTTGTATTGTGAATGATTTTCATTATTGGTATTATTAGGGAAGTCATCTACTAGTTGACTAAAGTACTCTTAGGGAATATTTTTAAATGTGGAAATTTCCACTATGCAGAATGAGTGAATATTTTCATTTTATTTTTCTCATTGGTATCCTTGCCCCACTGTACATCCATAAATCACTATTCACCATATGCAATTAACAATAAAATTACTCTCTGGAAATATAAATGGAAATGAATAGTGATTCACTTAAAAGTTACAAAATTCTTCCTCAGTCCAGATGGGGACACAGAGATTGATGACTAGACCTATTTCATAAACAATGAGATATTCTCAACCACTACGTGGTTGGATAAATCAGGCTTTTTATTCTTCTGAGGAAAGAACAAATAAATTATGATTTAAAATTTTCACATTTTAATTAGAGAAAAGAACATTTTAAAAAGTTCAGTGCTCTGGAAGAGAAACAAAGAGAGCTCTAGAGGAATTCTGTGAGTCCAAACTAGATCCAGAAAAAAATGGTAGAGTTTTCTTCTCAAAAATACAGTTCTAAAAGTAAAAGGCATGAGGGGCTTGGAAATACTCTGATCACTTCAAAACCTAATATCCTTTAAAGAAATCTGATAAAGAATTGTTGCTACATTGTGTTTGAAAAGGCCTATAGAAAATGACTCATAAGTCACAGTAGGCAAAATTAGTTTCAAGTGGCATGTGCTGTACCCTTAAGCAGGAACAAAAGTCTAATTATGTGCACTTTTAAGTCCAAATAAAACATTTATAGATGAGAAAAACATTCTTTCATAGCACTGATCCAGGAGCCCCACATATCTCAGGCTCATCTCTCCAACCACCTGACCAGCTAACCGTAGGGTAACCTTAGCCAAACCTCTAATGGACTTGTTTACTCTATGAGTGATTACATAAATCTAGTGAGAGTCTCTTTCAATTTTTCCTGGGCATCAGTGGGCTCCCATAGCCATGCAGACTTTAGGAGTATCTATTCATCTAGATTCGTGTTTTATTCATTTATCACCTACAGCTATTGAATATTTGAAATATGGCTGGTCCAAATTAAGAGCTCTGAGTATAAATCACGCACAAGATTTTGAAAACATAGTGTAAAAAAGAAAATATATATCTACTTAATAATTTTATATTGATGTCTAGTCAAAGCTATGGTTTTTCCAATAGTTATGTATGGATGTGAGAGTTGGACTCTAAAGAAAGCTGAGCACCAAAGAATAGATGCTTTTGAACTGTGGTGTTGGAGAAGACTCTTGACAGTCCCTTGGACTTCAAGGAGATCCAACCAGTCCATCCTAAAAGAGATCAGTCCTAAGTGTTGGAAGGACTGATGCTAAAGCTGAAACTCCAAAACTTTGGCCACCTGATGCAAAGAGCCAACTTGTTGGAAAAGACCCTGATGCTGGGAAAGATTGAAGGCAGGAGGAGAAGGGGACTACAGAGGATGAGATGGTTGGATGGCATCACTAACTCAATGGACATGGGTTTGGGTAGATTCTGGCAGTTGGTAATGGACAGGGAGTCCTGGTGTGCTGCAGTTCATGGGGTTGCAAGTAATCAGACACGACTGAGTGACTGAACTGAACTGAACATGTTGAAATGATAATTTTTCTATATTGGTTTAAATAAAAACATTATTAAACTTAATCTCACCTGTCTCTTTTTTACTAACCCTCTTAATATGGCTACTAGAAAATTGAAAATTACCTGTGTGACTCATATTTGCGACTTGCATTATATCTCCATTGTATTGGTTCTATACAGGAGACAATACCAATTTTCAGAGGGAGTGTAAATATTTGCCTATGTTGGTGGGGGAAAGGGAGCAAATTTTTATATATCACAATGATTGCAAAGTGCAACAGATATACATTAGATAGGAGTCAGAATTCTAGACACCCTTCAGTAAGTAGAAAAATCTTTAGTTTACCCATTTTGAAATTGCAAGAGTGTGTCCAGTGAGAAACTCTCATTCTCCAGGAGACCTCTTAGTAATATGGAGTGTGTACATACTAAGTCGCTTCAGTTGTGTCTGACTCTCTGTAATGCTATGGACTGTAGACGGCCAGGATGCTCTGTCCATGAGTTTCTCCAGGAAAGAATACTGGAGTGGGTTGCCATACCCTCCTCCAGGGGGATCTTCCTGGCCCAGGGATCAAATTCACACCTCTTATGTCTCCTACATGGCAGGTGGGTTCTCTACCACTAGCGCCACCAGGGAGTGAAAGTCGTTCAGTTGTTCTGACTCTGTGACCCCTCTGTACAGTCTATGGAAATCTCCAGGGCAGGATACTGGAGTGGGTAGCCTTTCCCTTCTCCAGAGGATCTTCCCAACCCAGGGACTGAACCCAGGTCTCCTGCATTGCAGGCAGATTCTTTACCAGCTGAGCCACCAAGGGAAGCCCAGTGACACCTGGAAAGCACCTGGTGATACGGCGAGAGCATCATTAACTACACCCCATCTCACGGCATAGAAGGCTTGAGTCCCATGATTCAGCGGATACTCAGGTAACATATTGCTTCTCTCCTTGTCAGTGGCCCCCTAGAGGTGGCATACGCAAAACCCCAAGGCAAAATCCATAGCCTCTATGAAGCTCTCTGGGCCATCAGGCACTCCGCAGACTTTTGTGAGGTTTTCAAGGACTCTGAAGTGTTTGAGACAGGATCGCTTTTAGGGTGTGAGGGCCCTAGTCAATATTTCTTCCAGATCCCTTTCTATACAAATATTTTGAGTAACCCAAAATTAGTGGAACAACAATCTGTTGTGACCCAATCTCACATAATACCATCCAGATAGCAGGAGCGATTCAGTGACTAGGCCATCCTTCCTCAGGGCAGGATACTGGAGTGGGTAGCCTTTCCCTTCTCCAGAGGATCTTCCCAACCCAGGGACTGAACCCAGGTCTCCTGCATTGCAGGCAGATTCTTTACCAGCTGAGCCACCAAGGGAAGCCCAGTGACACCTGGAAAGCACCTGGTGATACGGCGAGAGCATCATTAACTACACCCCATCTCACGGCATAGAAGGCTTGAGTCCCATGATTCAGCGGATACTCAGGTAACATATTGCTTCTCTCCTTGTCAGTGGCCCCCTAGAGGTGGCATACGCAAAACCCCAAGGCAAAATCCATAGCCTCTATGAAGCTCTCTGGGCCATCAGGCACTCCGCAGACTTTTGTGAGGTTTTCAAGGACTCTGAAGTGTTTGAGACAGGATCGCTTTTAGGGTGTGAGGGCCCTAGTCAATATTTCTTCCAGATCCCTTTCTATACAAATATTTTGAGTAACCCAAAATTAGTGGAACAACAATCTGTTGTGACCCAATCTCACATAATACCATCCAGATAGCAGGAGCGATTCAGTGACTAGGCCATCCTTCCGGAACCAAGGTCGGGCAACAAGGCCAGGTTGTTCGGGCCCAGAGCAACCCTCCAGGTAAAGTCTCTAGGCTCCCCCAGGAATCCGGAGAACACAAGACACAGTACAGAGAATTAGGGAGAAACAGGGACTCAGGTGCACAAGGTCTGCTTGAATTAGGGATCCTGCCCAGACAGCACTGCCTTCCTGTCCGGTTCCATCTGAAAGGTAACAACAATTAGAATGCTTCTAGAAACTTGACCTGGGGCTTCCCTGGTGGCTCAGTGGTAAAGAATCTGCCTGCAATGCAGGAGACTCGGGCTCATTCCCTGGGTTGGGAAGATCCCCTGGAGGAGGGCAAGGCAACCCACTCTAGTACCCTTGCCTAGAGAATCCCATGGACAGAGGAGCCTGGTGGGCTGCAGTTCGTAGGGTCACACAGAGTCAGACACAACTGAAGTGAGTCAGCAGCAGCAGAGACTCAACCTACACGGGTACAGGTCTGGGGAAAGGGTGTGCTGCTGGGATAGCAATGCCAGTCCCAAGCTCTCCCAGGCACCAGAGGAAAGTCTTAGAGAAATTTCAGGAGAGGTGCTACAAAGTATAAGATTTCCTAAGATCCAGGCTGAGAAATTTATGAAGGGAAGTGCATAGGCCTAGATCTATGGATGGCTTTGTTACTGTTCACTCGCTAAACTGTGTCTGACTCTTTGCCACCCCATGAACTGTAGCCTGCCGGGCTCCTCTGTCCATGGGGTATTCCAGGCAAGAATACTGGAGAGGATTGGCATTTTCTTCTCCAGGGGTACTAGATAGAGATATCTGTTCATTGGGATTGTGAAGGCAAATATCTCTGCGTTGCCTGGGCCTTAGACTCTATCCAGTATAATTTATTTCCTGTTGGCACTTGAGGTAAGAATCTGTAGGAAATTCAGGCCAAGACCTACATGGCAAGGGCACTATTTGTCCAGCAGAGTTGCTTGCTATCATAATTAAAAAGAAAATCTAATCCCAGAGAGATTAAGGCTATAATCCGCAGCTGATCAGTAGTTCTATCTTTCATCTGCTTGACCTCTCTTCGGAATGAATGCATACTGCTCATTTAGATTTTAAACACACTTGAATTTATAAATGATGACTTGTTTCTTGACTGAGTCTATTAGTTCTCTGGAGGAGGCACCTAAGCACCGTGCTTGCCTCCTAAATGGTGTGTAATAAATGCATTCATAACTGAACCTAAACACCGCCTTCTTCATAAGAAGACCTTTTCATTATGTAGAGCATGACTCATCTCTAATCGATGTTCTGAGAATTTATATTATATTTGCTACTTCCATAACATCTAGGAGCAATCTGGATTTTGAGGTAAAGGCTAGCACAGCAACTCAAATTTTATGTGTAGAAACATGCTTGCTAAACAATGTTGCTCTGATGTTGATGTTGCTTCTGCCCATTATTTTCTTATGCTGATTATAATAAATAATAGAAATCAGACCATTGATATAATACATTCTGACAGACAACCATGAAGACAATTGCAATTTAGCAGGCAAAAACGTGTCTTTGAAATGTATTGCTTCTCATATGCATTTAAGGAAACTTGCAAGAGTAGTTTTTATTTATTTTTTTACTCAAGAATATACACATTTTATGTATCTTTAATTAGAGATACTGCCTGCATGATTTATACGTATTTTTCTGCTTTTACCATTTTCCCACCTGCTAGGGTAATCACGCGTGCTCTGTTCATTTTTGTTTACGGTCATTATTATTAGGATTCTGAAGACCTGGGTAGGTTTTCTACCTGGGTGTTTCCCAGGTAGTAAATGTGTTAAAATCATGTGGAACAAATGACCTACCAGAGGTAATAAATGCATTTAGCATCACTACCTGTTCACACTCTGTTGCCATCTTCCTCAGTGGTTAACTGCCTCTGAAGCACAGCACGGTATGCGATTGCTCCGACTCCTCACTCTCACTTGCGCTCAGATACTTGATGCTGGGACCCAGGTCATTTCCTTTGCGTGCTGTGCCTCCTTCAGGTTGCTGCCTCTTAATCTATGCATTTCCAGTCTCTCCACAGCTAGGCAACTTGATCCTCAATCCTTATCACTTCTTTGGCTTGATAATTTGTTTTCACACTTCACACCCCAGCCTGGCATCTACTTCCTAACTAACCATATAAAGACCCAGGTTCCTTTCCATCACATCTCCCATGGAGTTTATCCTTTCATGTGGCTTCAGTACCTTTTTTTTGAGAGATGAGTCTTATTTGAAACTCAAGTTTTATACCTTTCCAATTCTAAAGGAAAATTGCACTTAGATGTTCCGAGTAGAGTCAAACATATCCAGGGAGGGAAAAAATTAATAATTTGAACACTTTATTGACCTTATATCTATATGTTCTATAAGAAAGTTTATAATGTATTCTGTGATGTTTTTACTATTGCCTTGAATTGTTCTTTACTTTTTATGCATTTATGTGTAATACCCTCAAGAAGTTATAAACTTTTTGAAGAAAAAAGTTTAATTTCATTAAGTTTCCAAACATGTTCCATGAGACTACGAGTTCACTGAAGTTCTTTTTGATGGAAACAGTCCCAAGAGTATATTGTCTGAGCACTCGCCCAGGAAGTGAGAGCTGGGAACCACTGCCAACCCTCCTAACAGTGGCTGCTTTGCCTGGATGATTGTTAAAATCATCTGTTTCTGTATAGTATAGAGCGTGGGTCATTACATGGCCTTTAGATATCTTCTAACTCTGCTGCTGCTAAGTCACTTCAGTCATGTCGGACTCTGTGTGATCCCATAGACGGCAGCCCACCAGGCTCCCCTGTCCCTGGGATTCTCCAGACAAGAACACTGCAGTGGGTTGCCATTTCCTTCTCCAATGCATGAAAGTGAAAAGTCAAAGTGAAGTCGCTCAGTCATGTCAGACTCCTAGCGACCCCTTAGACTGCAGCCTACCAGGCTCCTCCATCCATGGGATTTTCTAGGCAGGAGTACTGGAGTGGGGTGCCATTGCCTTCTCCAATCTTCTAACTCTAAAAGTCTGTAATTTGAAAAATAAAATGCATTTTCATAGTACAAAACTCATGTACGTATTTTATAGAAAGAACAGCTGCTGGGTCTAAGGCTTAAATGTTAGAGCTTCATAGATTCAGGACTACTAGGTTTGAAATAGGTCTTAAAGATCATCCTGTCCAACTGCCCTTCCGATTCTTGGATCCTTTTCTACAACAGTTCTTCCTACCATTCACCTGGCTTCTGCTTGATGACCTCCAGTGACTAGTACCTCATTATTTCACAAGCCAGTTTGTTTGTATATAACTCTAACTCCCCAGTGTTCTCTTTCTTATTGAGATGAAGTTAGTCTTTTAACACTTTGGCTAGAGTTTTGTAGCTTACTAAACAATGAAAAGGCCAAAGATTCTGCATATAACAAGCTTTTCAAATATTCGCAATCAGCCATCCAGACAGGTCAGCAAAGGGAACAGACATGCTCTTCTGCTTAGTTACTCCTCACATAATTTCAATTTTCCTTATCAGCTTAATATTTCCCTCCAAACTTCCTTCAAAGTTATGATCTGCCTCTGAAAGTGTAGGTATCAGAGATGGATTCTATTCTCCCGCTCATGTTTTACAACAGAAGAACAGGATGAAAAGGTCTTCTTTTATCTCAATACCATATGTCTATTAATGTGTCCTAAATTCATTGACTTATTAACTTTAAAGTTACATGAATATCCAGGTTTTTCTTGCAAAAAATGCTTCTAAGAGTCACACTTTTAAAAATAGGATATTTTGGATCTTCCATGTCTCAGGTTTTTGAGGTAATCGTAAAGGAAGAACACTTATTTTTCTTTCATTTGTGATTTCTTTCCATATCACCAACCCATAAATCATATCACTGTGCTATTGAAATACTCATGTTCAAGTGACTGGGGGATGTGTTGATCAAAAACAGTGAATCCTCATCAAGCCATTAGAAACCTGGATTCAGGGTGTCATCTGTAGAGAGATGAGTGATAAATAAATCCTTTATCATCACTATTAAAGGAGGATTATTCACCTGGTTGCAAATTCCACCTAATTTTTGCATCACTCAGGCTCCATTTTGACATCTTGTGTACAGGGCTGCCATGAATCACAGCTCACCTGAATGTCAACCCATAAATCATATCACTGTGCTATTGAAATACTCATGTTCAAGTGACTGGGGGATGTGTTGATCAAAAACAGTGAATCCTCATCAAGCCATTAGAAACCTGGATTCAGGGTGTCATCTGTAGAGAGATGAGTGATAAATAAATCCTTTATCATCACTATTAAAGGAGGATTATTCACCTGGTTGCAAATTCCACCTAATTTTTGCATCACTCAGGCTCCATTTTGACATCTGTGTACAGGGCTGCCATGAATCACAGCTCACCTGAATGCCTTTCCTGTTCTATTACTGAGTAACTTTGTCAGAGAAACAAACAGGCTTCATCTGACATGGCTGTTTTGAACACAATTTAATTTGCTTTGCTTCGAAACAGGTCAATGCCTTTGGATAAAATTAAAAGTCAAGCCAGTCAACATTCCGATCACTGATGCATAATCATGGATCTTGAGATTTAGAATCTCTGTTCCTGATTGTCTTGAGTTCAGACAATGTAGCACGTAAAGCTCTTTTGGGACAGAAACAGTATGTTTCAGTATGAAGTGTTTGTTTGTTTGTTTTTTAGATGAAAGATGTCTATGCTTATATACCATCCACCTTGCTAAATTCAGTGGTCTTTGACGTCAGTGCCATGCTTTCACCATTTTCCGAAAGTCCAGTACTCTGTGCTTCACATTGGCTCATCATACACTCTTCGTTCAAAATAGGAGTAAATAAATGACTTTGGATGATCAACATTCTACCTGGCCCCACCCATCAAAATATCAATTCTCTTGGGTTTCCGTGTCCTATTGTTAATGCCTCTTTTCTGGCTGAAGTTTTGCTTTTCAAGAAGAAGATAGAGGCAAAAGTGTTTTGGAATAGTTGGACTTATTTGCATTTTTTGTTCAAATACATTAAATCTTTCATTCATTTTCTTTAAACTTTAAAATAAATAAACAAAAATAATAAAAAATAAGAATTTTATAATTCCCCTTTTGACCTGGGCAGTTTTTTTCAATTATCACTTTATTTTGGTTGGTGTCTTTTTGGATACTGTTCTTACTTATCTATGATATTCAATTATATCTATCATTCACATAGATACAACTTATGTAAAAAATCTTTTAGAATTTGTTTTTGGGAAGAGGTCACCTATTTTAGATATGCTGCTTAAGTTTATATCATCATAAATATAATTGTGAATTTGTTACAATCCTCAAATTTCTTTGATAATATCTAGCTTTGATGTCCTAACCAGTCTTCCAGGTTGGTTAAACTGAACTTGTGTCTAGAATTTTATGTGTGGAAGTCAACATATGGTAGGTTGTAATGTGACTGACAGATGAGGAAGAAAAAACTCACTTAAGCTTGGATGATACGGGTAGGGAAAACTAAGTCAATATTTAGGGAAGATGGCAGGATCAAGTAATGACTCTTAAAATGAAGGTTAGATATGAGCATGTTTAAACATTTATGGAAACAACAGAGATGCATTGCATGTGGATGCATAAATCAGGGGGGTGAAACTGTGGTCACGGGGCTGTTAAGTCTTTTATGACTTGCTATATAGCCTGGGAAACTCTACTCAATACTCTATATTGATCTATATGGGAGAAGAATCTAAAACTGAGTGGATACATGTATACATTTAACTGATTCTCTTTGTTGTAGAGCAGAAACTAACACAACATTATAAATCAACTATACCTCTAATGAAAGCTAATCTAAAAAATGTATCTTATTCCATCCCGAATACTCTAGGAAGTAAGCAGAGATATTTATTGGCCTGCTTTTTCCATGTCTATCAATGAGATTATTAAACATTATTTTTTCATCTCTTTTTAGGGGTTTGTAACATAGAAAGAGGGTGTTTACTATGACCAGTGCATTTTCTTGGCAAAACTCTATTAGTCTTTGGCCTGCTTCATTCCGCATTCCAAGGCCAAATTTGCCTGTTACTCCAGGTGTTTCCTGACTTCCTACTTTTGCATTCCAGTCCCCTATAATGAAAAGGACATCTTTTTTGGGTATTAGTTCTAAAAGATCTTGTAGGTCTTCATAAAACTGTTCAGCTTCTTCAGCATTACTGGTTGGGGCATAGATTTGGATAATTGTGATATTGAATGGTTTGCCTTGGAGACGAACAGAGATCATTCTGTCATTTTTGAGATTGCATCCAAGTACTGCATTTCGGACTCTTTTGTTGACCATGATGGCTACTCCATTTCTTCTGAGGGATTCCTGCCCACAGTAGTAGATATAATAGTCATCTGAGTTAAATTCACCCATTCCAGTCCATTTTAGTTNGGAGATGAACAGAGATCATTCTGTCATTTTTGACATTGCATCCAAGTACTGCATTTCGGACTCTTTTGTTGACCATGATGGCTACTCCATTTCTTCTGAGGGATTCCTGCCAGACATCCAAAATCAAGGTATTAGCGTGTTTGGTTTCTGTTGAGGCTTCTCTTCTTGATTTGCAGATGTTCTCCTCCTTATCGTGTCTTCACATGGCCTATCTTCTGTGAGTGCACATCCCTGATGTCTTTTTGCATGTCCAAATTTCCTCTTTTGAAAACATTAGTCAGATTGGATTATGGCCCACCCTAAAGGGACAAAGTCTTCAACATACAAATTTTGTAGGGAGCATAATTCAGTCCATAAGAGCCACCTAACATTTCTAACACCTTCTCTGAATCTGGGGAGTTTCCCACTTCAGTAGTCCATACCTTTAGAAGTTAGAATCCAGAAACTCCTTTTTCAAGCATGTGCCATGTGCCAAGGCTTCTGCAAACTCCTATGGTTGTACTGCACAGCTTAGGGAGATGGTATTCACATAAACTCCATGAGAATGATGTTTTACAGTTCTGCTGTGTTCAACTTCTCCATCATATGACTTAGGCCCATTTTCTCCATCATTTTGAAACTAGTGTCACAAATAGGGAGGAATTTCAGAAATCAGTTCCAATGCTGAAGAAAGAAAGGCCATGAAACTTCCAGAGACAGAAAATCTAGTGACACTGTCCACTGCCCAGTGTGTGCAGAAGTAATATCTACCCTGTGATTGCTCAGGGACAATCCAGCAGAGTAACCTGGGCATCATTCTACCATCACGGTTTCCATGTTGGACTAGCCGATTCTAATAGAAATTCAGCATAATATACTTTACAAGATAGATTTTTTTCTTGAGTTCTTTGTAGTGCATTCTTTTGCTTACAACTAAGAACCCTACTAGATACATTAGTTTTTGCAGGAATTTCCTTCTTAGAAAAAAAGAAAGATTTCTTGGTGTCTGTTTGTAAAATATAGCACGTACCTAAACAAGACGGATATGAAAGTGTATATGTGCAATTTGAAAATAGTTAGATCTCTATGTACTCATTACTTAAATCAAGAAATTGACAGTGTCTTTTCATGTTTCTGCCATTTGTACCTCTTCCCTTTCTGATGTGTCAACCAACCACTTGCTTTTCTTTAAAGTTTTTACCACCAGCATATGTACAACTAAAGAACATGTTGTGAGGCTGTGAGTGTTTATGAAATTTCTGTAAATGGAATGATATTGTGTGTATTTTCATATGGCTGGTTTTCTTTTGCTTAACACAATATTTATGAAATTTGTCCACATGGATGCACATAGTTGTAGCTTACTCATATCACTGTGTCGAGATTCTTTGTGTGATCCCATAACTTATTTATCCATTCCATCAGTGATAGACTTTTAATTCTTTTATAAATAATAAAAGAGGCATTATTTCAAGAATTTTCCTAGAGATTTTAACATGCATTAGTTAAATTAATTTTACATTATTAAGATCTCGACTTCATAAAAAATATTTATTCCCCCTGGACAATATACAAAACTTCACACAGCTTATTTCAGTCATCTGTCCCCCGTTTATATCCTATTGTTGTCATGTATTTGAGTTCAACTTGTATTGTTTTTATTTTAATCCAGAAAGATATTAGTGTTGTTGTTTTATACCATCAATATTTTATTGAACTTATCTATATAACCCTCTCCTTCTTGAAGTTTTCATCAGATAGAGATCCTATTCCATGTGTCTGAAACGCATATTTTAGAATTTTCTTTAGTAATATTTTATTGATAACAAGCTTGCTGTTTATCCGTCTCTGAAGACATTTTTAATTTCTTTTCATTGTAATGACTTTTTGGTTACAGTCATTCTAGGTATAGAATTCTGATTGTTCCCTTCTTTTAGCAAAATTGAGCCCCTCATTTCATAGATTTCTGGGTTCCATTGTTGCTATTGAAAATCTGTTATCAGTTTAATTTTTCATCCTTTGAAGATTGTTTTTTTCTCTTAGGCTTTCCTGAAGATCTGCCTTTGAAGTTCTGTAGTTTCATTATGATATCTAGGTGTTGTCTTTTTTTTTCTTTTAACTTTAATTAGAATTCATGAACTATTTGAGTGAGTTGACGATGATAGATGATTTTCATCAGTCTTGGAAAAATTTTCAGTCAGTATCTCTGTTTTCCTCTATACTTAATGTGATTTTTTTCCAGTGTTGCTATGTATGTCTCTTTCATGTACCTATCAAAATACTGCATTAGTAACCTAATAAATACATCAGTCTAAAACAACAATAAGTGATTTATTATCTCTCATAGTCTCTGTGTCACATTCAGTATATACTCGGTGAATTAGTCATTATTTGGGGTCATGAGATTACAGTGCTTTGTTGGCTGGGGCTGTAGTTATCTGAAGGTTTAAGGGACCCTGGAGTACCCATTATCAAGGTGACAGAGCCTTATTTCCTCTGTTTGGGACTACTGGAATAGACCTTACGGCATAGCAGTCATACTTGTTCAGGCTTTTTCTCTTTATAAAGATTGGATAGATGACTTCCAAGCTCTTTTCATGTCACAACAGAAACTGGAAGTGCTGATTTTGTCTGTTGAACTTCAGTTTGAAATTTTTATTCTATTTTATTCTGTTTTAGATTTTAAAATCTTTCTTTAATTATATCACTTGCCACGTAAATAGCAGATGGAACAGTGGGAATGGATGAAATTGCCTCATAACAGAATGGGAAAAGAATCTAGGGCTGGGAAACTCTAATATTTAAAAGGTGAAGGCAACCCCGCCTTGCCTGACCGCCTGCATCCCTCACACACATCCTATGTTAATAAGTCCACTTCTTGCCTATCCAAAAAAAAAAAAGATACAGAAGGAAGCACATTATTTTTATAACTTCTTGAATGCTAGTATTAAATTTTCCATTTGTTATTTTTTAAAAGCAATAATAAAGATTAGGCATTTTTGCCTTTCGACAACTTTGACTATATTCCATAACATGTGATCCAATAGAAGAAACATTTCATTTTGAAGTTGTATAGGTTTTTTGGTTTAAATTTCAATTATAAATTTATCTTTTTATTGCTTTGCAATCTATAAACTAACCTGCTATATTTTAACTTTGCAGAGCATATACTTCTTTTTTGGTCTTGTGAAGGTTAGCATGTAAATTTTACTTTGATGCTTTAAAAATGATGTGTTTTCAGAGTGAATCATTAATTTGATTATAAACTAATTTTTCAAATCTCTGATTATTTTTCCATCTGATGTGACAGAATTTAGAGTGGAATGGTAAAATTTTCTATCTCAAGTATATTTCTAAATATTTCATATATATTTTAATGATTCTACATTTTAGTGCTGAATAATTTGATACACAGACTTTTATACAGTTATTAATTTTTATAATGTATTATTATACACACATATATAACTGTGTGTGTATCTTTTTCCTCACATAGCGTTTTCTTCCTTTATCTCTCCTTTTTATGAAATTCAATCTTTTGACATCTATTTTAATTGTGTTTACCTACTATGGCAAAGCCTTTGTGTGGACCACAATAAACTGAAAAATTCTGAAAGAGATGGGAATACCAGACCACCTGACCTGCCTCTTGAGAAACCTATATGCAGGTCAGGAAGTAACAGTTAGAAAGGCCTGGCGTGCCGCGATTTGTGGGGGTCGCAGAGAGTTGGACACAACCAAGCAATTGAACTGAACTGAACTGAACTGAATAGGTTTTATGGTGTCTGTTAATTTTAAACTGGTCTGTTATTTTTATATTTGCTTCTCTTTTCTGAATATTTGCCTTTATTTTTATCTACTTTGTTGTTACTGTCTTTAAATTGAGGCAGTTCCAATGCTAGTTCTATGTATATTTTTATATAGTTGAATGCGTAGTAAATACACAATTTCTTTTATACGTTTTTAATTTTGCAGTGTGACAAAACAATTTTCCTTGTCAAAAATCTTCTCACAATTTTAGTGAATGATGTTTTGTTTTATAATTTTACCATACACTTTCTTTTATTGTGTATTAGGTTGATTTTTTTTGTTTCTGTAATTGTTTCAAGTAATATTTCAATAAACTTCTCTGTATTTTGATTTAGAATAATTCCAAAGTGGAATTAATGAGTCAAAGTGGACAAATATTTCTAATAAGGCTTTTGTGTATAGTTCCATTTTAAAAATAAATTTATTCTTTTCCCATCAGTGACTGAGACAGAATCCAAACAAATATGCTAAAATGATGTTTTGTTTTATAATTTTACCATACACTTTCTTTTATTGTGTATTAGGTTGATTTTTTTTTGTTTCTGAATTGTTTCAAGTAATATTTCAATAAACTTCTCTGTATTTTGATTTAGAATAATTCCAAAGTGGAATTAATGAGTCAAAGTGGACAAATATTTCTAATAAGGCTTTTGTGTATAGTTCCATTTTAAAAATAAATTTATTCTTTTCCCATCAGTGACTGAGACAGAATCCAAACAAATATGCTAGAGCTTATATATCCTAAGGTATCATCCTCCTTAAAGCGGACATTCTGCACAGATAACATGCTGCAAATACTAAAACTCCCCGTTATGAGTTGGTCTCAGAGCCTAGCACACAACTTTTTAGTGATTTTCATGTGGTAATCTTAATTTTTGAGAGTACATTTGATTTTTAGAAATGGAAGTCTTTCAAATTCATATCTTATGACTCAGAAGGAAGAACAAACCCTCCAACGGAAGTTTTAGTATATACATACCTGAATAAAACAGGATTTTGACCCAAGTATTTCTGACTTCCAAGCCCATGTACTTAACTAAGCTTACATCCAACAGACAAGTATTTGTTAAGTTTTATTGCTGAGTTTTTTATTCTAAGCATTTGCTAGGTGTCAGGATAGAGTAGGGACCATAATGGATATGTTTTCTTGTTCTTATGCTGCCAAGACTTTATTTTATACTCAATGTTCTTCTTTCAGTTATACTCTTTTAAGCATTTAAGTAATGGTACTTTAAAAAACTCTATCTTGTTAGTTGATAAGTAGTGCTTATATACACCACCATATGATAATATCATTTCTTTAAAAGCAGAAAACATTAAGTCCTTTTATCGCCTGACTGCTATGCATTTAGTGTTGGTTGGTTAGTATTTGCTCTAATGAATGTCTGATTGTATACTGATAGTTTGACTCAAACTCATTTTATTTAGGGTGATATTATAATTTATCATCTAAGCTGACAAGTATGATTGCCCTAACTTTATGTAATATGTTAGAGAAAGGGTCTTACGGGGCAGCAGACAGGTGCTTTGAGGATTTTTAAAATATGCTAAGAGGATACGAAAATGAAAAATTCATATCTTATGACTCAGAAGGAAGAACAAACCCTCCAACGGAAGTTTTAGTATATACATACCTGAATAAAACAGGATTTTGACCCAAGTATTTCTGACTTCCAAGCCCATGTACTTAACTAAGCTTACATCCAACAGACAAGTATTTGTTAAGTTTTATTGCTGAGTTTTTTATTCTAAGCATTTGCTAGGTGTCAGGATAGAGTAGGGACCATAATGGATATGTTTTCTTGTTCTTATGCTGCCAAGACTTTATTTTATACTCAATGTTCTTCTTTCAGTTATACTCTTTTAAGCATTTAAGTAATGGTACTTTAAAAAACTCTATCTTGTTAGTTGATAAGTAGTGCTTATATACACCACCATATGATAATATCATTTCTTTAAAAGCAGAAAACATTAAGTCCTTTTATCGCCTGACTGCTATGCATTTAGTGTTGGTTGGTTAGTATTTGCTCTAATGAATGTCTGATTGTATACTGATAGTTTGACTCAAACTCATTTTATTTAGGGTGATATTATAATTTATCATCTAAGCTGACAAGTATGATTGCCTAACTTTATGTAATATGTTAGAGAAAGGGTCTTACGGGGCAGCAGACAGGTGCTTTGAGGATTTTTAAAATATGCTAAGAGGATACGAAAATGAATCTGATTTTAGAGGATTTCAAAGTAAATTTCTGTTGTGAAAAATATTTTCATCAAAATAAAAAGTGGAAGTATGATAAATAATTCTTAGGATGTCTTTTATTCCAACATCTTTATTTTATCAAGTCAGATTTTGAAAATAAGCCATAGCTTAAAATATAGATTACTCTTTTTTAAATCCAATACAATGGTATAATTGCCTTAAGCATTATGGGAACAGCAGCAATTGGTCCTAGACTTACAGAAAATAACTTAGTCATAAATTTTGGAACCTCCAAAAAGAAGATAAGAATTGGGCATTTTCCAGCTCATTTATCTTGGCATTTAGCATGTAGGGTCAAAAGCATCTGAATTTTAATAGCTTAGATACTTAGATCATTTCTTGAACCCTACTTTGTTTTCCTCAAGTCAGCAAGAGTATATGAAGAAATAATCAATTTTAAACAAAATCTGAAAAACATTTGATATCATCTCCTGCAATTCCCATAGTTTTATTTCTTAACTCAGAGTCATGTGGACCATAGTAATTCTTTGGCTAAGAAAAATTAGTAATTAAGATATTTAATATTTTACTCTGAAAAATGTCCATAGCTGTTTAAAGTATAAATAGAGATTAAGTAATGTGTATTTTGGAAAGATGAAAACCCATCCCATTTACTCATTTGAAGTGTTTGGTGAGTTTCCTAGATAAAGTTGGTTCTAACAATTAAGTGACATTTAAATTAACATAGCAAAATGATGCCATAGGTGATGAGACAGGTTAGAGTTAAGTAAATCATATGAACTCTAATTTAAACATAACTCTTATTTTGGATTTGCTTCTTATTAATAGTGAGTACTTTGTAGGCCATAGATTGGAGTCTCCTAAAGACACATTAGAGTGATTAGTATCAGAATCTGTGGAGATTCTTGTTTAAAATGCATCCAGTTGAAGCCATCATTCTAGTTGATCAAGTTTCAGCAAGCCTGACCAAGAGAAAGAGAGAAAACCCAATTTACCAGTATCAGCAATGAGAAAGGGGATATTTCTACAGACCCTGAAGAAATTAAAAGGATAACAATATATGCTCATAAATCCTGTAACAGATTGAATTGACAAAATCCTCAAAACACACAAATTATCAAAACTCACTCAGAAATAGATAACCTGAATTGTTCTATAACTATTAAAAGAAATTTAATTTATATGTTAAAAGCCTTCTCACAAAGAAAACTGGTTCCACTGACAAATTATACAAAACATTTAAGAAAGAACTAAATGAATTCTATACAAACTGTTTTAGAAGATAGAAGAGGCAGAAACACTTCCCAACTCTTTTTAAGAAATCAGCCTGAAGGCCCAGAAGGTAAAGAGTCTGTCTGCGGTGCAGGAGACCCAGTTTCTCTCCCTGGATCAGGAAGATCCCCTAGAGCAGGGAATGGCAATTCACTCCAGTACTCTTTCCTGGAAAATTCCATGGACAGAGAAGCCTAGCAGGCTACAGTCCATGGGGTCTCACAGAATCTGACACGACCAAGCGACTTAACACTTTCACTTTTCATTATTCTGACACCAACACTAGATCAACACTAGACAAAGACATTAGAAGAAAAGAACACAGCAAACGGAGAAACCTCATGAGCACAATGACAAAAATCCTCAACACTATATTATCAAATGTATAAAAATATAAAAGAGTAGTAAATTACAACAAAGTGAAGTTTATCCCAGAAATGGAAGACCAGTTCAACATACAATAATCAATCAACATATTTCACAATATTAACAGGTTAAAGAAAACCACATGATACTTTAAATAGATACTTTACACAGATTCAGGAAAAGTACTTGAAAAAATTCAACAACAATTCATGAGAAAAGTTCACAATAAACTAGGAATGAAAGGAAATTTCCTTAATCTGACATAAGGCATTAAAAAAAAAAACTGCAGCTTGCATCACCATTGAACATTATATGTAGAAATAAAGCACCTTGATCTATATCCCATATCTTATACAAAATTTACCTTTAACTGTGCCATAGATAACAGTGGCAAAACTATAAAAATTTTGGAAGAAAACGTAAGAGAAAATCTTTGTGGTCTTAAGTTAGAGAAAGAGTTCTTAGATACATCAAAACCATAATCTCTAAAAGAAAAATATTGACTAACTGAAATTCATAAAAACATTTTTATTCTCAAAATGACACTGTTAATAAAGTGAAAAGGCAAATCATAGACTTGGAGAAAATATTTGAACAGGACTTGGATCCAGATATAAAATGAAAACTCAATAATAAAACAACCTAATTTTAAAATGGACGAAAGATTTGAAGAGACAGTTCACCAAAGAAGGTATACCAATGGCAAATATGCACAACATCATTGGCCTTAGGAATATGCAAATTAAAACTGCAATGTGATACCACAACTTATAGACCAGAATGGTTGAAATCAAAGACTGACCATTCCGCATGCACAGGAAGGTGTGTAGCAATTAGAACTCTTATCCTTTGCTGGTGAGAATACAATGTGGCATTTTGGAAAACAATTTTACAGTTATTTATAAATTTAAGCATACAATTAAAATGTAATTCTGCATTTCCACTCATAGGCATTTACTAAGTGGAAATAAGCACAGAATTAGGCAAAATGAGGAGACAGAGGAATATGTTCCTAACAAAGGAACCAGACAAAACCCTAGAAAAACTAAGTGAAATGGAGATAGGCAATCTAACTGATAAAGAGTTCAAGATAATATCATAAAGATGCTTAATGAACTTGGGAGAAGAATCCATGAATACAGTGATAAGTTTAAACAAAGAGTTAGAAGATATAAAGGAAAACCCTCCAAAAAAAGAATGAGACTGGAAATCAACTATGAGGGAAAAAACTGCCAAAACACAAATATATGGAGACTAAACAATATGCTGCTAAACAATCAATGGGTCACTGAAGAAAACAAAGAGGAAATAAAAAATTATCTGGAGACAAAGAAAATGAAAACACAATGGTCCAAAATATATGGCACTTAGCAGAAGCAGTTCTAAGAGAGAAGTTTATGCTGATACAAGCTTACCTCAGAAAATAAGAAAAATCTCAAATACCACATTAACAAACTAAAGAATAAAACATCATATTATCATCTCAATAGATGCAAAAAAGTTTTTGACAAAATTCAACATTCATTTATGATAAAATCTCTCAATAAGAGAGGAAACATACTTCACATATTAAATAACTTATATGAGAGACTGACAACCAACACGATATTGAGTGGTGAAAAGCTGAAAGCATTTCATCTAGGATCAGGGAGAAGACAAGGATGCCTACTCTCACTCATTTTTATTTAATACAGTATTAGAAGTCCTAACCATAGCAATCAAACAAGAAAATGAAATAAAAGGAATACAAGTTAGAAAGAAAGAGTAAAACTCACTGTTTGCAGATGAAATGATGCTCTATATAAAAAATCTTAAAGATGACACCAAAAACCCATTAGACTAGTATATAAATTTAGTAAAGTTGTAAGATACAAATTAATATACAGAAATCTGTTGCATTTCTATACACTAACAATGAGCTATCAGTAAAAGAAATTAAGAATACAATCATATTTATAGTTGCATCAAAAAGAATAAAATACCTACGAATAAACCTAATAAGGAGGAAAATAAGGTATTTCACTAATACATACCCTCTAGATCCACCCGTGTTGTTGCAAGTGGAAAAAATTTCATATAAGGAATTTCATAATAAGGAAATAATATGGAAATACCTTATTTCTCCTAATAAGGTAAAAGACTTATACTAAAAAAAAAAAAAACTGTAAGTCACTAAAGAAATTGCAGGTAAAGAGATGTACTGTGTTAATGGATTGCAAGAATTAATATTGTTAAAATGACCATACTACTCAAAGCAATCTACAAATTCAGTGCAATCCTTATCAAAATACCCATGATATTTTTCACAGATACAGAACAAATATTTCTAATTTTTTTATGGAAAAGCAAAACATGACCCCAAATAGTCAAAACAATCTTTAGAAAGGAGAACAGGGCTGGAGATATCACACACCTTGATTTCAAACCATACTACAAAGCTATGTAATTAAAATAGTATGATATTGGCACAAAAACAGACATGCATAGATCAATGGAACAGAGTGGATTGATCAGAAATAAACCCATACTTACATGGTCAATTAATCTATGACAAATAAGACAAGAATATACAATGGGGAAAGCTGGACTACTCTGTCAGAATATATACACAAATAAACTGAGAATGCATTAAAGACTTAAATGTTAATATTTGAAACTATAAGACTCTTAGAAAAAACACAGTACAATAGTTGACATCAGTTTTAGCAGTATTTTTGGGGATCTGAATCCTCAAATGATAGAAACAAAAGCAAAAATAAACAAATTGGACTATGTCAAACTACAAAGTTTTGCACATTGAAAGTAATTGTCAACAAAATGAAAATGCACTTAGTGAGAGAAGATATTTGCAAACATTATATCCAATAAGGGGTTAATACCCAGAATACACAAAAATTCATAAAACTTAAAAAAAAAACCCACCAAACAACTGAATTAAAAATTGGGTAGAGGATCTGAATAGACATTTTCCCAAAGACATACTGATGGCCAACAGACACATGAAAAGATGTTCAACATCACTAACCATCAGGGAAATGCAAATCAAAGCCACAGTAAGATACCATCTCACAATGACAGAATGGCTATCACTGAAAGGACAGGAAATAGCAAGTGTTAGCAGGATAAGAGGGAAAGGGAAACTTGTACACTGTTGATGGGAATGTATACTGGTGCAACTACTATGGAAAACAATATGGAGGTTCCTCAAACTGCCATATGATCCAACAATTTCACTTCTGGGTATCTACTTAAAGAAAACAATAACACCAATTCAGTAAGATATATGGAGTCCAATGTTCATGCATTATTTACAATAGTCAAGGTGTGGATGCAGTCTAAATGTCTCAGTTCAGTTCAGTCGCTCAGTCGTGTCTGCTCCTTGTGACCCCATGGACTGCGGCATGCCAGGCTTCCCAGTCCATCACCAACTCCTGGAGCTTACTCAAACTCATGTTCATTGAGTTGGCGATGCCATCCAACCATCTCATCCTCTGTCGTCCCCTCTTCCTCCCGCCTTCAATGTTTCCCAGCATCAGGGTCTTTTCAAATGAGTCCGTTTTCTGCATATCAAATGGCCAAAGTATTGGAGTGTCAGCTTCAGCGTCAGTCCTTCCAATGCATATTCAGGACTGATTTCCATTAGGATTGACTGGTTGGATCTCCTTGTAGTCCGGGCAACTCTTAAGAGTCTTCTCCAACACCACAGTTCAAAAGCATCTAGATGTCTATTGATAGACAAATGGATAAAGAATATGTGGTGTATATATACTACCTATGTATATGTACATACACACAGGGGAATGTTACTCGGCCATTTTTAAAAATGAAATTTTTTCCACTTGCAACAACATGGGTGGATCTAGAGGGTATGTATTAAGTGAAATAAATCAGATAAAGACAAATATCACATGATCTCACTTATATGTGGAATGTAGAAAACAAAACAAAAACAGACTCATAGATATACAGAAAACACTCATGGTTCCCAGAAGGGAAGGAGGTTGGCGGGGGGGAAAAACAGGTGAGGAGGAGTAAGAGGTACAAACCTGTAGTTATAGTAAATCAGAAGGATATAATATACAGTTTAAGGAGTATGATCAATAATATTGTAATAACTTTGGATAAGGACAGATGGTTACTAGGCTTATCATGGTGATCATTTTATAATTATGCAAATGTCAAAGCATTATGTAGTACACCTGAAACTAGCAATATTTTATATAAATAATGTTTCAATTAATAAAAACTTTTGAAGTTTTAAATTATGTGTTAAAAATTATTCTCTTAATTTATCAAGTGCTAAAATACAAGATGCTGTTTGACATAAGTCCAAGTAGTCATCTGTTTTCTTTTTCTATTATAAAACTGAGTATCTTAAAATTAGAAAATTTTAAGAATCATGATTTGTGTATAAAAAAGTACTTAAGTTTCAGAGTTGGACCATATTCAGCTGAAAATCTGTGATGGTGACTTATGTAGAAAAAAGAAAAAATAGACTATTTACAATATGATTTCATGTATATGATGCTCTCAGAAAGGTAAAACTATAGAGATAGAATACATATCAATGGTAGCCAGGCACTGAGGGTAGGGGGAAAGACTGATTCCCAAAGTGCAAACCAGGAGATCTGGGGGAGGCGGATGGAACTGTTATATATTTTGTTTGTGGTAATGGCTGTACAGCTATGTGCATTTGTCAAAACTCATAGAACTGTATACCGAAAAGTTTTACCATTTGTAAACTGATATAAAAATCCATCTACAGCTCTGATTTTTTTCACTTTATCATCTCTCAGTCACTTCTGTGCATACTAGTTTTTTAAATTCCTCCTCAGTTAATTAAAACAGGAGTTTTGCAAGGTGCATCTCTACACTTATCAGTTTAAAAATTGCTTTGCAGTTATACAAACAAAAAGATAAACAAATGTCATTTGGGGGCCCAAGATTTAGCTACATGTGGTAATTCATATGAATTATCATTGCACATTGGAAGGTTGAAGTTGATAGGTTTTATTTCTCTTTACATTCTGTTGAAAGGCAGTGAAAAGAAGAAAGAGGAGGAGGAAGACAGGAAGCAGAGTGAGAGAAAAAAAGTAGAATAAGGAAAAGCATCAATGCCAAAGGGCTGGTGAAATCTACAGGGAGGTAGCAGAGTGTTATGGCAGAGCATAGATGTTGGGGTCAGACATATTTAGGTTCAAACCTCAGCCCGTCACTTATAGCTTACTTAGGAAAGTTACTTAATCTCTATGAGCCTCAGTTTCCCTGATTTCAAAGTGGAAATTTAACAAAATATTAAAAATTATTGTGAGAATTAACAAGATCTTGTAAGGGGGCTGAATTTAATGTTTGGTACAATGAGGATACTTAAGTAATAATTGTTACTATTAATGTTATAATTATACCTTTATAAATCAGCTGGAATAATTAAATTGACTGTATTTAAGTTGCTATTATTCCTTCTATTCTAACACTTACTTTGGGCACAGTGATATAATTTCTCTGATCTTAGTTTTCTCATCTAGAAAATGAGTCTAAGAATAATAGTACTGATTTCATAGTATCATTGTGAGGACCAAATAAGTTATACTTTTAATGCTCTTAGAACAGTGGTTTGCACATAGTAAGTACACAATAAGTGTTAGATATCACTACTACTATGACTACTACTGTTATTGTTGTTATTATTCTCAACCAAGGATTAACATGTATTAATTGAGCACTGTTATGAGTCCAACTGTGTTCGTAAAAGATTTGTGAGATATACTGAGTATTAAACCGTGAAGTACTGAGTCTAAGAACTCAAAGTATTTGATTAATTAATGAAAGTATACATTAGTAATCCAGAGAACAGTCAGTGAATTGGTGAGGAAGAATGAGGAAAAACAATATTCATATTCTGAGAGAACTGAATACATGAGAAGAAAAAAAGGAGAGTCTATTAGGCTGGGATAAAGGCATTAAAGCATAAGTGGAGCAAAGTATAGATGGAGAAGCAAATGTCCACTGGCATGGATACAGGAAACTGGAATATAGTAAAGTAATGCAATGAATTGCTATACAGCAGGGAAAATTAATTATGCCTATATACCAATGTGGACAAATATTACAAACAGAATATGGAGTAAAACAAGCAGTCACAAAATAAAAGCTATTATTATCTATTTATGTAACATTCTAAGACAGGCAAAACTAAATCACATTGTTACAGGATAACAAATGTAAATGATAAACTTATAACAGTGATTATTGCAAAAGTTAAAACAGTGATTACATCTGAGGAAAGGAAGAGAAGGTCTCATGAAAAATTAATGTTCTATCATTTCATAATGAGGGTATGTATGAGAACATGGGTATTTTCCTTACAATTTTTAAAAAAATACGTGTATACTTTATATATTCTTTTTTATGGCTCTTCTTTTTTAGGTGTTGGTCGCTCAGCGTGCCCGACTCTTTGTGACCCCATGGACTGCAGCACTCTGTCCATGAGATTTTCCAGGCAAGGATACTGGAGTGGGTTGCCATTTCCTTCTCCAGGGGATCTTCCCAACCCAGGAATTGAACCCAGGTCTCCTGCACTGCAGGCAGATTCTTTACCATAATAATAAAAAGTAAAATAGATGAAAAGTAAGAGTGAATGGAGTCCAGGAAGTTAGCCTGCTCAACTAGGGGATATTGTATGCTGTGGATATTGTATGCAGGAATTAAAACAAATAAGGTTATATTCAATCCATTTCTTTCTGAGTGCTAAATGGTATCCAATTGGTTGCTTTACTCCCTCTGTAAGCTTAAAAATCTCACCTTCCTCAATATATAAAAACAAATAATGGAAGTCATCAAGCAGAGTCAAGGGGTCATGATGGAGGGTATTGAAACCTGAGAGAGGAATGTTACCTCTGACACCTAGCTAACTGGGCTAGGGTATCAGACGCAAGGTAAGAGTTAGGCGTTGATAGCCAGCAGTTGTCTGTCGATATTCAGGGCTTCCTCATCACAATTGAGGCCCTTATTCCAGTTGACAAATGACACCCCACCGTAAGAGACGATGAAATTCATTCTGCTATTGAGGGTATGGTTAAAGCAGAATCTGGTCAGTCCTCAGTGGGAAAATGGAAGAGATCAAGCAAGGATAAACCAAAGGAATGTACTTCTACCAGGAAGATCAGAAAGAGATATAGGCTGATACATGTGCAAGTTTAGACACTTGGAGTTTATCTCTTGTGTCCGAAATCTGCCCCAGACATTCCATTACTCATTGCTCTTTTTCTTTTAATTCTGCTGTCGAGGAAATAAGATGCAAGCTGAGCAGGTGGGAACTGAAATCAATAAGTTTAACATTCTATTTGAATGCTTCTAGAATTTAGCCAGCAATGAAAAGGTTTATTCTGAGCTCCTTATTATTATTATTTTTTAATATCCAGCAGCTAAGAGATAGATAGCTGGATATTTGAAAGTATTTCTGTTTATTTAGGTTCAATTAAAATTGCTCTGTCTCTATCCCTCACTCTCAGAAATTATTCTGGGAACAAGATAAATATACAAGGGTAAATAAGAACACTAGAATACAGAAGAAGCTTGCCTTTTTATGACCTTTATTTTATTGTTGTTATTGTATGTAAAGTAGTAGACATTTTACATAATCCCTCAAAAACCTTGCAAAATTGCTCTTTTCCTCAATAAGAAAATGGAGATGCTGAGAGGTTAAATAATTTGACCAGAAACGTACAGTGCAGCTCGGATGCCAACTTGGTTCCATCTGAAAACAACTCAAAGGCAGTAGTCAGGTAATCACTAGTTTCTTAAAAAGCAGGGTGCTGCTGCTGCTACGTCACTTCAGTCGTGTCCGACTCTGTGCGACCCCATAGAGGGCAGCCTCTGTCCCTGGGATTCTCCAGGCAAGAACGCTGGAGTGGGTTGCCATTTCTTTCTCCAATGCGTGCACACATGCTAAGTCGCTTCAGTCGTGTCCGACTCTTTGTGACTCCATAAATGGCAGCCCACCAGACTCCTCCATCCACAGGATTCTCTAAGCAAGAATACTGGACTGGGTTGCCATTTCCTTCTCCAAAAAGCAAAAAGCAGGAGAAGACTTGAAAAGGAATCTTATCAGAGCTGGTCACAGAGGTGGGAAGATCATTCCCTGAAAGACTGGTGTATCTAGAGGAAATCTTTCTGAACTAATGAAAGACTGGGAGGCAAGGGGACCATGTGAATTGGAAAAGATGTAAGTCTTCTAAAGTGGGCAGTGGCTCCTCATGCATTACAACAACCGTTGTTGTAATGTGGGATTTAGGCCTAATTTTCTTGCTTTTCAAGAGGCCAGAAATCCAGACTTTACATTAAAAAGAAAATCTCCTGACTGAAAAAAAAAAAAAAAAAAAAGGATTGTATTGTGTCTGAGTTTTTACAAAACATACTATAATAACCAAACAAAGTCTGCCATCAGTATGAATTTGCCCTGTAGGCAACTAATTTGCAACCGTGACTTATTCCAATGCTGCCAACTTGGGCTCGCAGATGGTTTTCTTCTTAGCCTCCATAGAATTGACTAGCTGTCCTTTCCTCAGGGAAGGCCAGGTTGGTTCTTCCAGTTGGACTTTCTCTTGTTCTCTATGGATCCCTATCCTGTCTCTCCCTTCACAGACCTTTTTTTCTTTTTTAAATTAACATGTTTGATGTTTTTCTTTCCTGCTAGGCTGTAAATTCATGAAGGAAGGAGACATTTCTGTGTTGGTCATTGTCACTGGGCTCCCCAGAATCAGACTGGCCGATGGGGAGTTATGTGAAGAAAACTTACTGAAGAGCGTGCTTGGGAGCACCAGGTGGTTGAGGGAACAGGACTGGTCTGGGAGATATTAGGGTGAACGACTTAGTAGAGCTCCTACCTGGGAGACAGCTATCTATAGTATATAATTTATGTGTTATTACTTTAAAATAAAGATATGAAAAAATGGGTTTTATTTGAAATTATATTAAATTCTGTATTATTTACTTTTCTGTTATATAAATGCTATTTTTTTTCCAACCAAAGTAATGAAACTAGTTAACAGTGGCAATTAGTAGTAATTAATAGTAGGACTAATGAATTATATGTGTGAAGAAGATTTAATAAGATTTTGATAATATTTCTTTCCTCTGATGTAATGATTTATTTTAACTCTTTTCCTTAATGAGGTACTAAATAATTGCAGGCCAAACTTGTCTGTATTTTTAAGATTCATATGAATTAAACAGACACTGCCCATATCTGTTTAATCAAAAAAGTAACAATGAGATGTCTTCTGAGAGCAGGAGAATATTTGTACTCTTTCAGTTTGCTTTTCCTTTTGTTAAAGATGTATTTGTTTATTGATTTTTGGCTGTGCTGAGTCTCCGTTCCTGCACGTGGGCTTTCTCTAGTTGTGGCCAGCGGGGCCGCTCTCTGTTGCAGCGTGCAGGTTTCTCATTGTGGTGGCTTCTCTTGGGGAGCAAGGGCTCCAGAACGTGCGCTCAGCAGTTGTGGTGCAGGGCTTAGCTGCCACATGGCATGTGGAGCCTTCCCAGACCAAGGACTGAGCCCGCGTCCACTTCACTGGCAGGCAGATTCTTTACCACAGGGCCACGAAGGAAGCCCCTCAGTTTCCTTTTTCACTGACACTTCTCTGAATGCCTGAAGCCTTTGCCTTAGGACATACTTTTTTCCTTTTATGCAGTGGTGAAAGTAAACATAGTTAGTTGAATGTAAAATTCATTTTGACTCGCAGGTCTGCTCTTTTTGTCCTCCAATTTCATTGAGATACAATTGATATACAGCACTGTTTAAGGTGTACAGCATAGTGGTTCAGCTTACATATGTTGTAAAATGATTACCACAAGTTTAGTGAGCATCCGTTTTATCATACAAATACAAAATTAAGGAAATAGAAATTTTTTTCTTGTGGTGAGAACTCATGAGGATTTACTGTCTTAAAAACTTTCACTTATATAGAAGTGGTAATTATGTTTATCATGTTGTACATTATGTCTTTTGTAAGTAAGTTATAAGGGCTTACTTATAACTGGAAGTTTGACATTTTGACTGCCTTCATTGAATTCCCCCTTTCACAATCTCAATAACTACAAATTTGACCTCTTTTTCTATGAGTTTATTTGTTAGTTTGTCTGTTTCTGAAGTATAATTAATCTACAACACTGTGTTAGAGCCTGTTACGCACCACAGTGATTTGATATTTCTATATATTTCAAAATGATCCCCATGATAAGTTTAGTTACCAGTCAAAGATAGTACATAGGTATAAGCCCACTTATTTCTGATGTCAGTCCAATCTGATACTGATCCAGATATCATCTCAACAATTCGGGCATTGAATATTTGGGGTTTTACTTGGTCATAACAGCATGTTTTTAGATGTATAAGAATTAATTTCAAGGTCTTCCAAAAAGTCCATTCATTTTATATCTACACACCAGCTTGTTATCAATCAGATCCTGTGCATGTAGAAGTTAATCTGGTAGGTTGCTGCTGCTGCTAAGTCGCTTCAGTCGTGTCCACTCTGTACGACCCCATAGACAGCAGCCCCCCAGGCTCCCCCGTCCCTGGGATTCTCCAGGCAAGAACACTGGAGTGGGTTGCCATTGCCTTCTCCAATGCATGAAAGTGGAAAATCAAAGTGAAGTCACTCAGTTGTGTCCGACTCTTAGCGACTCCATGGACTGCAGCCCGCTAGACTCCATAGGATTTTCCAGGCAAGAGTACTGGAGTGGGGTGCCATTGCCTTCTCCGAATCAGGTAGGTTATCCATATCTAAATCATTCATCATTTTTAAACATTCTTAAGCACATAGGATATCACCATATTAAATGCTCTTTCTCAGCATTGAAGGCAGAGGTAATTTGAACTTGTGAAATTGCTAAGTTGGATTTCAAATAGGGTAGTTTAGTAAAGAAATGAGAAAGTCCTGTTTAACTTGGCTGCCGTTTTCTGAGTTTTAAAGCAGTCTTATTTCTCCAAAAAAAAAAAAAAAGAGTCTTTTTTTTCACTGTATGAATTTTGTTGAAATCTACACATAACATCAAACAATTCATGTGCAGTCAATCCACCCCTTTCCAGGTTCCTTATGGCCTCTTTAAATATCATTGAAGTTTCAGAGAAACAGCATATACATTTCTGTTTTACTGTAATCTTTTTTCCATTCTCCTTCTGGATGCATTTTCATATTAGAGAAGGACATTCCTCTTGTCTCACACTTTAAAAATATGATTTTACAGTAAGCTAATGTCTTAACATCTTTTCTGTGCCAGTAACAATGGCCAGACCCATCCTGTGGTCACACATCTAAGGACACAATCTCCTTCCATTTCTATAAAGCCAATAATCTTATCAAATGCTTCTGTACATTTTACGGAAACTGAAAAGTGACCAATATTTTTATTATAAAAACCTCAATATTGTGGGCAAGCAATTAAGTCTTTTTCCTCAAAAAACTGTTGTGTATAAGTGTGTAGAACATAGCAGGTAAGAGCTTTTTATTTTCTTTAGTAAGTTTCTAGATAAGAATTTTATAAAATTTACTTTGAAAAGTACATCTGTTGAATATAGAGATAGATGAGCAAAATCTACTTCTGTTTGAACAAGATATTAACCATATTTTGTATTTTCTGTAGTTTGATTAAAATCTTTATAGAAATCAACAAGATGATTTAAAACTCCATTTGTTTTTCTAAGCAAAATACCTACGAACCAGGGGGAACCTTTTTTTCTTGCAATGATTAAATTTATCACTTATACTATAGAAAGTATGGTCATTGGTAATATCTGATTTAATTCTAAGGAACCAATACATCTGTTATCAAAATTCTCCATTTTGGGAGGGGACACAAATAATTTTTATTGGACCACAATATTTTAGTTGGGACCTCTGAATCAGAAGATATAGCTTTACCCAGCATCATGGAGCAATTAAGGGACTGATAGATAATGTGCTTTATGGTATATCTAGATTAATTTGTGGCCACTATTTTCAACTGATATCTTTTGGATAAGATGGGAGAAAAAATCGTTGATTGCTTTAAAGTACTTGTGTGTTTCGTTCTTAACTTGTGAGATTTAATCTTCTTAGGTGATTTTACCTCTTTCTCCACCAAGCCCAACCTCAAGTTCTTTTTTGCATATCACACTGATGTGGCACCAACAGTAATCCCTCTTTTAGTTTGGTCATGTGTCTAGAATTTAATACAGTGTTTCTAACAGTATGAAAGACCAAGCCTTGAGCTATATATTTTATGGGGGCACTCTGACTCAACACTTCATCTTCAACTCTTTACTGGAGTTAATCCTAATTTTTAGAAAATTGTTTAATTTTCCTGCATGCTACAGGCATAGGAAGCTGTACTAAAAGGAAGAGGCTCTGATAGGAAACCGCAGTGAGTCCTGATGTCACTTAGTTCAGCACAATGGAAATAAAAGCCATCTCCCTTCTGTTGTTCCATTTCCCCTTTTGGATGAGCAAGAGAGAATCATCTTTAGGGCATTATGTATTCATCGAGGGGCAGTGACCTTAATCCATAAAGCTCTATAGAGTTTATGCTTTGATTCCTTAAAGCCCGCCTCCCCTTTGATACAGTGTCCCAGACAATCAAAACTGCCCCACAATGTGCCTGCTAATGTTCACAATTTCAGTAGACCCAAGACTGAGCCATCTGGTAAATAGGGCTTGGCACAGAGATTCCCCTTAAAGTGATCTGACCATGCCACGTAGTTTGCCTAGAAATCTCTTCCTGAATTGCCATGAGGCTAGGCCCGTTTTTAGAACTCTCTTTGGATCACTGGAGAATAAAGTAACTAAAATAAACTATAATTGTAGATTTACTACAACAATGTTTCTTGTTTCTAAATAATGGTATTTAGAGATTTCTTGTGATTAAAAGGGGATGAACGAAGGTTAAATTCAATATGGGGAAAAATATTTTTTGGAGGACCTACAGTTTGGCAGGAAATTGGTATGTTTTCTCATTTGACTCTCATAACTCTATGACATAGATGTTATTGTTCTTATTTTACAAATGAGGAAACTGCTTAGAAATGTTAAGTAACATTTCCAAAAGTGATGGGGTTGTCATTCAAAATCAAGTGCATGGGCTCCAGATTCTGGGTCTTTACACTCTGTTACCCAAACAATAACTCTTTCTGAACTCCTTATTTCTCACTCAGGCTTTAATTAATTTTTTCTTTATCCTCCTTACTTTTGTTATATTTTCCACCAGCCTGATAAATTTTCCTCATTCTCCTTTTGGTAGTCTCTTAATATCTTCTTTTAATGACTATATTTTTAGTTTTATTTCTCATCTCCTACATCTTAAGCCATTGTCATCTTTCCTGAACCAATGTATTAATTTACTAACTGATCTCATATTTATTCTCTCTCCTCTGGATCTCTTCTTCATACATGATTATCTTAAAAGAAATAAGTAAATTATGCTACTGCTTCATTCAAAATCCTGAGATGGGCTCACATCACAATCTAGAGTAACATCCTCTCTTTTGAGGAGCTCTGTGGAATCTGGCCTCCACCTTCCTCTCTCCTGTGTCTCCTGCTGCTGCTCCCGAGGCTCCCCTACTCCAGCCACACTGGTTTATCTTCAGGATCTTGCATCCAAGTTCATTCCTGTGTTTGTCCCTGCTGCTCCTTGGCCTTCCTCTGATCTTTCTTGGCTCACTCTTTCTTCATTTAGGTCTCTGATCAAATTTATCCTTGAAAACTTGAGAGAGGTCTTCCTTGACAATTCTAAAATAACTACCAACTAGTATGGCACCCCACTCCAGTACTCTTGCCTGGCAAATCCCATGGAGAGAGGAGCCTGGTGGGCTGCAGTCCATGGGGTCGCTAGGAGTTGGACACGACTGAGCGACTTCACTTTCCCTTTTCACTTTCATGCATTGGAGAAGGAAATGGCAACCCACTCCAGTGTTCTTGCCTGGAGAATCCCAAGGATGGGGAAGCCTGGTGGGCTGTCGTCTCTGGGGTCGCACAGAGTTGGACCCGACTGAAGCAACTTAGCAGCAGCAGTAGAAGTCCTACTTTGGGGTTTCCCTGGTGGCTCAGATAGTAAAGAATCTGCCTGCAATGCAGGAGACTCAGGTTCAATCCCTGGGTCTGGAAGATTCTCTGGAGAAGGGAAAGGCATATTCTTCAATATTCTTGCCTGAAGAGTTCCATGGACAGAGGAGCCTGGTAGGTACAGTCTATAGCGTCACAAAGAGTTGGACACAACTGAGTGACTAATGCTCACAGTCCTACATTAATGAATTACCCTAGAATTGATCACTCACTACCTGGAATTATGTTAGTTGTGAACACAGTTATTCTCTTTGTCTTTCTCCTGCTGTGAGAATATAGGCTCCATGGTAACAGGAACCTTTTCTGTCTTGTTTATCACTGCGTCCCAGAACCTAGTAGAGTCCCTGCTTATACTCAGGGACTCAGGAAATATTTGTTGAGTGAATAAAGATATACTTTCACGAGTGTCTCGGGAATTTTCAGGGTGATCTTAGCAAACTGCTTTTCTGAAGTCTAAATTATTTCTTCATTTTCTTTATTTATTTGTTTTAAAATTAAACCTTACTTTAGCACTTGATCTCTACTGCCTTATGACATATATTGTATTATTACTTAAATAATGTCTATACAATATTATTATGGTTTGTTTTTCAATAGTAGCTTAAGGTACTACTCTTAGTATTATCCAGAGTAGCACAGTTATTAATACCACATAGTAGGAAATCATAAAAGCTTTGTTATTTGTTGACTGAATTAATGACATGTTATTAAGTCCCAAGACAATATTCTAATGCTTTTAAAACATTATTTCTTTTGTCCTTATAAAGATTTATATAAATATATTTCTTTTCTCCTTTATATCCTTTATTACTAAAAGTAAAAATTCTTATTCTCTTGCAAGTAAAACCATGGTTCAAAAAGGAGAAATGAAATGCTTCATTAAGGTTGCACGTCTAAGAAAAGATGAAGGGGGTCTTAAACATAGATATACTGATATATTGAAGTCGCTCAGTTGTGTCCAACTCTTTGCGACCCCATGGACTGCAGCCCACCAGGCTCCACTGTCCATGGGATTTTCCAGGCAATAGTCCTGGAGTGGATTGCCATTTCCTTCTCCAGGGGATCTTCCCAACACAGGGATCAAACTCGGGTCTCCCGCGTTGTAGACAGATGCTTTACCATCTGAGCCACCAGGGAAAACAAATGATCCTTCCACTAGAGGCTATCAGTTCAGTCAGTTCAGTCACTCAGTCATGTCCGACTCTTTTGTGACCCCATGAATCACAGCATGACAGGCCTCCCTGTCCATCACCAACTCCTGGAGTTTATCCAAACTCATGTCCATTGAGTTGGTGATGCCATCCAGCCATCTCATCCTCTGTAGTCCCCTTCTCCTCCTGCCCTCAATCTCTCCCAGCATCAGGGTCTTTTCAAATAAGTCAACTGTTTGCATGAGGTGGCCAAAGTATTGGAGTTTCAGCTTCAGTATCAGTCCTTCCAATGAACACCCAGGACTGATCTCCTTTAGGATGGACTGGTTGGATCTCCTTGCAGTCCATGGGACTCTCAAGAGTCTTCTCCAACACCACAGTTCAAAAGGATCATTCTTTGGCATTCAGCTTTCTTCACAGTCCAACTCTCACATCCATACATGATCACAGGAAAAGCCATAGCCTTAACTAGACGGACCTTTGTTGGCAAAGTAATGTCTCTGCTTTTCAATATGCTGTCTAGGTTGGTCATAACTTTCCTTCCAAGGAGTAAGCCTCTTTTAACTTCATGCTGCAGTCACCATCTGCAGTGATTTTGGAGCCCAAAAAAACAAAGTCTGACACTGTTTCCACTGTTTCCCCATCTGTTTCCCATGAAGTGATGGGGCCAGGTGCCATGATCTTAGTTTTCTGAATGTTGAGCTTTAAGCCAACATCTTCACTCTCCTCTTTCACTAGAGGCTATAGCTTTGCAGTAACTCTCTATTAATGTAATTTCATTCATATGGCATAATGACTCCCAAATCCTACTGAGCTGACTTGTCTATTGTGGGTGAAGAGGAAGAGGAGAACGTGTTGCTCTTGATTACCAACTTTATACCATGTACTCATGTGTTGTGTGAAGAAAGACTAGAAAGGCAACTGAGTCTACTCAAAAGAAAGGCATTTAAAAACGTAAACCAAATGGGCACAAAGGCTAAAGTACAATCTTCCATATTATAACACTGAGCCCCAAGACACACTGTGTTGCTTCCCCTTTTCCCCCCATGACCATTATTCCTAGCCAGGCCTGAGACACGCAAGAAATTGTAGCTCTACTTAAAACAGAGACTCTTAAAGTATAGCCTAAGGGAAAAAGTTTCAGTCACTAGCTGACCATATTTCAGTTCTCTATAGTTGTCCAAAGCTATATCCTTGGCATTTTTGCAAGCATGACATTGTGCACGATGCCTAGCAAAACCCCAAATTCCTGCCTGAAAAGCACACGCGAGGGAAGCAGCACTTTGGGGTTTGGTGATCTGAGAAGCTTGACATTTCATGTCATGATCTTTACATTTACTGCACTTTCTCATTCAAGCTGCATTTCATGAATATGATCATGAATCAGTGGCAAGGTTTGTTATGACAAAGCAGATCCAGGGTCCTTGTTGCTAGAGAGTCTCATTTAGTTGGCCTTGAGTGAACCTGAGAACCCGTCTTAAACAAGTACTTCCAGGTGATTCTGATAACACATTATCTGCAGAGATATATCCGTGTAGGAAAACCTTTCTTCCCACTCAGATATTTTAACTCTGGAATTGTATTCTATGTTTCTGAATAATTTATTATTCTCCACATGAACATGAAGGACAAGTGAATATTGTTAAGTATATTAATATTAGAGACTGAAATCCGAAATGATAATCAGCCAAGAGATTGTTCTTATAATGATTTATTCAAGTCTTTTTTTTTTTTTTTTTTGGTCTTGTAGGGCTTTTAATGCACAGTTAATCTTTTAAATTAGACATCGGCCAAGTGTTAGCTCACAATCTATATTACTAAGTACTAAAAGCTGGCCCAGAATTCTGGCAAGAAGGATGAACTGTGAACAGTGAAGCCTGACAACCAAAATGGTGTGAAGTGCTTAGATCACCTTGTGGGGAAATCTCGGCACTAATACTAATCCTTATTTCCCAGAAGATTCCTCTAAGTGTCACACAGTGAGGAAACCACTAGCAGACACACTGTGAGAGGATTTTGATTGCTGTATCTTCTGAGTATTTTTATACTGCTTTCCTTACATTAACTTCTCTAAATAGTTATTGAAAACTTATATTAGACTCTATAAAGTTATATAGTCACATTCCTTGCTCTATTTACCCCATAAGATATGGATGGAAGCAGATCTGTATGTTATTAATTGTGATAGACTATGAAAAGCACTACACGAAGGGTATGAACAAAGTGCTCAGAGTTTGGAGGCTGTGAAGAAGGCGGAGAGATGATATTTGAGCTAGACCATCAAGTGTAAGTGGCCTTTCAGTTGGAAGAGAATGGAACAAAAGCCTTTCTAAAGAGAAGGGCTGCTTTAGGATAGAATAATAGCAACTAATATTTATGGAGAACTTATTCTTTGCTAGACACTGTTATGAGCACTTGTGTTTTATCTCATTTAATCTCAGAAAACTGCAGTGGGCGCTGTTAGTATCTTCCATGCGTAAACAAGGAGACCCATCTGTGTGCATAGGTTTGCAATATTCTTGGGTAGCATGATAGGTTAAGCAGTGGCAAATGGCGTGGTCATTTGCCTGAGTCAACAGAGGAGAACTCAAGGTAGGCCAGGCCAGGTGATGAAGTGCCTTTGTAGATGGTTTCATTACACAGAAGATTTTGTTTTTACTTTTTTAAATTAGTGTTTCTAATTACAAAGATGATGGCTACATATGATTTTAAAATTTACAAAGAGCACACAATAAAAAGAATCTTTGGCACCCTTGATCTTCAGTTCCACTGCCTTCCTCCTGGGAGGCAACCATAATCACTAACGACTTGTGTATCTTTGTGGACATAGTGTATGTAATGTCTCTTGTCTTTACCCTTTGAGGCACACTCTGGTACATACCATACAGACCTTGCTTTGTATCTTGAGATTGTTCTGTATCAGCACATTTGGCGCATTTGGCTCTATCTCGTTCTTTTCCACAGCTCCGTGTTTCCCAATTATGTGGTTGAACCATGGTTTATTTAACCAGTCCACTAATGATAGACATTAAATATGTTGCTAGTCAATACACAACGCTGATTTGAATATTCTTGTCTTTGAAAACATTCACATTTTACTTACAGGAGATGCTCCTCAAGGTGAAATTTCTGTGCCCCAGGAATAACTGTAAACAGGGGAGTGGCACGAACAAGTTGGCCTTTTAGAGCAGTCCATCTGGCCCTTGTGTGGTGGATACAGTGGCGGGAGGAGCAACTAGAAGCAAGGAGGTTGCGAGGCTTGCGTTTCTTCAAGAGTGACACAGTGAGAGCTGTGAAAGCATTGGCAAGGAGTCCTGGGAGTGGAGGACAGAATGGAGGAACAGTTTCTGGATACAGTCATTGAGAGAGTGTGCACCTACCATCTGACTTTTCCTCTCCTTTACACCTTTCCGTTTTCCACTGAGTTCTTTTCAGCAGATATCCAGAACCCATGATCAAAAAGTATTTGTGCCAACATCACCGCCTTTATCTTTGGGGGTGAAGTATTTTGAAATTAGTTATCACAGATAATTTAAGGAGCCAACAAGCAGTGGGAGGAAACTGTTCTCAAAAATGAATTCCCAAAGAGACCGTCCAGTTACCTTCGTGGGCAGTGCATGCTCCCAACTCTGCCAAAGGATTGCAGATGGAGCTGTGTATCTGTGTATCTTTTACTGCCATCTTTCCTTTCAGTTCAGTCGCTCAGTCGTGTCTGTTTGTGACACCATGGACTGCAGCATGCCAGGTTTCCCTGTCCATCTTTCCTTTAAAAAATTTTTTGTTCTCCTACACATAAAAGCAAACTTGTTATCTTTTTCATTTGAGGGTAACTACCATACCCTCATTAAGCCCCATGATTTCTTCATTTGTTGTCTAGTCATAATCTTAATTACCCC
The DNA here is from genome assembly GCA_006408695.1 of Aepyceros melampus. NCBI lineage: Eukaryota > Metazoa > Chordata > Mammalia > Artiodactyla > Bovidae > Aepyceros > Aepyceros melampus. Next base: position 252,727 of record SJXQ01002460.1, on the reverse strand, counting down.
TGCTTAAAAAAGCTTAACCTACTTAAAGGAGAAATAACAAACTAATCCTAGTTTGACAACACATGTACCTTGCATCTGGCATTGGAAGCAACAGGGTTTACCCGGCATCTATCACTGTGCAGCTTCCAAGGGGAAAATGCAAAGAAGCGAAGGCTGGCAGTTACCATCCTCTTTTCTCTCTGTCTCTTGCACGGAGTCAGCTTTGGAAATGGACTCACTCACTCCAAGCCTGAGCACCAGAGAACTCCGCAGCCCTTGTGCCCTAAGGCTATCCAGCTTTATGTAACAGAGAAATGGAGCAGAACTCCTCCTGGTGTGGCTGCAAATCAATTAGAATTTGAGAAACATAAAACTGGAAGCCAGAGAGGACTGGCTGCCAGTCACACAGTGTGCCTTTCTGCCAGGGCATTCCTGCGCCCGATGGCTTGGTGTGGCCCACACCGTTTTGGCTAGGATGGAACCCAGCACCCTCACAGGCCCGTGCTGCTCATCCGGCGGGCAGGTTTTGATGATGGACATTGCCGAACAGTAGTTGTTGTTCATGGGGTGGGGGGCAGGGGAATCTGCAGCTCGTTGTCTTCTAGGCAAATGGCATTCACAGTGAGCTCTGGGCTTCCTAACACTTCCATTTTAATTATTATTGTTCGGTTTCCCTGGAGGAAGAAGAAAGGAAAAGGAAAGTTGTAACTGGGATTTTTCAGGTGGTGGGGCCTCTTCATTTGTGTTTAGTGGTGAACCTGACTTTATTCAGCACATTTCTCGCTCGCTCTATTTACTTTTGGCTGTTCATTGCTGTGTGTGGGCTTTCTCTAGCTGCGGTGCATGGGCTTCTCGTTGCAGTGGCCTTTCTCATTGCAGAGCAGGGCTCTAGGGCAGGAGGGCTCAGTAGTTGTGGTGCATGGGCTTAGCTGCTCTGAGGCATGTGGAATCTTCGAGAACCAGGGATCGAACCTGTGTTCCCTATACTGGCAGGTGGATTCTTAACCACTGTACCACCAGGGAAGTGCAGCACATTTCTTTTTATTCCTGAAGACACTGAAGTTCAGAGTAGGTGCAGAAACAGAAACAGTAGAGATGAGAAGGAGGGAACACGGGCTAAGTTTTCAATTCACTTCCTGTTTACATGCCTGGAACATTTCTCTAAGGCAGAACTTCTCAAAATTTCAGGATTCCAAAATATCGATCCTTTCAGCTCACAGGTGGCAGAACAAGGCCTTAAAAGGGACTTCAGCAGCTTTCTCTATGTATCTCAAGTCATTTTCAAATATAGTCCTTTTGTGCACATGTGACATATTTAGAGGCACTAAGAAAAGCTGTCTTGGAACCTAACAGTCCTAATTCTTAGAAAGAAACACAAGATGGCTATTTGACCCCATCAAACTTCTGGTTTGCTAGGCTGTGTGGATGTGGATGTGTGTTTACATATATAGGCATTACGTATATATGTGTGTCTGTACATATATCTATATCAATAGATAGAATTAGAGAATTAACCATGATATATCTATAGAGAGAATTAGAGAGTTAATCAATCAAGTTAATCAAGAATTAGAGAGTTAATCAAGCATATGTTCCAACAGCATATGCTTTGGAGTCCAGAAGATTTGGTTTAAAATTTCACTTCACCATTTTCTCATTGTGTGTGAACTTGAGCAGGTTATTAAACCCTCTTGAACCTTGGTTTCCTGGGAAATAAATACCTACCTTTCAGGGTCATGATCTTGAGCAAGTCAAATTCTTTGTTCTTCATTTTCCTCATGTGTAAAATGGGATAATGATAGTATCTATCTCAAACTTCTGTTGTAAGGATTAATATGTTAACTCATGTATTAGTATATATATATATATTGGTTAGAACATTGCCTGGTATGTGATTCACTGTGAAGTTGTGAGTCTTCATTATCACCAACCACCATCATCAAGTAAAATGATGGGTCTCATAGACAGGATAGCTATCATCGTCATTATTGTAGTTAGCTTTGGGGAAGAAAATGGTTTTTGTTCCCACCACAGAAAACCAAATGCGTGGATCTCTGACAATGTGGAAAAAACTGCTGAGAACATAGGAGGTAAGGCTCTTTTCTGAGTGAGTGTAAGGTAGACATCATCTTCACAGCCTAGAAGATGCGCTCAACGCTGGCCTCTTATCTTGTCAAAGGTCTCTTCTCTTTACTCATTCCTTCCCAGCTTCCCTCTGTCCTATTCCCCTCTTTGTTAAAGCACTTATCCATTAATCCTGCCAAAAAGAAAAATGGGAATATTTGTGTTCTTTGGAATCTCTGCCTGTTCTTGCCAAATCAAAAACCCGGCTGCCAAGGAAGCCTTGCCTGGGGGCTCCCTGGCTTCCCCTTGGTGTTCCATTCTGCTGATCTCCACACTGGCAGCTGAAGGGAGCAGTGCTCATGGGAAGGAGTGTGAAGAGTCAGCAAAAGCTGAGCTGAGCTGAAGTATTATTAGAAACAGAAGAATAATCAACAAATTGAGCTTTCAGACAGGAAAATAGACAACGGAGAACTAGTCCAGGTGGGCACCACACAGGGCCAGGAGTCTTGAGTCACATATATTGTGAAGGGGTGTGGCATGGCAAAATGAGCCCCACGTGTGAACTTCTTGTTGCTCCCTGTCATTCCATCTTAATCTACCCCATCTCTAGGAATCTGAGCAGAGAGCAGCCACTAGGAGAGGGAGAAAACAGAAATTGCCTCCCTGGTTCATTCACCCACCCCCGCCTTTTCCCTTGTGCATGCTGGATTGTCAGGGAGCTGGAAGGAGGAGGGCATGAGTCAGAACTGGAATACTCCAACTAGAGTTCAGTCCAAAGCTCCCAGGATGAAAGTCCTACCCAGGGGTTAGGACAGCCACATGGGAGTCACACTGACCTGAGTTCAAATCATAGCTCTTCTCTGCAACTGAATGAGCATGCTCAAGTTATTCATTTCTCTAAGCCTTGGGACCCACATCTGAGAGACAGAATTAAAGGCAGTTGCACATATTACATTGTGACTGAACAAGCTAAAGTATGGAAAGAATTGCCACAGTGGGCATCACAGGTGCTTAAGAAATGCTAACTATCATTATTATCATTAACATTAAAGTCACATATTAATTGCTCTTCAATGAGTCTGTCCACTGCCACCCCGAGACAAAATCTTTTTCCTTTTTTTGCTCACATCTGCCGACAGCTTCCTGTTTCCCTTCTTGACTTCATTTCCTCTTTGAATACTGCAACTGATGTTGCTTTAATCTGGTTTTACTTGCATGTATATGTTCACTCTTTGAGATAGTCCCAGGACTCTGAGCTCTCCTTGAGCCACCCTGATCGGGAGTCAAGGGCGGAGAGGGCTCTGATCCCACCGAAATCTTTCCCTGCCACATCCAACTGACTGAGGAGTCTTACAAACTGCAGATGCATTCATGCGGCACTTGCTAGGGGCAGGAGAAGGGAAACGATCCGTCCCAGTGGAATGATCTCTGGGAGGGAAGGTGGAACGGAGACTGGGTTACACAAAAGGGAAATATCTTGCTGTCAGTAGGTTCTTACTGGTAGTTATTTTGGTTTCTGGGTTTCAAACTGCTGTGCAAAGTTAGCTACTGACAGTTTGGGTCACTGCTTGTTGATGCAAGAAGATCATAAGCCAATCCGAGGTTCCTCCAAGCCTCCTCCATGGGATTATTTCAAGGAAAAATAAAGAGAAAAAGTGCCATTGGTATCTTGTCTCTCTGAAGCTTTGATAGACTCTCCAGTTATCATTCTGAAAAGCACTCTGATCCAGTATTTCACAAGAAAACCTAAAGAAGCATGTAAAAATAATCTTCTGTGGACTCCCGGGGGGGGATGGCATGCTACAGATGGAAATGTTGGTTCAAAGGAACTGAGCTTCAGAATGAACAGGGCCTGTTGGATGGTTGTAGACATGGGGTATCCCCGCATGTCAGAACGAGGGGAAGGTGGTTCATCCCCTTAATTGCATGCAAAGAGGGCATCAAAATACTTGCAGAGTGACTCTTCAGTCCCAGGGTTCTAAGCCTTACAAATCTAGCTGATGTCTTTGGTAGAGAATTTGGTCAGCTTTGAAAAGCAGCAGAGGAAGAGTTTTCACTCAGTGTGAGGACTCAGTTTTTGAAGGCTTATGAAACAAATAACTGGGTGATACTGTGTGTTTGAGGCACTTTCCTTTCTTTGTTTCTGAACCCATTTTCAAGCAATGCTATCTGAGAATTTATTGAAATGGCTCAGGATATAATTATTTCTGTCTTCTTGGCCTGACCTGATGGATTTGTTCTTTTCCATCTCCTATGTCTAATGAATTCTTGTCACTAAGTTCAATTTCTGGAATAATCTAGTTGACAATCATCTATAAAGTTTAGTGTGTCCCAGACATATCTAGTTAAAGAATCATAGCTGAATTCATATTTGTTGTGTTGCACAGCAGAGCTGAGATCTGTATGCCCACACTACTGCTGCTGCTAAGTTGCTTAAGTCATGTCAGACTCTGTGCGACCCCAGAGACGGCAGCCCACCAGGCTCCCCCGTCCCTGGGATTCTCTAGGCAAGAAGACTGGAGTGGGTCGCCATTTCCTTCTCCTATGCACTAAAGCGAAAAAATGAAAGTGAAGTTGTTCAGTCGTGTCTGACTCCCAGGGGGTAAAACAATGCAGTGCAATGAAATAAGGTATTCTATCCTTTGAAAGACAATTTCTTGTCCAACTTAGGCACCTTAACTTTGGTGACCTAAGGACCATCTACTTTTTTCTTGTCCCTCCCCTAACAAGGGGGACCAATTCATCCATCCATTCACTCAACAAATATTTATTGAATAAATAAATATTCAAACATTTATTAAATATTTATTTATAGAAACTCTTCCGGATACTGGGGATGGAGTACTGAATAAAACCAAGTTAATGCTCTCATGAAATTATACTTTACTAGAAGATGAAAGACCAATAACCCAATGACTATGTTATTAAGGCTGGTGGAGATAAGTGCTACGATGAAAAACAAAGCAGGCTATCTAGCAGAAGACGTGTCTGGAAAGCAAACTACTTGACTAGAGAGAAAGTAAAGGTTTAACACTTTAGATAGCGTTCATTCTGTACAGTTTACCCACTTGAAAACCTCAGGACTCTCAAATGATGTCAGTGACACTCAGCAAAAAATATACATCTTTGTGCAGAGAGAGATATGTGTGCTTGCCATAAAGAGGGCACCATGTATCAAGGTCAGGTCTCACTGCCCCGTGAACACTGGCACTTGTCTCAGAGATGAACTGGGCATAAATCAGCCTGTGGTGCTGAACTTGACACATTCACTTTATTTCTTCTTCTTTTTGGCTTTAATTCTGCATTTTAAAAATCTTTAACTATGTGCACATTATCTACAGCAGCTCTCTAGAATTATTTCATCTTGCATCACTGAAACCCTATATCCATCAACAGCAATTCCCTGTTTCCTCCTCCCAACAGTCCCTGGCAACCAACCACCATTCTACTTTCTGTTCCTATGAGTTTATATTGGATACTTCACAGAAGTGGAATTATACAACATTTGTCCTTTTGTGACTGGCTTATTTCACTTAGCATAATGTTCTCTAATTTCATCCATGTTGTAGCATATGGCAGGATTTCCTTTTCTAAGGCTGAATAACATTCAGCAAATTCACATAACATACAAATATATTTTATTTTCATTGTACATATAATATACATAACCTATATAATATATATACACCACATTTTCTTTATCCATTCATTCATCAGTGGACATGTAGGTTATTTCTACAGTCTCATGGTGGATCCAAATTTGGATTTGGGGATTGTGCTGCAGTGAACACAAGTAACCAAATATCTCTTCAGCATCTTTTTGCAACCTTTTTGGGGGACCAGTTTAGCCATTCTTGAACCACTACATGATGTGTTGCCCCTGAATAAAATGCACGGATCACTTTCCTCCAGCCCACATGCATCAAGGACCAGCTATCTCCCAGGCTCTGGAGTCACAGAGGAGAACAGTAATCCAAGCTGACACTTCTGTGATGCTGTGCACCCTTTTAAGAACCTTGGGAGGCAGGTAGTAGTATTGTCACTCAGAGAAAATGCAGAGGCACACAGTTAACTAGCAAAAAGAGAAATGGGTTTAGTCTCAGGCAGTTTGGCCCCAGAGACTGTGCTTGTAACCCTCACACTGAAAAATCTCCTCTTTGCCTTTCAAGTGTTCAGAGTATGGCAGGACTGGGCTGACAGATAAGGAAATGGCTATATTCAACCATGCAGGAACTGCAGTTGTGTAGATGCTCAGACAGTTTGCTTTGGAAATAAGGAGCAAAAAGCACTGAACTCTTTGAAGTTGGGCAGGATTTTTCTAGGAGCAGAGAGGTTTAGGTTAAATCCTGACAGGTGAGCAGGAGGAACAAATCAAGACAGGCACACTTAAGGCCCCTTTCAGGTAAAATAAAATCTAAGTGGGTTTTTTCACATCTGTTTTGTGCATATACCTGTATTCAATCCCTGCTGTTCAATTTGTGTGCTAGACTTGACTGTAAGTATTCTATGTATTATCTTATTAATCCCAAACCCTTGCCACTGAAGGGCAAGTATAATAATCTTCATTTCACAGATGAGGAAACAAGTTCAGAGAGGTGACCTCTGGTGCCCAAGAATATCCAGGCAAAGTCAGGTTCAGGGTGTTGACTCAAGCTGGTTCTCCTGACACTGCAAAATAAAAAGGGAGGACAGACGAGGTGGGAGTCAAGCTCCTCCCCCTGGAAGACCCCTGAGGGTGCAATTGCCCAAGCAAAGGTGTGGTGTGAGCTGGTCCAACTTGGTCCACTGACTGATAAACCTGCCTGGAGTACACAGCAGAAAAGGAAAGGCTAAGATTAACAAGGGCAAGATAGCAAGCTCTTTCTTTAGAGAAGGAAGGCCGGCAGTCCCCTCCCCCAGCCTGGCACTTGGGCCGGTGGTTGGAGCGGGTGTTTGGTTGCCTCGCAGCCTCTGTTCGCAGGGTCTAAGGTTGCAGCGCAAGGCTCCGTTCACCTGACACTATTGAAAAGTGGAGCGAGAGAAACAGTGGCTTATCAGGAGGGAGCGGAGGCCTCTGTGTCCTGCTGCGTTCCGCGTGCACTTGGCATTCTGAAAGCACTTGTAGACGGACTGCCAAAATGGCAACTTTTTTTTTTTTTTTAATCCAAGGTAGGGTCAGATTTTCTCTCCATCGACCCTCCTCCCCCTCTTCCAAGGTGGTAATCGCATCACAGGGAAACCTGAGCTCGTGTTTTTTTTTTTTTTTTTTTTTTTCCCTTTGTTTCTATTTGCCTGGAAAATACATTTGCTGGAGAAGAGTACGGGAGGAACTGCCTCCTGATTTCTTGCTCTTTCCCTGTGAAGTTTTCTCTTCTGAGAATCCTATTGTGTCAGAACTGGGGTGGGATTTAGGTCTTGTTCCGAAGGGATTGAGTCTTAGTAATGAGATTAATAAAGGGTATATTCTTTCAAGCGCTGCGATGTGGCAGCTTACTAAGGAGAACAGAGAAGGGATGGTTTGTTAAATTGCTTTGCTGTTCCTGTAGAACTTTAAATACTGCCCGATGCCCTGATGGGCAAACCCAGGTTGGAGGCTGTCTCACAGGTCTTCCCTGGAACTCTGTAGCTGCTGCTGCTGCTGCTGCTGCTGCTGCTGCTAAGTCGCTTCAGTCGTGTCTGACTCTGTGCGCCCCAGAGACGGCAGCCCACCAGGGTCCCCCGGCCCTGGGATTCTCCAGGCAAGAACACTGGAGTGGGTTGCCATTTCCTTCTCCAATGCATGAAAGTGAAAAGTGAAAGGGAAGTCGCTCAGTCGTGTCCGACTCCTAGCGACCCCATGGACTACAGCCTACCAGCCTCCTCTGTCCATGGGATTTTCCAGGCAAGAGTACTGGAGTGGGGCGCCATTGCCTTCTCCGGAACTCTGTAGCACAATCTCTTAATTTCCTCCCACACATCAGGGCAAAATGCCTTTGACAAGGGGATGGGAAGAGGAATGAGTGTGTTTTGCCTTCAGTTCAAGCATCCTTAGTGATACAGGTTCTCTGTGAATGTGTGTTAAATGAGTGAGGGGATTTAGAAAAGAGTGGGTCATGGTGGAAATGGGGGCAACAGTGGCAGAGAGAGGAAGAGAATGGTGGTCCATAGTGGGGAGACAGAGCTGGTGTTCTAATCTCCTGTGCTTTCTCTACCATCAGAATGCTTCACAGTCCTGGCATAAGAAACCCAAATATGCTCAATGTGTTCACATAGAAGAGAATTTTTCTCTGTGAAAAAAATAGTTGGGGAGTATTTTTAATAGAACTTATATCTGTTTTTACTTTGGGTTCGAAGAGCGACTCACACCCAATGACATTTTCTCTTTTGTAAAACAATTATGTAGTTTCACATAGCCAGGATGGGTTTCTTTTTGTAATTACCCCAAAGGGTTTGAAGGGAAAGGGTTTTCTTGTTTCTTTTCATCATTTCTCAAGTCCAGATACCATATTTTGGTAGACATGGAAGAAAGGATATTTTTGATAAATATACAGGAAGATGAAACAAGGATTACCTTGATTTTAATTATGAAAATAATCCAATTGCTTTGTATGTGATTTTTAAAAACCACTTTATTGACACATAATTTACAGTCCATAAAATTCACTATGTAAACAATTCAGTGGATTTTAGTTTACTTACAGAGTTGCTACTATCACCATAATCTGAGTTTTAACATCTTCATTCCCCTAAATAGAAACTCTACCCAGCAGCACTCTTCATTCCTTTCAGCCCCCAGCCCTAGGATACCACTATCCTATCGATTTGTCTCTCTGGTTTTGTCACCTTTGGACTTTTCATAAAAGTGGAATTATCTAATATGTGGTCTTTTGTGTGACTTCTTTCACTTTCCATAAGGTTTTCAAGGTTCATCTGAACCATGTTGTGGCTGGTAGCAGTACTTCATTCCTTTTTATGCTGAATAATGTTATGTTGTGTGGCTATACCACATTAATTAATTTGTTTTTACTTTTTAAAATGATTTATTAAAAAATTTTTAATTTACATTGGAATGTAGTTGATTTACAATATTGCATTAGTTTCAAGTGTCTAGCAAAGTGATTTAGTTATACATATACAGGTATCTGGGCTTCCCAGGTAGCTCAATGGTAAAAGAATCTGCGTGCCAATGCAGGAGACATAGGAGACATAGGTTCGATCCCTGGGTCAGAAAGATCCATTGGAGGAGGAAATGGCAACCGAGTCCAGTATTTTTGCCTGGGAAATCTGACAGAGAAGCTTGGCTGGCTATAGTCTATGGAGTCGCAAAAAGTCAGATACGACTAAGCATGCTTGCACATGCAGCTATCTATTCTTTTTCAGATTCTTTTCCCATATAGGTTATTACAGAGTACTGAGTACAGTTCCTTGTGCTATACATAGGTCCTGGTTGATTGTCTGAAAATAATCCAATTTCTTTTAAATGACAAAATACAAAGTTATAAGCAGCTGGAATCATAATTTTTGAATGTGTGAGGTAATTATGTACATTCTTAGTAGAGTTGGACTTAACTCCTGAATTCTAATTTACTTGTGGTAGACTGTTGTTTTGCAACCTTTTACTAAGTTGGGGATGAGAATAAGTTGAAACACAATTGTACCTAAACAGTTCCATGGGGGGAAGGGGGAAGAGATTAAAATGCTGCCAATTCACTGTGTGACATCACTTATATGAGGAATCTACAAAATACAACAACTAGTGAATATAACAGAAAGAAACAGATTCACAGGTGCAGAGAACAATCTAGTGGTTGCCGGGGGGAGGGACTATAAGGGCAGGGGATTAAGAGGTACAAACTATTATGCATAAATAAGCTACAAGGATATATTGTACAGCACAGGGAATGTAACCAGTATTTTATAATAACTATAAGAGGAGTATGACCTTTTAAAATTGTGAATCACTATATTCTACACTTGTAACTTCTATAATATTGTATATCAACAATAACATCAAAAAAAAAAAAGAAGAGAGAAGAATCTGAAAAAGACAAAATCACCGGTGAGACCTTGCTCTACATTGCCTATAATGACTCTTGAGGCTAAAGAAGGTGGGTTCTACTTGAATAGGTTGAGGCTTAGAGGAACATAAATTGGATTCAGAATCCTAGTGACTTCACTGGATAGCAACGCAGATTTCCTGGTGAGACCCTGGAACCCTAAAAGAGCTCCAGTGGTCAAGGGCGATGTCTCTCCTGTTCATAGCTCTATTCAGAACACCTAATAAAGACTTGTTCGCCAAGCCAGGCTTCAGCAATATATGAACCGTGAACTTCCAGATGTTCAAGCTGGTTTTAGAAAAGGCAGAGGAACCAGAGATCAAATTGCCAACAGCCGCTGGATCATCGAGAAAGCAAGAGAGTTCCAGACAAACAGCTATTTCTGCTTTATTGACTAGGCCAAAGCCTTTGACTGTGTGGATCACAATAAACTGTGGAAAATTCTGAAAGAGATGGGAATACCAGACCCCCTGACCTGCCTCTTGAGAAACCTATATGCAGGCCAGGAAGCAACAGTTAGAACTGGACATGGAACAACAGACTGGTTCCAAATAGGAAAAGGAGTACGTCAAGGCATCTGGTCCCATCACTTCATGGCAAATAGATGGGGAAACAGAGGAAACAGTGTCAGACTTTATTTTTCGGGGCTCCAAAATCACTGCAGATGGTGACTGCAGCCATGAAATTAAAAGATGCTTACTCCTTGGAAGAAAAGTTAGACCAACCTAGATAGTATATTAAAAAGCAGAGGCATTACTTTGCCAACAAAGGTCCATCTAGTCAAGGCTATGGTTTTTCCTGTGGTCATGTATGGATGTGAGAGTTGGACTGTGAAGAAAGCTGAGCACCAAAGAACTGATGCTTTTGAACTGTGGTGTTGGAGAAGACTCTTGAGAGTCCCTTGGACTGCAAGGAGATCCAACCAGTCCATTGTAAAGGAGATCAGTCCTGGGTGTTCACTGGAAGGCCTGATGCTGAAGCTGAAACTCCAATACTTTGGCCACCTGTTGTGAAGAGCTGACTCATTTGAAAAGACCCTGATGCTGGGAAAGATTAAGGGCAGGAGGAGAGGGGGACAACGGAAGATGAGATGGCTGAATGGCATCACCGACTCAGTGGACATGGGTTTGAGTGGACTCCGGGAAGTAGTGATAGGGAGGCCTGGCGTGCTGAGGTTCATGGAGTCGCAGGGTCGAACATGACTGAGTGACTGAACTGAGCTGAGCTGAAATAATTACTGAGTTGGCTGAATGAAATTAAATGGAAATGGAAATCTGAGACTTTATTGGGTTAAGTGCTGATGATTCAGCAGTGGATAAGACAAAGTTCCTACCCCTATGGTGCTTCTGTTCTCACACAACAGTGTCGGTTATCATCACAATCATTCCACAGGAAATATATATTTTTATTGAGAAACTGTTTTCCCAGAGTAACTTGTACCAAGTCAGTTTCATTCCTTGTTGATTCCTACAGCATACAGGTAAACATTTCTAATATTTCTATTTTCATTCTTATTTAATTAACTTATTTTATTATTTTTACTGAGACCTTTTTTTCCTGTGAGAACTTTGCAGTGAAATTTGATTCCTTGGTTAGTTTTTTTTTTGCCCATATAGAGTATACCAATTATGACTTAATCTATTTGTAATTTTTGGACTTCCTTTTGATTCCTGTGTTTTAATAAGTCTAACTGTCCCAGGTCAAATTGAAGACCTCACAATGTGGCTGTTGCCAATCTTATTTATGTTGATTGGTTCTACCATTTGCTATAAATGAGATAAGAGATCACTAGTTTGTGTTTCTGTCCCTACTAACTCTTGACATACTGCAGGATGACTCTACTGTCTGGAATTAGTCTCCCGTGTTGTAAACACATTTCCTCTGATCACTTTGCATATTCTGTTCTCTCTGTCAGCAGAACAGAGTGTCACCATGTCCTGTTTCATCTCTAACTTTATCTCCTCCAGTGACACTTAAGGCATTGTGAGTTTCAGCCAAATGGACTCCCCACTGAATGTTGCTTTAACTTCTTTGTTCTTTCCAACTTGAGAGGTTTTGCTTATGTAAATTTTACCAAACTCTTTAGGTCTGTGAAGGATGTTTCCGAAACTTCCAATCAAAGGTAAATTTTTTTACTTCTTTGATGGCACAGATATTATATTATTAGGCTATATTGCATTATATATTAGGATATGTATAATGCATATACACCATGACATATAACGACCTTGTCTTATTTTCCATGGTTATCTTGAAATTCCTTGAAGGCAATGTTTGTGCCTTATTTATAGCTATGTTATCTAGGATTACTTAGAAAACCAAACTGAATCCCTCTTCGAACCCCTATCACAGTAGGCTGGAGGGATAATCAGTCTCATTCTTGTTGCTTCCCCTCCCATTGTAAGTCCACACTGCTACTATTGAGACAGCTTAATCCTAGCTGGAATGGTCTTTTCATTTTCTGTAGCTGTGTACCACCTGTACTGTATGAGGGGTGGGAAACAGGCATGGAGTTCCTGGGCCTAGGTTCCTTGGTAACTCATACAGACAAATCTCTGAGGCCTTGTCAGCCCCAGGAGTACTCCCCTGAGATGGTCCTGTGTCCTCATCCTTTTTTTTTTTTCCTGTAGAATACACATTTCTCTGTTCTACCCATTTAATATAAGCTCTTCAGTAAATTTTTCCCAAAGGGCTTCCCTGGTGGCTCGGTGGTAAAGAATCTGCTTGCCAATTCAGGAGAGGTAGGTTCACTCCCTGGCTGGAAGATCCCCTGGAGAACGAAATGCAACCCACTCCAGTATTCTTGCCTGGGAGATCCCACGGACAGAGGAGCCTGGAGGGCTACAGTCCATGGGGTTGCAGGAATCCGACATTACGTAGCTAGCGACTAAACAACAACAAATTTTTTCCAAAAGACAAAAAAAAAAAAAAAAAAGCCATCTTCTTTAAGTGGCTTCTGCCTTCTTGGCAAAATTCTCTGCATCACAGAATTACTAAGAGCCTGTTTACTTGCTTGGAATGGAAGGAGAAGGGAAAAACATAAAGAATAAAAATGTATTAATATTTTAGGGAAAAATCCATCCACATTAAAAAGCTGAAAGACTGACTCAGAGACGTGAACCTGAATAAAAATAAAGGACTAATCTGAATCAGGGTCTTAGTCAGTTGTTAACAAACTTGACTCAGGAGACCAGTCAAATCTCAGCCATAGGAAACAGGCTATGAGAGAAAATAAGTATTGGCAGGTGAGCTGCTGGGGATTTGGTTACAAGAAAGAGTTAGAAATGTCAACAAGAAGAGAAGAAGCATCAGAAAGGTTTAGCAAAGAGAGAGGAGGGCATTGAGACTCAGGGTTAGAACACTGGCCTTAAGGAGGACCCACGGGAGCCAGGCAGAACCCTAGCTCTGGAGAGGTGGGCATTGGGTCAGGCAGTCACAACAGGGTGTTCAATAAGGAAAAACAAAACTAGAACCCTATCACCAGAAAGGGATTCAAAGGTTAACCATGTCCAGAAACAAGGCTGACTTCATGCTGGGTTGCTGAGTCATTGAGCTAGGTGATTATGATTCCAGAATTTACCCTCTAAAAGGAGAGAGGAAGATAGAGGGTGGGCTAAGTTTCAGCCTGCTGTAGAAATATGAGTTGCCCAAGGGATGGAGAATGAGGGATGGGAAAGGAATGGAGAGTGAATCAGGCAGGCCATTAAACCAGGGTTGATGCACAGCATTTGAAAAAGACACTGGCATAAAAATTAGTCTTCACACACTTCTCCGCACATGGATGTGTCAACACGTCTAAACATGTTGCCCAAAATAAAAATGACCTGCTTTTAAAAGATTACATTTCCTTCTCAAAAATCTCCCATTGCCACAATTCCAAGGTAGAGAATGTCTCATATGTTGAAAAATATAGTGACAATATTTTTCTGATAATGACTGTTTAGTGAAGACTCCAGAATGAATAGCACATTTTCTGGGAGGATCAGAGAACACGTCATGAGTGATTGCCAGTTGGTGAACCATTAGTCAGCAAACACTTGTGTCAAGGTAACTCCAAGACCTTCAGTTAGGCAACCACTATTATTGATGCAGTGAAGGCAGTTGAATGTTATTCAGTGACTTCATAAGCAAATATGCCCAATCTCTTTCCACTTCAATCTGCACCACATTCTGCAACCACAAAAAGTTTTCTCAAACTATTAGTTAAACACATTCTTTCTCTTGCTTCAAAACTTTCCATAGATCCTTAATACATGTGCATACTAAGTTACTTCAGTCATGTCCAACTCTTTGCGACCCCATGGCCTGTAGCCCACCAGGCTCCTCTGTCCATGGGATTCTCCAGACAAAGAAAACAGGAGTGGGTTGCTGTGCCCTCCTCTAAGGGATCTTCCCAAGCCAGGGATCAAACCCATGTCTCCTGGAGCTCCTGCATTGCAGGTAGATTCTTTACTGCTGAGTCACCAGGGGATGCCCAATTCTTAATAAGTTCCATGTCAATTCCAAAGCCTTCACACAGATCTCTACAACTTGAATTCACTCCATCTATTCAGTGTTCTCTCATTGTTCCCAGGCATAGTCTTTCCTTAATCTCTTCTCTGAATATGTCAGCCTAATCAGGCAAATCTGCCCTCCACTTCTGATCATGCTGTTTCTGCCACTGGAGTAAACTTCTGTCTTCTTTGGGATAACCATATCCTGACATCTTTCAAGATCAAGCACTTGTTTCACTTCCTCCATGAAGCCATTTCCAAGAATTTTCTCTGTTCTTTCAATTCTCAATATTGCAGAAACAAATAGTCATCTCTTACATCAACCCTACTTTTCCTTTTCTTTTATAGCATGCCAGTTTTATTCTGTGGAGAAGGGAGTGGCAGCCCACTCCAGTATTCTTGCCTGGAAAATCCCATGGCCAGATAAGCATGGGGGGCTACAGTCTATAGCATCACAAACAGTCAGACATGACTGAATGACAGCATGCAAGCAACTTTGTTCTGGATAGCTCTTTTGTGGCAAGGAGTGATAATATTCTGGCTAGTGAGACAGAAATGAATTTCCAGGAATTGCTTTCCCAGTTTAGACATGGGATCACCTTTTCCTCCTGGTGCTTCTTTCATATTTTTTCCAGCTTTATTGGGAAAAAATTGACATATAATATTTTGTAAGTAAGGTATACATATACATATAAGTGATTCTACCATAATGTTACTTATATCTTTTACCTCATATAGTTAACCTTTTGTGTGTCTTTTTGTGTGGTAAGAACAATTAATATCTACTCTCTTAGCAATTTTCAAGTATACAATTATATAACATAGTCAACTATAATCATCATGCTGAATATAATTTCCATAACCAATTCATTTTATATTTGGAAATTTATTCCTTTGACCAGCATCTCTTTTCCTCAACCTTCCAGGCCCTGGAACCACCAATCAACTCTCAGTCACTCTAAGTTCAGCTTCTTTAGATTCTGTACATGTGATACCGGTATATGTCCTTCTCTGACTTATTTGACTTAGCATAATGCCCTCAAGTTTTATCTATGTGGTTGCAAATGGCAAGACTTCCTTCTTTCTTGTGGCTGAATAATATTCCATTGTCCATATATACCGCATTTTCTTTATGCATTCATGTGAAGGTTGTTTTTGTCTCTTGGATATTGTGAATAAGACTGCAATGTGCATGGGAGTGCAGTATCTCCTCCAGATGGTGGTTTCATCTCCTTTAACTTACACTTAGGAACAGGATTGCTGTATCAAATGGTAGTTCTCGTTTTAATTATTTTCCCTAGTGGCCATACCAATTCACAGTTCCATCAATAATGCCCAGACTTCCCTTTTTTTCCACACCCTTGCCAGCACTTGTCATTTCTTGTCTTTTGATACTAACCATTCTGACAGGTATGAGGTTTATCATTTATCACAAATATCATCATGATTTGCATTATCTTCATGATTAGTGATGTTGAGCACCTTTCTATGACCATTTTCATGTCTTTCTTGGGAAAATGTCTATTCAGGTTCTTTGCCCACTTTTTAATCAAATTTTGTTTTTGTTTTTGAGTTGTATGTGTTTCCCTCTCTGTTTTAAATATTAACTACTTAGCTATTTGGTTTGCAATATTTTCTCTCATTCTATAGGTTGCCTTTTCATTTTGTTGATTGTTTCTTTTGCTGTGAAGAAATTTTTTAGTTTAGTATAGTCCTACTTGTTTATTTTTGCTTTTGTTGCTTGTGTTTTGGGTGTCATATAAAAAGAATCATTACCAAGACTGATGTCAAAGAGGTTTTCCCTGTGTTTTATTCTAGGAGTTTTGTGACTTCACATCTTCCATTAGGCCTTTAATCTATTTTGAGTTAATTTCTGTGGTTGGTATTAGATAGGGGTCCATTTTCATTATTTTGTGTGTGACTATACAGTTTTCCTAGCACCATTTATTGAAGCGACTATTCTTCTCTGAAAATATTCTTGGCTCCTTTGTCAAATACTAGTTCCCTGCATATGTATAGGTTTATCTGGGGGCTTTTCCTTCTGTTTCATTGATCTATGTGTCTGTTTTTATGTGAATACCATACTGTTTTGGTTACTATAGCTTTGTAGCACAGTATAGTTTGAAGTCAGGAAGTACAATGCTCACAGCTTTGCTCTTTTTTCTCAAGATTGTTTAGACTATTGAGTGTCTTCTGTGGTTCCACACAAATTATAGGAAAATGACATTGAATTTTGATAGAGGGTACATTGAATCTACAGATGGTTTGGAGTAGCATGGACATTTTAACAATATTAATGCTTTTAATCCATAAGCAAAAAATCTTTGTGTCTTTTTCAACTTCTTTCATCAGTGTTTATAGTTTTCAGTATATAACTCTTTCACCTCCTTGGTTAAACTTATTTTTAAGTATTTTATTGATTTTGATGCTATTGTAAATGGGGTTTTTTAAAGATTTCTTTTTCAGATAGTTCAATATCAATGTATAGAAACATGATTGATTTTTGTATCCAGCAGCTTTACTGAATTTATTTATTAGTTCTAACAGTTTTTCAGCTTTATTGAAGTATGATTGACAAATAATAAGATATTTAAAGTGTATCTTGTAGTGATTCGATATGTGTATATATTGTGAAAATTCCTCCAATCTAGTTAAATACATCATCACCTCACATATTATTAACGAGAGCATTTAAATTCTACTCTCTTAGCAAATTTCAATTATATAATACAGTTTTATCAGCTAGAGTTGTCATGTTGTACAGTATACGTGTGTGTGTACTTAGTCATTCAGTTATGTCTGACTCTTGGCTACCCAGCCAGGCCCCTCTGTTCATGGGATTCTCCAGGCAAGAACACTGGAATGGGTAGCCGTGCCCTATTCCAGGGGATCTTCCTGACCCAGGAATTGAATCTCCTGCATTGCAGGTGGACTCTTTACTGTCTGAGCCTTATAAGGGGAAACACTTATTCTTCTTATAATTGAAAATTTGTAGTCTTTTGCCAACCCTTCCCTATTTTCCTTATGTCCAAGCCCCTGGGACCATTTTGCTACTCTCTCCCACAGTTTTTTTTGTCTTTTTTTTTTTTTTTGGAGAGGGGTAAAATCTTCAGGATTTTCCATATCATCTGCAAACAGAGGTGATATGATCTTATCATCTTATTTTTCTCTCAGGTTTGGATGTTTTCCATTTATTTTTCTTACCTACTTGCTCTGGCTGAAACTTCCAGTACCACGTTGAATAGCAATGGTGAGAGGGGGCACCCTTGTCTTGTTTCTGATCTTAGGGGAAAAGCCTTCAGCCTTTCAACTGTTGAGTGTGGTGTTAGCTGTGCTTGTCATAAATGACCTTTATTACATTCCTTTTATACCTAAATGTGAGAATTCTTACCATGAAAGAATGTTGAATTTTGTCAAATGCTTTTTCTGTATCTACTGATAAATTGTATGATATTTTTCTCTCTTTCATCTCTCTAGAACTTGAGCTATAAGTGGTAAGTGTAGCAGTCATCTCATGGTTACAAAATAACCAAATTAATTAAAAAAAATGCTAAAGATGGCACAGCATAAAAAGGGAAGTAGACTGGGATGTTGGTAATATGGAGCTATGGCACTAGCAGCTTTACCCTGCCTAGCTATCAGTTCAGTTCAGTTCAGTCACTCAGTCTTGTCTGACTCTTTCTATAGCCATATTTTTTTCTTGCATGACAATGTAATCCCCCATTTGGATAATTCAGAATAGCTTAGTGGATGATATGTATAACTTATTGGAACACCTATCTAATATCCTCATGTACTTAGAGTCATTGTCATAACATAAATCAATGATTTATTCCCTTTATCTATCTTTTCTAATTTTCTCTCTTCAATTAGATAATTATTTTCTTGTGGATGGGTATGATTTTATATTATTTATCAGTAGTTCATCACTATTCTTAGATACTATTAGTGGCATCTAGTAAATAAGTGCAAATAACATGCAATGTTGATTGTATAAATCAGCCAATAACTGTATAATAATATATATGCATCCAGCATAATAGAGATTATGCAAGCTGGAGGATATTGCATTTTGAAGTATTTTTATTGTGATACTAGAAGTCAGATTTTTGCATATGGGTTTTTAATGTACCTGCTTAAAAATGGTCATTAAGAGTCTTTCACATATTAGATGATTACATTTCAGTATTTAATTTCATTATATTTCATTATTAAAAGAATGCTTATAATTTCAGCAAGCAGTGTTAAAAATAGAATAATTAGATGATAGAGTCAGGCAACCTTATATAACCTATTTAAACTATATCTTAATGTAGTACTTATTATGCGATGAATGATATAATACTATGAGAATATTCTTGCATTTCCATGCAAATTAGAAATTCTTACATTTCCAATGCTAATGGATAGAAATATTCTTTCATTAGCTGTGTAAGAAGCCATCCCTGAAATTCAAGAAGTCAAGAAACTGAAAGACCTAGGTGTTGATGAATTATCTGTTTGAAGTTAAATAGATAATGATTAGAAGAGAAGAGTGGGATGGGAGATGGGAGGGAGGCTTAAGAGAGAGGGGATATATGTATCCATATAGCTGACTTACTTTATTGTACAGCAGAAACCAACACAATATTATAAAGCAATTGTGAAAGTTTTGGTCACTCAGTCGTGTGCAACTCTGTGACCCCAAGGACTGTAGCCCACCAAGCTCCTCTGTCCATGGAATTCTCCAGGCAAGAGTACTAGAGTGGGTTGCCATTTCCTTTTCCAGAGGATCTTCCCAACCCAGGGGTTGAACTCGGCTCTCCCTCATTGCAGGCAGACTCTTTATCAACTGAGACTCCAAAAATAAAATTTGTAAAAAGATGATAGGAATAAGTGATGGAGAGAGAAACAGTGAGCTAGGTACTAAAGTGATGATGAATAAGGAAGATTGATCAAGAAGTAAATGACAGCACAAAGGAAAGTCAGTAAGGGATATTCTCAAATGATTATGTGTTGGTATCAAGTATTATTAAAACAATTGGCCCTGGAATGGTTCAGGGTACTCTTTCATTTAGAGTCTCTGTTACCACACAGATGAACAGAGTTTGGGAGCAGAATGGGTACACTAGGCAGGAAGCTGATTCTCCAGTCCCTGTGAGCTCTTACAGGAAGGAGACCAGACAAGGGTTCATCACGTGGCTGAACCTGATTCCAAGTAGTGCAAATCAGTGGACAACATTAGAAGGGCGGAGTGATGTAAAACCTCGAATGGAAGGGTTTTGGATCTGAAAAAAGAGCGTGAGTTGAGGATTGGCTCAGAATCATAGGGAAAGAGCCAAGCTCCGCTCTTGCTCTGATTTTTTTTCCTGTTGATCATATCCACACTAAAAATCAAGGCCTAATATTTACTCCTTATCATCCTCCTGTGCTTGCATTAGAGAGTCTAGCTCCTATCTATTCAATGGTTAGAGTTCTAGAATATGAACTTGTGGAATTGGGAAGTAGATGGGAGGGAACTTGGCCCACATCAGACCCTCTTCAACCTTTTGGTTGACTCTAGAATCTATGCTTTTCAATGTAGATCTGAGAACCTGAGAAAGTGGTGTGTGATCGACTTCTTTGCGCAATTTGATAGAATAATGAACCTTACTGGGTGTAAAGCATGCAGCAGACACGTAACTACTTGAGTATATGCACTAATTAATGCATATGATATCTGTAGTGGGTGGGAGTAGGTAGGCAGCTGGGCCAGGGGAGATTGTGAGGAGGCTGAACAGCATTAGCTCATTGATAGTTGATGTTAATAACCAGTGACAATTTGCCTCTTTGTACTATGAAAAGGATATATGTCAGTTCTTCCATCCTCAATCTTAGTAATGCCAGTTTACTCCTGCTATAAGTTCCAAGAGAATAACCAATATTATCTTATGAATGTAATTATCACCAAATCCTACTTATTACCAGAGAAAGTGATTCATTGGCATTATAGCCCATGTCTTTGCCAAGACCATGGCTGAAAGCAGACTGTAGTCTTATTATTAAGAATTGGTCACATATAACTGTATTTGAAATTTTCAATTGTCCTCTGGCTCTTTTCTTTGGCTAAAAGATCAGATGTCAGCTAAGTGATCTATATTTGTAAAATCTTACCTGACTAGGTAAGAAATTATCTACTCGGTGTCTGCTTTAAAGTAACAGTGGTTTAGTAGGAGGAGCAAAGGTCCAGGGGGAGAAGAACTTCATTTACACTCTGGCTTTGCCACTAACTAGTGTGTGATTTTAGTGGCTCAGATGGTAAAGAATCTGACTGCAATGTGGGAGATTTGGGTTCAATCCCTGGGTTGGGAAGATCCCTTGGAGGAGGGCATGGCAACCCACTCCAATATTCTTGCCTAAGAATCACCATGGACAGAGGAGCCTAGTGGGCTACCGTCCATGGGGTTGCAAAGAGTTGGACATGACTAGCGACTAAGCACATTCAGTTTTCCCAAATCTGTTTCCTCATTGGAAATGTGGTAACATTAATGAGTAATAGTAAGAATTAAATTATTAAATTAGCAAAATTCTCTAACATAGTACCTGAAACATAAAAGATGCTAAGAAAACACCAGTTATTCCAGGGGATGTCAATAACTTGTCTTGACTTGTTGATTTTCATCTGTGTAGAGACCCCCAAAATGCAGCTATAAATTACACAGAAAAAAAATAATCCCCAAACATCAGAAAACCCTTCTATTCTAATGCCATTCCTCAGTCCTGGCTATTTACATTTTAGGGTGAGATGTCTCTCAGGGCAAATGATGTACTTTTTAAAGAGAGATTAAGCTTTATTACATTATTTTCTAATGGTTGAAACTCTTGCCAGGCATTTTGCTATGTTCTATCTTTTTTATTATATTCTATCTTTATATGCAAAATGAATATTAGAGTAAAGAGATTGGGGGTGTAAAAATAAGAAATCAGGAGGAGAAGAGTGAGAGCAACAAGAAAGACCCTTTCTCTCTTAAGTTATATTTGCCCATTTG
Source organism: Aepyceros melampus (assembly GCA_006408695.1). Classification (NCBI taxonomy): domain Eukaryota; kingdom Metazoa; phylum Chordata; class Mammalia; order Artiodactyla; family Bovidae; genus Aepyceros; species Aepyceros melampus. The sequence continues at coordinate 231,169 of SJXQ01002460.1, read as the reverse complement.
CATATGAAGGGTATCTAAGGGTGGTTGGTAACTGACTTCTTGGTATGGACAATTTGGTAGAGTTATGGAGTTTAATGAGTGTGAAGCAGCCAGCAAACACACCCAATTCCTTCAGCATATGCAGTAATTAGTATATATGAGAGAAGATTGGATGAAGTGGGATGAGCTCAGTGTGGAAGATTGGGGGAAGACAAAGTGGCACTGCATTTTAAGAGCTGATTAAAAAAAAAATACTGTGATAGTTTATCTCTTTGCATTCAACAAATTCCTATTCAGTTCAGTTCAGTTCAGTTGCTCAGTTGTGTCCGACTCTTTGCGACCCCATGAATCGCAGCACGCCAGGCCTCCCTATCCATCACCAACTCCTGGAGTTCACCCAGACCCACGCCCATTGAGTCAGTGATGCCATCCAGCCATCTCATCCTCTGTCATCCCCTCCTCCTCCTGCCCCCAATCCCTCCAGCATCAGAGTCTTTTCCAATGAGTCAACACTTCGCCTGAGGTGGCCAAAGTACTGGAGTTTCAGCTTTAGCATCATTCCTTCCAAAGAAATCCCAGGGCTGATCTCCTTCAGAATGGACTGGTTGGATCTCCTTGCTGTCCAAGGGACTCACAAGAGTCTCCTCCACACCACAGTTCAAAATCCTCTTATAGGATGTTAACAGCCATATCACTTTAGTTTATATGTCAGACTCCCTAGGTAGTTTGTAAGCTCCTTGAAGACAGGTACTATGTCTTATTTCTCTATACAGCCACCCCCTAGCATACGTATTCCATAAATGCTTGATGGGTAAATGAATAAATAAATGAAAGATCACAAAGTTAAATAGACTGAAGTTATTGAGGTGAGTGTGTCCTGCTGTCCTGAAAAGCTGAGACTGGAACTTCAGTGAATTATTTTAAGAGGCTAACTCTGTCCATTTACTTGTCTGGAGAAATACTGTCACTCACTATCACAAACTGGAGGCCCACAGACTTAATTTGGTAAGTTATACATGTACGCATGTATGTATATTTAAAATTTAAGTTTGTTAGCTATAGGTAGAAGTTGAGATATAACATAGCATAAAAATTTGGATTTGTGTGGTTTTCTTGATTGGCTGTACAGAGTCCATCAAGACTGTATATTGTCACCCTGCTTATTTAACTTATATGCAGAGTACATCATGAGAAACAGTGGGCTGGATGAAGCACTAGCTGGAATCAAGATTGCTGGGAGAAATATCAATAACCTCAGATATGCAGATGATACCACCCTTATGGCAGAAATTGAAGAGGAACTAAAGAAACTCTTAGAAATAAAGATAGCACTAAGGCATATCTGACTATTGTGATCCCATGAACTGTAGCCTGCCAGATTCCTCTGTCCATGGGATTCTTCATGCAACAATACTGGAGTGGGTTGCCATTTTCTTCTCCAGGGGAACTTCCCAACCCAGGAATTGAACCCAGGTCTTCCACACAGTAGGCAGATGCTTTACCACCAAGTTTGATGAAGGTAAAGGAGGAGAGTAAAAAAGTTGGCTTAAAACTCAACACTCAGAAAACAAAGATCAGGGCATCCAGTCCAATTACTTCATGCCAAACAGAAAGGAAAACAATGGACAGGAGTGGTAGTGGTGATTTAATTGATAAGTCGTATCCAACTCCTGTGACCCCGTGGGCTGTAGCCCACCTGGCTCCTCCATTCTTGGGATTCTCCAGGCAAGAATACTGGAGCGGGTTGCCATTCCTTCTCCTGGGGATCTTCCTAGCCTAGGAATTGAACCCAGGTCTCCTGCATTGCAGGCAGATTCTTTGCCAGTTGAGCCACAAGGGAAGCCCTTAATGGAAACAATGACAGACTTTATTTTCTTGGACCCCAAAACCACTGCAAATGGTGACTGCAGCCACAAAGTTAAAAGATGGTTGCTCTTTGGAAGAAAAGCTATGACAAACCTAGACAGCATATTAAAAAGCAGAGACATTACTTTGCCCATGAAGGTCCTTACAGTCAAAGCTATGGTTTTTCCAGTAGTCATGTATGGATGTGAGAGTTGGATCATAAAGAAAGCTGAACACTGAAGAATTGATGCTTTTGAACTGTGGTGTTGGAAAAGACTCTTGAGAGTCCCTTGTGCTGAAAGGACTGGGACCTTGTCAATCCCAATTGGGAATCAATCCTGAATATTCATTGGAAGGACTGATGCTGAAGCTGAAGCACCAATAATTTGTCCACCTGATGCAAAGAGCCGACTCATTACAAAAGACCTAGATGTTGGGAAAGATTGAAGGCAGGAGGAGAAAGGGACAGCGGAAGATGAGATGGTTGGATGGCATCACCGACTCAATGGACATGAGTTTGATCAAGCTCTGGGAGTTGATGAAGGACAGGGAAGCCTGGCGTGCTCTAGTCCATGGCATCCCAAAGAGTTGGACATGACTGAGTGACTGAACAACAACAAAAAAAATGGATTTGTGTGGTTTTCTTGATTGGCTGTATACTGATAAACCATTTCTCTTGGAAAAGGAGAGATTTGACTTTGATAAGTCAAATGCTTATGTGAAAAAATTTGGACAACTAAGAAGTGACTCTGGATAGGACATGGAACCTATAATTCACCATAGTCCCTGTCCACTCACTTTATTCATTTATGTTACCTATTTGATCCAGAATAACTGGTTGAGTTTGTGATTTTGGCAATGTGTGATTGCCTGGTTAAAAGGTGGGGGGGAGCATCCAAGGAAGAAGGGTTACCTCATTGTCTTCCCAAAATACCGTGAGAAGTGTGATTGGACCTGATGAGGAGGTGTCTGGTTAGGGTTGGAAGGAATGAACACTTGCAGAGGACTTGCATGTGGGGGCAAAGCTGATACAGCTATTTGTACACTGAGAAATGGAGGGGGAAGAAATGAAAGATTCCAAATTCCATTTCACTAGGCTGCATAAAGATCTTTCATGATCAACAAGACCAGCCTTTCAGCAGGTAGGGGTTGCAATTAAAGAACTTGGTTTCTGAAGGGAGAGGAGCAGAGGTGGGCTGAGATTGTGCTCAGTCTAAAGCACTACATACAACTCTCTGGTTCTTAGAAGTCAGCCAATTCAATTTACTTACATTTGGCTTCCTCTTTCAAAAACCCATACATTGGATGACACAATCTGTTATATTAGATTTACTAATATTTTACAGTGATGCAGCAAAGAGCAGGCCAAGTGCCTTAAACACATGAGATTTATGGCCATTGATTAATCTTGTAAAAGTAATGTATTGCCACCAAAAAGGGGGAAAGGATAGATTCTTTCCCTAACAGGAAAGAAAATCTAACCCCTTGGTTGATGGATGAGTATTTCTTAAAAAAAAAAAAAAATAGGAAACATTTAGAATCTAAAAAATCTCTTTCTGAACACCCAACCATCAACATCTTCCAAAACTGACTTGGTGTACAGTTGGCAGACTGAATTTGCCCTCTCACCTTAAGAATATTAGCAAGTTGCAATGGGTCCTCTCCAGAAGAAATATAATATTCTCATGCTAGGACTTTCCAGAGGAATACAGCTTCTACAGTTGGCAGGCTCTAACTGACACTCACAAATAGGTCCAGTTTGAAAGATGAGGATTCAGATGCAGTGAACAGCATATTTTTCTTATTATTTTTTATGCATATCTAGCTTTTCAGAAAAAAAATTTAAAAAGTCCCTGAAACTGAAACTCAAAAGGCTTATAAAAGCCATTCCTTTAGTTTTTTTTTCTAATTGTTACTTTCTTTTTTCCTGTGACTGGAAAGAAACTGGGGTGGAGGGATAAAATTTATTATGTTTTATATTTAAAGGTAAAGGAATTTTGATTTTTTTAAAGAGGAGGACTGTGTAAGCAGGTTGGCTAAATCTATACATACTCACATATATACTGTATTCCTGGTAGTACTCTTGCTCATTATTATCACATTTTTAAATGAAAAGCTCACCTTTTCTGAAGTGGTATTACACAGTTCATTACCCTTTTTTTGAGCTTTATATAAAAATTCAGGGTAGTCTTGCTTCACTGGTTTTTCACGAAAGAAAACATTTCCTTTGCAGCTTGGAATTTAAAAATGCAACTATTGGAGTTGTTTTCCTTTTCCTTCCTCTAAAACCAAGAAACATATTTTTCTTTCTGCACTGAGACGATTACTGAACTATCAGATGACCAGTGGGTCCTGAAACCAAGATATTTATAGTCTGTAAATATTTTTATGGTGGTAGTGGTGAAGAAAGAGGTGGTCTTCTCTGTACACACAGACTGCCTTATAATTTTTTTTCTAACATTTATAAGTAACCTATTTTTCCTGCAATGAGCAAAGAAACCCAGGAAAATATGTGATTGTTCTCTTTTATTGCATTCTCAGACATGAATTTTACAGATTATGGATTGATTTTTGTGGTTCTCTTTCATGTACAATATAGATATTGAGAAATAAAAAAGGCTTATAAACATATACACATTTATATTTCAAACATTGCCTTTTTTTTCTGAATCAGTTTTGTCTCAGAACATATGTACCTCTGGAAACAAAGTAACTCAGGCATTTCTTTAAAAAACAAAACCAAACAAAAAAGAAACGAACTTTAGTTTGCACATCAAAGACAATGATGTATAAGTCAGCTCTGCTTTGGTAACAAACTGCCCCTCAATCCCAGTTAATTAGAAAAACAGAGGTATCTGAAGATCAGCTATGGCTCTGCTGCCCCTGTCCTCTTATTCTAGGATTCAGGATAAGGGAGCAGCTCTTATTTGAAACATATTTTCTTTCTTTTCTTTTTAAACTTTTTATTTTGGGTTGTGGTATAGCCGATTAACAATGTTGTGATAGTTTCAGGTGGACAGCCAAGAGACTCAGCCATACATTCACGTGTACTCATTCTCCCCCATGAAATGTCTCCCAGGTGGCTCTAGTGGTTGGAGAACCTGCCTGCTAATTTAGGAGGCAAAAGAGACACAGGTCCATTCCCTGGGTCGGGAAGATCCCCTGGCATGGGCATGACAACCCACTCCAATATTCATCCCTGGAGAATTCCATGGACAGAGGAGCCTGGGAGGCTGCAGTCCATGGCTGTAGAGTCAGACACGCCTGAAGCAACTCAGCATGCATGAAATGTCATTTTCACATCTAAAGAAAAAGAACAAGACAAACCATGGGTCCCAAAGCTTCTGCTTGGATGTGGCATGGGTCACACCTGATGTTGGCCAAGTCGAATTCTATGGCCAAGACGAATATCAGTGGCCCCGGGAGGTGTGTTTCTCCCACAAGAAGTCACTGCAGACTCCATGGTAATGGGTGATATAATAAGCAAATCACTGAAAATCACAGTATCATCTAACAGGATAATCCAGAGGAACTTACATACACTCATCATCAGTCAGGCCAAGGTGCTTCCACTTTCCATGCTACTTTCACGATTTAAATGAGGGCTCCCCTGCCATGAAGAGCGCATCCACAGTTCCTTCTTCTTGTCATTTAATGTGCACTCAGGATATTAAGCGGAGAAGGCAATGGCACCCCACTCCAGTACTCTTGCCTGGAAAATCCCATGGGCGGAGGAGCCTGGTAGGTACATGGGGTCCCGAAGAGTTGGGCACGACTGAGAGACTTCACTTTCACTTTCAATTTTCACCTTCATGGATTGGAGAAGAAAATGGCAACCCACTCCAGTGTTCTTGCCTGGAGAATCCCAGGGACGGCAGAGCCTGGTGGGCTGCTGTCTGTGGGGTCGCACAGAGTCGGATACAACTGAAGCGACTTAGCAGCAGCAGCAGGATATTAAGAAATAAATTTTATTATTTGTGAAAGCAGAGGAAACTCAGAAGGGTCAAGATTCTAAAAGAAAGCATCATAATGTAGCTCACAACTGGAGATGCCCAGAAGTATTGCTTAATGTTTCTAATTTCTTGTATCTTCTCTTATTCTTTTTCTCTTTATTCTGTGTCTTCCAACCTCTCTTCTTCTCCTTTTCCCAAAGTACAGAGGTAGGTTTAGTTGCTAAGTCGTGTCTGACTCTTGTGATTCCATGGACTGTGTAGCCCACTAGGCTCCTCTGTGGAATCATTCTCCAGGGGAGCTTCCTGATCCAGGGATTGAACATGGATCTTCTTCACTGCAGGCAAACTCTTTACCAACTGAGCCACCAAGGAAGACCTACAAAGTACATTAATTCCATTCATTATGTCTCTTTTTTCCCCCTTAATTTCTCTTTATTATTATTTCCTTCCCTTTTTTCATTTCAAATCATTCTTTCAATTATTATTACTTCCTAAATCTATCTAAGATATCAAGATAAAATACAGTTCCTACCTCAAGTTTTGTTTATTTATTTTTGGTTGCACTGAACCTTTGTTACTGCTCACCAGCTTTCTCTAGTTGTGGCAAGTGGGGGCTACTCTTTATTACTGTGCGTGAGCTTCTTATTGCAGTGGCTTTTCTTGTTGCTGAACAAGCTCTAGGTGTGCAGGCTTCAGGGGTTATAGCACTGGGGCTCAGTAATTGCAGCTCACAGGCTCTAGAGCAGCTGGCTAAGAAGTTGTGGCTCATGGACTTAGTTGCTCTGCAGCATGTTGAATCTTCCTGGACCAGAGATGAACTTGTGTCCCCTGCACTGGCAGGAGGATTCTTATCCACTGCGCCACCTGGGAAGTCCTACCTACTTCAATGTATGAAACAAGAAGGTTCTTCTAAGGCTGTCCAAGGTACTTTCTTTCTCTGAAATTCTATATGATTGTTTCCTCCAGAGGTATGCAGATTTATAGAAGAGATAACGACATACAAAGTTTGCTATAATACCAAGTAAAATGTTTTGAGTGCTTGGATCAGGTAATTGATAAAATGCTATGAAAATCAGTAGAAAGATTATTTTTAGGATGAGTTGGCAGTAGATAAGTCTCATTACCTGATTTTTTAAATCATATTCTCTTTTAAAAATTTCCATTCCGAGACCAACTCTACCTCTTTCAGATATTTCATCCCTGGTGACCAGTCCAGGGCTCTGAATACTGTTCTTATATACCAGGACTCTAATTAGCAAGTTATAGAAGCACAGCTCTAACTGACTTCAGCATAAAAAGAGAGTGTACTACCTGGTATAAGAAATGGAGATGTTTCTGGCCTATAGGCATAGAATCTGTATGTTTAAAGGATATCATCAGGAATCTATTTCTCTTTCTTCACTTCTCTTTTCTTGGTTTTGGCTCTGTCTACAGGCAGACTGTCTCCTCAAGGTTCTAAGACAGCCCTCAGACTTCCAGCCTACCAGGTTAGCAACCTCAGAAGTTCCAGCTTCCCCAGGAGTTCCAGCAAAAGTCCTATGTTCATTGGTCTTTCTTGGAAAACAGTCCCACTCCTGAATCAATTACAGTCACCAAGTGAAGGGAGTGGTTCAGCTGGTCAGTCTGGGGTCTCACTGCCACTCTTGGAGCCTGAAAGAAGGTGAGTCTTCCTTGTGGTATATATGTCTCCTTATTAAGGAAAGTAAGATTGCTACTTGAAATGAAGGGAGTGGAAAACAGACAAGCAAAAACAACAGAGATCTGCTACATAGTGGGGGCTTAATAGCACGTTGATGAAAGTGATGGTATTGTTATTGATTTTCTTCATTAGATTAGTTGTATGCAAACATAATTTTCCAAGTTTTCTCCCCAAAACTTTGTTGTCCTTAGCTTTGTCTCCCTACCTCATTCACAGTCAATCCTATTCCCTGCAGATATTATCAAGCTTGTTTTTAGTATTTCTTTAAATACACTAAAGCATAATTGCTTTATAGTTTGCTTGATTGTACCAATATTTATAATCTTTGTGGGTCTGTTGTCCATTGTTTCTTGTCCAAGGTGACTTTTTTTGTGGGTGTACACTTGGTTCTCTTGTATTTGATTTTTCTATTCAAAAAATTATTCATAGAAATAATTCAGGATGAATGTATTTTATTTTATTCCCTGGGCAAGTTATTTACTTTTTTATGTAGTTTTTCGGTTGTGCTGGGTCTTCATTGTTGCATGCCAACTTTCTTTAGTTGCGGCACGCAGAAGCTACTCTTTGTAGGATAGGTTTCTTGTTGCAGTGGCTTCTGCTGTTGCAGAGCACAGGCTCCAGGTGCACGAGCTTCAGCAGCTGCAGCACGTGGGCTCAGTAGTTGTGGCTCGTAGGGCTTAGTTGCTCCGTGGCATGTGGGATCATCCCGGACCAGGGATTGAACTCATGTTCCCTGCAAGGCCAGGCAGATTCTTATCCACTACCACCAGGGAGGTCCCCTGGATAGGTTTAGAATTTGCTTCTGCCAGCAGCCATAGACACTATCAGTCCAGGATCATCTTAATGCAAATTAAATTCTGAGGGTCTGTAGACTGCTCAGGTAATGTAAATCTGGGATGCAAGAAGTGGTGGGGGCTGGTTTGCTACTGAGTCACCCTGACTCCAAGGGTGTAGCTGGAGTAGCAACTTATTGAGAGGAGGGTCTCCTATTTAATTTCTCAACTAATATGTACCTTGCTTTGAATTTCTATTTCCCTTCCTACAAGACACACTCACCATCCTGAGAAGACAAAAATTTACATTTTCATGTTGGGCAAATATTTTCATGTTGAAAGTGGCTTTTGCGTTCACTTACCATCCTGTGTTCTTGTTTGGCTTGTATTTCTTAATATCTTCTTAGTTCTTTGTACCTATTAGAAAGATGTTTATTATAGTTGGCATTTTTAGTTGGTTTCAGAAGGAGAGTTGTTCAAATAAACCAGCCTGCCATTCCCAGGAAATGGAAGTCTTCTCTCTGAAAACTCTGGTTAATGCTTCAATATTCCTGGTTTTTTCTTTCTGAAGTCTGCTCTCCTGGTTTTTCTGCTCCTGTTCTTTCCTTATAGATAAGCCTTACTGCAATGGGATAGAAAAACCTGCTCCTTGACATGACATCATGGATCAGCTCTTCATTATTTTGGGTTCATATACTTTCTCTGTCGTGAGATTGATGGTACAAGTTGTTTCCAATTTCTCCAAAAAACTATCATCTTGGTCCATTTGGACTCTGGTGTATTTGTAGGATATCTACCTTTCTCCAATCTTAAATCATTTCTAACATCTGAAAGCATGATAAAAATTAGACTGTGACACAGGCAAGGAGCACCAAATATACAAATAATGTTGCATATTTAGAACTGTATAACATACCTGTTCAGACAGGTATTTCCTTTACTTCTTGTTCTGCTTGGGGATCATTTATTAGCCTTTTTACTTGTGTTTGTTCTTGTAGTCCCCTTGGTTTAGTTGCTAAGTCGTGTCCGACTTGTGCGACCCCATGGACTGTTGCCTGCCAGGTTCCTCTGTCCAAGGGATTCTCTAGGCAAGAATACTGGAGTGAGTTGCTATTTCCTTCTCCAGGGGATTTTTCTGACCCAGGAATCGAACTCAGGTCTCCTGCATTGCAGGCAGATTCTTTACCAACTGAATTACAAGGAAAACTTATGTAATCCCCTCAGCTTTTGAGTTTTTCCCTCAAAATCTTCTCCTTGACTCTTTCATTGGTTCTCTTCCTCTAGACACCTTAAATTTAGTACATTTTTCAAGGTTCTATCATGGATTTTTTTGCTTCTTACCTAAGTAATCTCTTGTAGTCCTAACACTTCAATTGTATTCTATATTTAACCAATAATCAAATTTTATACTATTTATGGCCTCTGTTTGGTGCTTCAGTTCCGTATCATCACAATTACTGGCTATCTCTGCCAGGATATTATCCTTGTTCTAAAATTCTATATTTCCAAAATTTTATTATCTGTCTCCTCCAGTCTCTTTTTCAGGATTATATTTTTTGGTAACAGCATTAATATTCACCCAGTCTTTCAAAATAGGAACTTCAGCATCATCTTTGCCTATCTCTCGCCATTCCCACACTTAATTGATCAAATTCTTCATTTTTGTTTCCACTAACATTGCACTGATTTACTCTTATACATATGTAGGTATGTAGTCAATACTCATTATCCACAGATTCTGCTTTTGCAAATTTGCCTATTCATTAAAATTTATTGGTAGCCTGAAAATCAATATTCCTGGTGCTTTCACAGTCACTCATGGACATGCACAAAGTGGCAAAAATTTGAGTCACATGACATTTATATTTCCAGCTGAGGTTGAATGATGTGGCTTTCTGCCTTCTTCTTTCAGCTCTCATACTGTAAACAAGTAACTTTTTGTGGTCTGTTCAGGGCCAGATTTCTCACATTTTGGGCTGTTGTTGGTCATTTCAGTTATAAAGGTCCCCAAGTGCAGTGTTGAAGTGTTGTCTAATGTCCCCCGGCTGTGATGTGCCTTTCAGGAAAAAATATGTCAAATAAACTTCATTCAGATGTGAATTTATAGTGCTGTTGCTGTGGTTAGGTTGTTAGTGAATTAATAGTATATATTAAATAAGGTGTCTTTAAACAGAAACATACATAAAACAAGGTTATGTATTGATGGGTTGATGGAAAGAGACCAGAGGCTTACAGGAATCTTACCGAGCATTTGCTAATTCATTGTTGACTTTGTAGAATACAACTACCATGAATAATGAGAATCAACTGTGTGCATGTGCATATATATATAATTATATATACATATATAATATATTCATAGTAATTAACCTCGGAACTGGTTTCCCTTCAGTGCATTTTCAGTGCTACCAAAGTAATTATCTTCCTAAGGAGAACTGGGTGGCTTAGTGGTAAAGAATCTGCCTGCCAATGCAGGAGACACAATAGACATGGGTTAAATTTTTTGGAGTGCAGAACCCAGCTTAATATTCTCCACAGGCCAAATCTGGGAAAACTGAGATGGAAAATAAGTGTAATAACACAATATAACACATTGAGCAAAATAAGAATCTGTGGGTCCATATGCTTTCCATCTACTGATCAGGGAGAAGAGAAAACTTTTCCCTACAGTAGAATAACAACTAATACATGTGGAAGAAATGATATAGTTAGAAAAATCACCATTTCACAACCATCAGAGTAATGATTTATTAATTATCAGTTAATAACCATTAATGTATGACAAAATTAGAGTGAAAGTTTAATGAGAAAGAGGGTGTTTCCATAATCTCAAAGTGTTTCCTATAAGTTCAGTTCAGTCCAGTTTAGTGGCTCAGTCGTGTCTGACTCTTTGTGACTCCATGAATCGCAGCACGCCAGGCCTCCTTGTCCATCACCAACTCCCGTAGTTTACCCAAACTCGTGTCCATTGAGTTGGTGATGCCATCCAACCATCTCAGCCTCTGTCCTCCCCTTCTCCCACCTTCAATCTTTCCCAGCATCAGGGTCTTTCCAAATGAGTCAGTTCTTCACATCAGGTGGCCAAAGATTTGGAGTTCAGCATCAGCATCAGTCCTTCCAATGAATATTCAGGACTGATTTCCTTTAGGATGGACTGGTTGTATCTCTTTGCAGTCCAAGGGATCCTCAAGAGTCTTCTCCAACACCACAGTTGAAAAGCATTAATTCTTTGGTGCTCAGCTTCCTTTATAGTCCAACTCTCACATCCATATATGACTACTGGAAAAACTATAGCTGTGACTAGATGGACCTTTGTTGGCAAAGTAATGTCTCTGCTTTTTAATATACTGTCTATGTTTGTCATAGCTTTTCTTCCAAGGAGCAAGTGTCTTTTAATTTCATGGCTGCAGTCACCACCTGTAGTGATTACAGAGCCCAAAAGTCTCTCACCGTTCCATTGTTTCCCTATTTTCCATGAAGTGATGGGACCAGATGCCATGATCTCAGTTTTCTGAATGTTGAGCCTCAAGCCAACTTTTTAATTCTCCTCTTTCACCTTCCTCAAGAGGCTCCTTAGTTCCTCTTCACTTTCTGCCGTAAGGGTGGTGTCATCTGCATATCTGAGGTTATTGATATTTCTCCTGGCAATCTTGATTCCAGTTTGTGCTTCATCCAGCCTGGCATTTTGCATGATGTATTCTGCATATAAGTTAAATAAGCAGAGTGACAATATACAGCCTTGACATACTCCTTTCCCTATTTGGAACCAGTCTGTTGTTCCATGTCCAGTTCTAACTGTTGCTTCTTGACCTGCAAACGGATTTCTTAGGAGGCCAAATAGAATATGTTCTTCAAAAATATCAAGGCCATCAATGACAAAGAAAAACTGAGAAAGAATTCCAGGCTAAAGGGGACAATGACGCATGACAAGCAAATGTAGTGTGTGATCCTGGGTTCAAGCCCATGCTGGGGAATCAGTAACTATAAAGGGCACATTGGATAACTGAGAAAATCTGAATACAGAGTATGAATTAAGTAACAATATATTATCAATGTTAAACTTCTTAATTTTGATAATGTTGAGGTTATATAAGTGGATGTTCTTGTTCTCAGGGAGTATACATTGAGGTATTTAGGACTAACAGCCCATGTTTAAAACTTACACATCAGTGGTTCAGAAAAATATGTATAGCTGTAAAGGTAAAGTGAAAAGTGAATGATAAAGTCAATGCAGCAAAATTTAAATTATTAGTCATGTTTGGGAAAGAGTCTGTGTAAAATTTTTGAATTTGCGTCACGATAAATGTACAAAAATAAACACTTTTTATTTATTAAGACAGTCCTCATGTATTTAGTTTTTATTGTTTAACTCTCTTGCCACTTAAGATATAGTCTCCATAAGGATCTCGTCTTCCTTTCTCACGGCTGTATTCTCAGCACCCATAACTGTGTTAATATATAGGACTTCAATTATTTTTGTTGAGTGAATAAAGGAAAAACATACAAAGGCAAGTAATAATAGAACGGATTTCCATGCCTTTCAGTTTTCTCTCTCCTGAAGTCTTATGAAATCTTAAGTAAAATAAGGGGAGAAAAACATAGGGGGAGAAAACATAAGGGGAGAAAAACATAGAGAAAGGAAGAATTAAAGACAAGACAATAACTGCCTCCCCTCACCCCACCATCTTTGCAGAGTATTGGAAAACTTTTCTCTGAGAAATCTGACCAACCCTAGTGAAAACATTTAAATAAATTTTAGTTTGATTCCTTCCAATAAATTCCTTGTTCAGGTTACTTATGTTCTGTTTTTACCACACAGGAAAGTTCAAGTTGGCAAGCATCACCAAAGTGGTAAGAATTTTTTTTTTTAAAGATCGGCTTGTTAATCTCTCACTTTTAAATATAAACAAATAGCCAAGAATATAAAATATCAAGAAAAGTCTCTAAGATGAAAGATAAAGACCAAAACAAACCAAAACTTGAAATAAATAAGACTATGTCCATTCTAAAGGAGATCAGCCCTGGGTGTTCTTTGGAAGGAATGATGCTAAAGCTGAAACCCCAGTACTTTGGCCACCTCATGCGAAAAGTTGACTCACTGGAAAAGATTCTGATGCTAGGAGGGATAGGGGGCAGGAGGAAAAGAGGACGACAGAGGATGAGATGGCTGGATGGCATCACCGACTCGATGGGCGTGAGTTTGAATGAACTCTGGGAATTGGTGATGGACAGGGAGGCCTGGCGTGCTGCGATTCATGAGGTTGCAAAGAGTCAGACACGACTGAGCAACTGAACTGAACTGATGTACAGTAAAGACAACTTTGAAATGAAAGAGAGCTCCTGAAATTAAAAAAAAAAAGTGAGAAGAGCAATGAAAACTAACTAGAAGATAAGAAGGATGAAGTTGAGGGAATATTCCAGAAAGTAGAGAAAAAATGCAAAGATATGAAAAGTAGGAGAAAAAATATGGGAAAATTAGAGGGCCACTCTAGGATATTGAACAGTAGGTATTCTCCAAAAAAAAAAAAAAAAAAAGAGAGAAAAAAGAAAAATGTGTGTATGGGCTTGAGAGGACTCATACACCAAATAATTAAAGAACATTTATAGAATTGAAAAACATACATTCTCAGGGTTAAAAGGGCCATCAAACTTCTGAAAAAATCAATAAAAAAATATCCACAACAAAGTAGTATCAGTGAAATTCCAGCCCTTCAATTTTCTGGGAGTGGGCTATAGACAGAAGCATGAGAAAGAATCAGTAATTAGAAAGGTTTGGCCTTCTAAAAGCATTATGGCAAAGTAAAAACCAGCAGAGTCATGTTTTCAAACTACTAAAGAAAAATGATTTTAACATGAAATTTTATACCTTATCCAAATAGTTGTGAGAGTAAAATGAGGACACTTTGGACATAGAAAAGTCTCAAAAAATGTTTACCCTTATACAAAATTTTTCAGGCAACTCCTGGAGAATATCCTCCACCACAATGAAAATTAACTTGGAAAGAGGAAGACATGGGTCATAGGAAACAAAAAAACCCACTAGAGGTGAGAGAAAAGAATTCCCAGGAGCTTAGTGAAGGGACATAATGACAATTGTGTATCAGGCACAAAGAGGAACCAGTTGAGCAAAAGTACTCCAGAGCCTTCAAGAGGAACTTGAAGAAGATGAAACTGATGGTCTACGTGGGATGTTAAGAGGTGATTAAAGCTTACTCCTTGGAAGAAAAGTTATGAGCAACCTAAATAGCATATTGAAAAGCAGAGACATTACTTTGCTAACTAAGGTCCGTCTAGTCAAAGCTATGGTTTTTCCTGTGGTCATGTATGGATGTGAGAGTTGGACTGTGAAGAAGGCTGAGCGCTGAAGAATTGATGCTTTTGAACTGTGGTGTTGGAGAAGACTCTTGAGAGTCCCTTGGACTGCAAGGAGATCCAACCAGTCCATTCTGAAGGAGATCAGACCTGGGATTTCTTTGGAAGGAATGCTGCTAAAGCTGAAACTCCAGTACTTTGGCCACCCATGCAAAGAGTTGACTCATTGGAAAAGACTCTGATGCTGGGAGGGATTGGGGGCAGGAGGAGAAGGGGACGGCAGAGGATGAGATGGCTGGATGGCATCACTGACTTGATGGACGTGAGTCTGAGTGAACTCTGGGAGTTGGTGAGGGACAGGGAGGCCTGGCGTGCTGTGATTCATGGGGTTGCAAAGAGTCGGACATGACTGAGCGACTGAACTGAACTGAACTGAAGATAAATGTTTGGGTTCAATTTCTGGTAAGCTACAGAAAACTCTGCAGTGGTGACAACAAGGTAATGATAGTTTTAGAGAAAATAGAGTTGCCCAGGAAAGTAACAGTAGTCCAGTTTACACATGACTGAGCTCTGAAAAACATAGACACAGTAACACAGCCATTCGATACTGATCTGGCCGAATTTGAAGGATGAGGGTGAGGCAGGCAGAGGATGGTGCTTAGGGGAGAAGCAGGAAGAAAAGGGAATAAGTTCTCATATTTAATAGTGGAAAAGTCAACAGATAATACTTATGTCAGCCATGGTACAGGCAGCAGAGTAAAGTCACCAGGTGTTACAGATGGAACTATTAGAAGAATTAGACTTAATGTGATTGGGAGAGGACATGAAGAAGGGAAGTTCTGGAAGGGGGATTGGAGGGTTGGAGGGGCAGAGGAGTCACTAATATGTCTGGGAAGCCAAGTGTACTCCACCACCAGAGTGTGGTGGCAAAGGGGGAATCTGTGGGAGGCCTCTGGAAATATACTGCCTCTGCAGCTGGTCATCTAGTGGTAGGACTAGGGGTTCTGGGTAAGCAGGGTCAGAATTCAGAAGAAAAGCAGGATGTAGAGTAGAGTGAGTTTCAAGCTCGTATCCACTGCATACCTAGGCTTCTGTCCATCATTGGATCCTGCTGAAAAAAGACCTCTGGGAAGTCATGACCACTGTTTAATTTCTGTCCCTCAAATCCCATGTAAATTCCTCTCTTGTTGTTGAATCACAAAATCAATTTCTGTGACCCCATGGACTGTGCCTGCCAGGCTCCTCTGTCCATGGGATTTCACAGGCAAGAACACTGGAACTGGTTGTCATTTCATTCTCCAGGGGATCTTCCTGACCCAGGAATCAAACTAGAGTCTCCTGCATTGACTGGCAGATTCTTTATGACTGAGTTACCCTTGAAGCTCAAATTCCTCTTTAAGCCAGCTGCAATTCAGTATCATTGCATAGCAGAGGATTTGAGAAATAACAGTTCCCAACTTAACGCAAGTAATAGCATAAACTACAACAATCCAGCTGTTGACAATCTGGCATCCACTACACATGTCTTTTAACCACATTTAACTTACACATAAAGATAAAAACAAATTTATGTTTCCACAGTACTTGGCACAGCTATCTACACAAAAACATATAGACCTGTTTCCCAAAAGAGGATACTTAAAGTGTCAGGTGTCACTTTATTCATCTTCGGGTGACAGTCAATCTTTTAGCTGAGTCATAGTCACAATTCTGTACTCTGTAGCTTAAATATTGAGATATAAGGTTAGCTGCAATTTATACATTTTATGTTAAATCGTAGAAGAATGAAATTGAAAGTCGCTCAGTCGTGTCTGACTCTTTGGGACCCTATGGACTGTCCATGGAATTCTCCAGGCCAGAATACTGGAGTGGGTAGCCTTTCCCTTCTCCAGGGGATCTTCCCAACCCAGGGATTGAACTCAGGTCTCCTGCATTGCAGGCAGATTCTTTACCAGCTGTAAATAGGAATAGGAGATGACAAAATATTGATATTTGATATTTATATCAAATCAAGAAAGAAGTACTTATTGCTGCAGTATGTGTTTCTGCAGCAAGTTATGTGATTGTAGTTGGTATTTATAACTTACTTTTTCCTAGGACTGAGGTAGACAGGACAGACTACTAAAGTGTTATATACCACAGAAACCTTAGTTCTGACTTATAGAAGTAAGTCACCACAGTAGTCACAGCCTCTTCTTTTATTTAAAATAATTTTATTTTTTTGGCTGTGCTGGGTCTTTGCTGCGAGGACTCTCTAGTTGCAGTGCACATGGGCCTCTCATTGCGGTGGCTTCTCTTGTTGCAAAGTTCGGGCTCCTAGGGCTTCAGCTCCTGGACTCTAGAGCACAGGATCAGTAGTTGTGGTCCAGGGCTTAGCTGCTGTGAGGCACATGGGATCTTTCTGGATCAGAGATAGAATCCGTGTTTTCTGCATTGGCAGGTGGATTCTTTACCACTGAGCCACCAGGGAAGCCCCAGCCTCTTATCCAACTAAGACTTGAGCCAGTTCAGAACCATAAAATGAAGAAAACTCCTTGCAGGATTCATGTTGATGTATGGCAAAACCAATACAAAATTGTAAAGTGAAAATAATAATAATAATAACAATAAAATAAAATTTAAATAAAAGAGAGAGAAGGTAAGGTCTCTTGAGGAAGGACTCTCACCATAAGTCTTTTTCCCTGTCTTCCCCGACAGGACCTGGAGCCATTTACTCAGATAACTATGTTTTGGGGAAGGAGAAGTAACTAGACTTTGGTTAATTTCCTGACACCCAAAATGTCAAGAGAAGTGGCTTATGAAGGCTGGGTAATTAATAGAGTTTGGGTTTGGGTTCGCCTCTCAATGGGCCTAGTGGATTCCATGATTCATGCCATGGTTATTTCCTCAGTTCTAGAGTGAACAATTGGAATAGACATAGTTGGCAACCGGAACCCTTATGTTGAACTAGAACCCCTATGGTCTTCAACATATATATATATAAAATTATCATGTGTATAAGGTATGTATTATTAAGTTTCTCTATTGTTCCAAAGTTAAGGCAGCTTATAAAGATGCATAATAATACTGAAAAATACAACATTAAAAATAGATGAAAAAAACACAGCAAAGGGAAAATAAGAATAGAAATATAAAATGGACCAAGAAATGAGACTAGTACATAAAGTGTCTGACCATCTTGTACACTTGCTGATGGTAAACCACAAATTTGCTCCTAAACAGTAACAGAGCTCATTATAACCATAAGTCAAAGACAGGCCAAATGCTTAGGAGGGCAAATCCATTTGTGACATGGGTACTGAAAAAGTTCTAGGAAGCCTATTTCCTGCTCTTAGGGATTACTTGTTCTATTGTTCATCTCAATTAGCATAACTAATTGAATGTCCACAAACAGCAAAAAGAGACATTCTCTTTTATTAATGAAAACTGTCTCATTCTTAAAATAGCTGAGAATCTTTATCTCTTGTTATTAACCAAGTGTAGTAACACTTCCTTCCAGCAACCACATTCATACAAAAAAAGAATGGAAATGACACTATTTTAGTTCAAAAGAGTTCAGAGTGCACAAGATTAAATAAAGGGAATAATTTTAAAGCTTCAGGTCAAGTCTTGTGTTTTTTTCTTTATGAGCTGGTCTGAGTTAGACTTCCTTTGAAGAGAGCCTCCTGGATCTCTTCCATGAGGATGGAGAACAAAATGAGAAATGGGCCTTATCACATCAGTCTACAGAAGAGTTCTCAAGTGGCAGGACATAGTATTAATATTTGGAGGAGTCAAATATTTACACATTTTTCAAATGTTAAATAAGTGATTATGATGTGGCTTTTAAAAACAACAAATTAGCCTGGATAAGAACTGGTCAGTGACCTGGCTGAAGATCTTTTGTATTAATTTAATTATCTCATACAAAATATAATAAAAGAACATAGGCTATCACACGTAACTAGCAAAATGGGCATTCGGCTTATATTTAACAGAAAAAATAAATATACTATCAATATTGAAACTGAAACTGAAGTCACTCAGTCATGTCCGACTCTTTGCGATCCCATGGACTGTAGCCTACCAGGCTCCTCAGTCCACGGAATTTTCCAGGGAAGAGTACTGGAGTGGGTTGCCATTTCCTTCTCCAATACAATGGCAAAAATGCCATAATTTGTTCCAAAGTTAATAATGGATAAATTCTAGAGTGGAAGAGTAAGTATGACACCAACTAATTTCAACAATCAATAAGAAGATTGTGGGAAACTTTAACTCTGAGAATATGAATATCTGATAACAGAAAAGATAAGAAGCTCTAAATCAATTAGATGATGAAAATGAGAGTCAGAGCCAAAATCAACCAAATCTGTGAACGTAAATACTTAGCAAAAATTTAGAAAATGTAAACTCTATTCTAATGTAGCCACATCATACAGTTATGAAACCACTAACATCTTACAGTTTTTAACATTGAAAAAAGTGTCTTAGAAAACTCCCAAATACAAACTAAAAAGAATGGCATGAAGAAGAGCTTTTTACAGCTGTAACACAAAGAAATTATAAATATAAGACTGATAAATTTTACATAAAATTATTTTTTAAATTTAAGAGACAAATGATAAACCTGGAAAAAGCGTTTGCAACTCAAATAGCAAAAGATAATATATTTATTTATACATATTTATAGTATATTGTACAAAATAAAGTGAGCAAGAGCAGAAAAAGAGGTAAATGATATCTTTGAAAAGTTGATGAAAAAGGAAATATAAATTGCCTAAGCATATTAAAGCTGCATAATTTCATTTAAAAGAAATAAAAATTAAAACATTGATATATTTTGCCTAGGAGTGCTAAAGATCAAAACATATTGGCTGGTTTATAGGGAGATGGGCACTTTCATACACTGTAATTGGATAGAATCTCTGTGGAAGACATTCCCTCACACTCGGTTAACCTTCTCTATCACCAGTGAGTGGGATGATGTCAACCTCCTCAGTACGCTTCTCTGTAAACATACAACAGATACATGTCTGTTTATAAAGGGAGTTTAATGAAACCACCATCTAAACTCAGTTTAAAGAAAAAGTCCATTGAGTCTCTACGATGGAGAAACTCTGAGCACTGAGCCTCATCAACAACACTTTCACAGTTTAGAAATGAAAGGATGCAGAAATATGGGATTAAAGTTAATGATAGTTTAGGATCTGCTAGGGGTGTATTTTTTAGTAGCAAAAACATTCCTGGGTTCTTGAAATCAGGAAAAATATTCAGTGAATGGCAAAAAAGGGACAGAAGAAAAATCTGCTTTATCAACAAACTAGTCCAAAGAGATTAATGTGAGATCCTAAGTACCCTAAGAACAAAGTGTGAAAGATTTTTGAAGTTCCTTGGTGTCCCTTAGAGACAGACCAGGAGAGAGCACAAGGAGAAAGGAATTAGCAATCTTCTTTGCTTCCAGGGTCCATTCTTGTCTTAACAGCATTAACCAATATTCAGCAGAAGTGATACTATTAAAATTCTTTTTTATGTGTGAAATGGATTTAGGAGTTCACTAAGCTGAAAAGTATCTCTGGTTTTAAAAATGCCAACAGTGCAATCCAAATGATTAGAATTTTGGAAAGTAACCTTTGAAGACAGAAGATTGAAAGTGGTCTGTAAATTTAAGGATGTCAGTGGCTAATTCTCATCTTTCTACAATGAAAACTCATCAATGACAAGTTTGTCCTCACGCTGTTGGACTCACTTCTTGACAGAAATAGAAAGTTGACTGTAAATCAGAACATGGTAGGGGTGAAAGAGATCTTGTTCTAATTTCCTAAAAGTACCGACAAGGAAAAAGATCCAGAGATGTGTCTACAATGACCCACGTGGACCTAGATCTACTTGATCTTGTACTTATTTTTGTCTTTAAATATTTTAAAAGACACTGATGATCTCTAATCTTGAATGGATCCCAAGGCTATAAAGGCAGAGGGTTTATGTAGAGAAGAGTTTGTTGTGTCATGGATTGAATTCCTTTGCAAGTGCAGTGAATTTGTTGTGTGTATTTGTGAGTCTGTGGGAGAAACGGTATTTATGATGCTTAGGAGGTAGTCACTGCAATATCATGCCAAATACTGGGCCACTCCCTAAACTGAATTGTTTCCAATCACTTCCAAATTCTGTGACAAAAATCAAAGGTTCTGAAAGCTAAGAAACAAATCCGCTCTAGCTATTATGTGCTTAACTGTTTGTGCCCTATGGGCCAATCTCAAGGGCTGAATTTTCTTATCTGGGAAATGGGACCAGGGACTTCAACTCAGATTGACTTGGATGTTCTCAGACATACATAAAATGAATAACACTAAAATTCTTAGCATATAAATATTGCTGTAAATAGTAATGTCTATAAAAATAGTTACAGATAGGTATTAATGGGACAATTAATAATTGTGCTATTTTAATAGTCATTGTTTCCATATGATTGTTTCAAATCTCCAAACTTCTGAACATCTTAAACTGAAGGCATAGAGAAATTTAAATAGTACAAAATGCTAGCATAATAATATGGTACTTGTGGTCATATTTGCAAACATTCCTAAACCCCTGGTTAGCAGTATAAATTCTTATCTTTTGCCTAGGAAGTAAATTCATTCCTACAGTAATGACTTCAGAACCTAAGATTTCACCAGAATGAAATCTAATAGCATCGAGAGTACGTAGCACTTCGTTAAACAGAGTATTCCCTAAACTCAAGGCACCTAAAAGTTCAATTCAGGAGAATGAGAGGGTGGAGAGGGAGAAGGATTATGAATAAGAAGTGTTTCAGTAAGAACTGAACTTCTCTTTGAAGAAGCAAGGCCCTAATTTCTAGAATACTGCAAGCAAGGGATCAAAGGTTTTTGGAAGTTTTTCTGGAGGAAACACAAAGTCAAGAAAGAAAACTTCTAAGGATAAGCAAAGGATTGGAACACCCCTTTCCCTCCCTAAACCGAGGACGCGTTTTAGATTCAGCTGTGCTAAGACATCTTCCTATAAAACAAAGCCAAGACGTAAATGGAAGAGTATCAGAGGTGTGGCATCTTTTGGGATGAGGCTCAAGTTTAAACTCCGCTTTAGAAACAGCAGTCCCGGCTCAGAGCTCGGAAAGGAAGGTCTAGGAGAAGCCTTCAGCCAGGTCTTCTCGCAGGAAGGTCGGCGCTGAGGTTGGAACCGGCCCTGGAGCACCAGAGCCCTGGGGGTGAAGACAGCTGGGCTGTAGGGCCGGCACAGTCTGGGGGTACGCCTCCATCTCAGCCACTCTTCAGTTTAGCTACCTCCTCCAGGAAAGCGCAGAGGGGACTCGCCTGGGGGTAGGCTCTCTGGAGGCTGTCAGCGCTCTTTAGGACCTCAGGGAAACCGAGAGATTCTGGCTTTAGGACCCAGGAACTCCAAGGCAGCCCTGACTTAGTTGCCTTGGACCACAGCACCACCTACTTATAGAAGCATCCCGAGCCTGGGCCCGGCTGCATCTCCATCGGAAAGTGCGCTCGCCATCCCTTCGCCCTCCCAGGAGCGTTCTGTCTCCCACAGCTCGAAAGGGAGAAACCTTAGCTGAAAAGTGGCTGTGGAGAGAGCTCTGGACACCGCACAATTGGATACGGATCCAGAGAGTGAGAGCGGGCGTGCCCCTCGCCTGAGGATCGCACTCACCGGCGGGGACGCAGCATCCCAGAGGCTGCGGTCCCGCCCGCCCAGCCGCGCTCCTGCTAGGCGCGGTCAATCCGGAGGAACCTCCGCGCGCTTCGAACCCACCGCGGCCGCCCGCACCCCAGAGCTGCCACGCGCTCCCTGTGGGTCTCGGCAAACTTTTCCCCAGTCCACGTGCTAGCGAGGTGTCTCGCTTCCCGATCCCGGGATGGAGCGCCGCGCCTAGGCACGTCGCGCAGCCTGAGACGTGAGTGCTCACGGTAGGCGACCCACGCCCGCCGCCGTGGCCACAGCGCCTGGGTACCCCACTGCGGGGGCAAAGGGCCTAAGAGCGCGCCTTCAACCCTGCACCCTCGGGGACCGTGGAGCTCTTTTCTTTTCCCGAAGCGCCCGCGCCACGTCCCTTCCCCGGGGTCGGAGCCTGTAGGTCCGCAGAGGTTGCTAATTCACTGATTGTAATCACCTTGGTCTCCAAGTTGCCTGCAGCTGTGCGCTCCGGGTTAAGCCGCTCCGCGGCTCGCGCCAGGCAGTGAGTTCGCTTTCCCCCTCCCTTCCCTTCTTAAATTGGGACGCGTGAAGAGGCAGCTGCCTCCCTGGGCCTCGCTCCACCGGGCTTTTCCTCCTCGTCTCTCAGGTTCAAGGCGGAGAGATGCCAAACTGACCCGCGCGGCTCCCTGGCTAGTGGAGGCTGCCCCCCTCGGCGTCTTCCCCAGCAGCGCGGTCTGCGCCGGCTCTCGGATGAGCCCTCCAGTTCCCCTACTTTGAGAGGCGTCTCTCCCCCGCCCGACCGCCCAGATGCAGTTTCGTCTCTTCTCCTTTGCCCTCATCATCCTGAACTGTATGGATTACAGCCACTGCCAAGGCAATCGCTGGAGACGCAGTAAGAGAGGTGGGTTCTACTCTGCTGGAGTCGCGTGGGGTTGGGGGCGCCGGCGGCGGCACTCGCACCCGGGCTCAGGTGGGCAGGGCTGTGCGCTCCACCCAGCCTTTGGGCTCCTCACTTCCCAGGCCCCTGGGCGCTGCCGAGCAAGAGCTCGGTCTTTTCTGTCCTCCGGAGGCGCGGCGAGCCGGGTGAGCCGGGCTTCCTGCGGGCGCTCCGGGCTGAGAGGTGCGCTCCGCACCCACGTTAGCTGTCGAGCTTCTACTTCTGAACTCTTCGCTTTAGGTCTCTCTTTCTCTCTCTCTTTTTTTAATCTGGCATCCTTTTTTTTTCTTGTTATTTTGTCTTTTTCTCTTTTTAGTCCTCTCAACTATCTCCCCTGCTCTCATTTTTCTCTATCTTCGCCACCCACGTGCGCCCCAAACCCTGTTCCAAATGGTTTTCGACACGGCCTACCTACAACCGTGTGTGTGTGTGTCTGTGCTGTGTCTGTGTGTCTGTGCTGTGTCTGTGCGCGCGCGTGGGCCAGAAAGCGCGAGCGAGAGGGCTGGGGAGGGGTACCAAGTCGCTGTGGAGGATCTGCATTTCCAGGAAAAGAGCAATACTGTCTTCCTCTGGACCTTAAGACGAGGTGGAAGGACTCACTGAACTTGGTACACTGAGCAGCAACTCGTGCGCAGGTTGTTTTGGGGGGACGCTCGCTGGCAGAATGATATTTTGGGGACAGGCCCGAGTTTGCCCTCTGCGTTTACTTCCCTCACAAGCAGCTATTTCTGAGGTTCCTGGCCTCAGTGACACTCACTTGTGGCTTTTTAGCCGCTGCTTCCTCTCCATCACCTGTGTGCGCTGCCGGAAGGCCAGTGGAAGCCTCCAGACGGCTTCAGGGAGCTAGCTTCCCCGAAGATTTAGTGCGCCCGTGTTTGAGTCCTGCTACGGCCGCAGCTAATCTAACTTCATTTTAGGGGAAGGGCTGCTAAACACAATTAAGTCTCCTGAAGGATTTAAACACAAACCACAACACTCCCACCGCCAACACACACGCTCACTTTGCACTACTGCCCCGCAGAAGGTGGACAGCAGCTCCCCAGAGCTTTCCATCTTGGTCTAGCAATTTGGACTCTTGCGCAGTTAGAATTTGTCCTGAGGTTGACAGATTTGGATTTTTCTGGAATGTGAACGTCTCGCTCGACCTGTGATGTGGGTTGTTTCTGACTCGTTTTATGGAATCTCCAGTCTTGCATCCAGATTTTGGAGAGAGCTTTTTGCGCCCTTATTTTTTCAAAGCTTTTTAGGACGTCGTTAAGCTGTTCTCACCTACCCGCAGGGCTGAAGGTTGGCCGGCCTGAGGGCAGAGCCCAGGACAGCTGGTCGTGTGCGATTTCCGCCGCCTCCGCTCTGCAATTGACACCATGGAGCTGTGCTTAAAAAGGACACCCCTTTCTCCAGCCCCCATTTCTCTTATTCTTGGTCTCTCATTTCTGACATTTCGAAAATGCTTATCTTCACAAGTTGTTCTGAATAAATACATTAGGGAGGAATTTCTTCCCAGAGGCTGTGAAAGTTTAATATTGTTATGTCTTGCAAAAGTCCCTTTCCATCTCCTTCACCTCCCTTTTCCTTTCTCCATCCCAGTATTTTCTTTCCAGGTATCACTTGGTAGAGCTGATAGGTTTTGATTACACTGTGGTCAAAGTGTTTGGAGAGATTCCCCCCACCCTCTTCCTTATAAATAGAGGTTACAGTCTATTTGATTGAAAAGACTAACGTTCAACATACAGAGAGAGCTAAAACCCTTCGCCAGATTGTTGTTTGTTAAATGACTTGCTAATTCAGCGATGTCTTTCTGATTCACACTGCTTGTTGCATTGTGGTTGAGTGGGGAGGAATTGAGCTTGTTCTTTAGTAGAACTTAACACATAGATGCTCTTTGGTGGAGCATGGCTTTACAGCACCCCTGCGGCCAGAAGCGATACTGCATGCTTTTATCTGCAGTGCCATCTCCAAAGTTCTGCCCATGCCTCCGTAAGTATCTGATGCAAAACCTATTTGTTTCAAAGCTGCTTTAGCAAAATCTCATGGCAATTACAGCTACATCCCCAAGTGCTGACCTTTAGAAACCCAATTCTAAAGTGTGCAACTTTTGCCACTGTAGTAACTTTTGCCAGACAAACCGTTCAGTTTAATAAAATTCGAATGCTTTCAAACTACATATAAACTAGTAAGGTTGTAAAGGAAAAAAAAAAATCAAAGTGTGTGTGTTTCCCTTAACAGATGTCCCTTCCCAAACCTCAAGCTGCTGGCTAAAATAACTTCGGTCCTTAAAAGTGACCACACTATCTGTGCCAACAAAAGGCATACTGTGTTTTTAATTAAAAGTGGAACTACTTAAAGGGCTGGCTAGACAGTGTAGGGTGATAGTAGCTTTTCTGCTTTGCAAGGAAGCTTAAGGATTGCATTGTGAGAGTACTGAAATGAATAGAGATCTAACTCAGGTTGTGTGAATTGTCCCTCTTCACAGGCTTAAGCTGGTTTTAATTGATCTCATGTCCGCTGATTGATCATACACCAATTGTTGCGCATACCAAACAATTGGCTTTCCCAAAGGAGATTGATTTAAATTAGTTCCTTGGTGAATGCTTGAGTACTAGCCAAATCATGTCAGTAGTGACAGCTGACATGCTGGAGCCTATTGTGGTACCAACATTTCCCCCTTTCCCTTTGTTTTGGATGGTGGCAGTTAAGTATTACTTTCTAGGAAGAAAAGTGATTAGTACCGTAAAAAAAAGGTGCTGTGGCTTAGAAGATCAGTTATTTTCTTGACTTTGTGCTGTGATGTCGGCAGCAGTGATATCAGGATTGGTTAGGCTAATGCCTGGGATCTGATTCTTTTCCTTTTTTTCATATTCCATCTGCAAATAACAAACCTTCACTGTGGAGCATTCTCAGAGCTCCTTTGGCATGATGTTTAGTCTGCTCTATGATCTCAGATGCTCTATAATATCATTTTCTTAATGAAATAAAATTCTTGGCAGAGATCAGATAATTTAGTCGGTTAAAATCAATTGCATCCAGTCTAGAATAGAGAGCAAATATATCATTTAACTCTATGCTTTATTTCAAAATATGGCCAGAGGATGAGAGACCAGAATATCAGATAAAACTTGAGACCATCATAAACAACACTAGCCACCTACGAGTCTTTTGTCTGCTCATTTAGAAAACAAAACCAGACAATAGAAATGCATTTGATAGTGACTGCAGGGGCCTGGCAGCAATATATTTGAAAGTAAGGCACGAACACAATAGTGTGAATGGATTTCTTATAGAGGGGAGACACATGCCAATGTTTTGAAAAGCTGATTGACAACCCGTGTTTTGTCTACGTGGTAACAGTCGCAACGCATTGGCCCTCTCACTCTCCAGTCCCTTTTGAAAATGTAGTCATTATTAGCTACTGTTAACCCCTATAGCCTGAATCTGTCTTGGGCCCTCTTATGATTTATTTGCGTGGTAAACTGGGTTATTCAATTTGTTTTATTTGGGGGGTTGGTTGTAAGTCACATTTCAGGCTGAATTACTGAAAAGTGGATAGATATCATGACTTTATTACGGTATTCCTAGGATTTCTTGAGTTTAGAATGTAGCGATTTCATTTTATATGTCTTTTGTCCCAGTGATTTTTACGGGTCACAAATTTACCAAGGATTTGTGGAAACTTCATGAAACTCTTAAAAGCAGCAAGGCTTCCAGACATGTAATTGTGTTTCTGGTGGTCTGATGGTAGGGGGCGCGATATGACAAGTGTTTCCTGCTGTAGCCTTTTCCCTACTGAAGCTTCAGCTTCTCCCTCCATAACTGCATTTTCCTATGATTAGACTTGGCTTCTTCCATGAAACAAATGTTTATCACAAATAGTGTGGTATGTTTCTGGCAACTTTGGTTTTTTAAAAAAAAGACATGTTTTCTCTTAAAACTTGTAGCGCTGAATTAATTTGTATTTTTAAAAATTGAATGAAAAGATGTGGAGATATTTACAAGTTTCACAAGTACTTTTAATGATAGCTTATTTCTCACAGTATTCTTTGAAAATAAAAATGGCACATGGAACATATTAACCTACTCTTAAAAGCTTCAAAATACATTTTGTATGCTTGCTTTTTTAAGTTCCAGAGTGTTTCAGAAAAGCTCGGTGTGATGTTTAACTTTGTAGCATAAATACATTCTTTCTTTTCTTCTGTTGTTAATGGGGTTTTCTTTCAACATAATTCTGAGTTTTTCTGGCTAGTATCTTACCAATGCACAGAGGTTAGAAAGTTGCCATGTCCCAGCCAACATCTTACTCTGCTCCTGAAATTTGGAAGTGATTAAGAATAGGTGACATTCATCAGGCCTCCACTTAATTCTGGCTTTGTTAACTGTTGATAAATTCAGCTTGGATAGAATCCAATGTTTGCAGAAATCACAAGTTAGAAATGACACTTCTAATTTCTTAATGAACAACCACCTCTTGATTTATTCAGCGACTAACTGGCCAGTTTATAGATTGTCCCGGCCACTTTTTATCCCTTTGCTCCCAACTGACTGCCGTTTGAACCTTTTTTTTTTTTTTTTTTCTGGAAATAAGCACTTTTACACCTCTCAAATTCAGGAAATAGATGACAGACAAGTCACTCAACATAATATTTCAGAACCACATGCTAAAAGGAGGTAGTAAGCTCAAAATATTCTTTTTTCAAAATGTTGTGATGTTCGTTCTCTTCCCCTTCCATTATCTGCCACAGTCAAGGACTGACCATTAGATAGTGTTGCATGTCATATTGGTAAGTTTTCACATTTTGAACTGGAGTGCATATGAAAGGCACTAATTAATAAAGTACATAAATAAAGTATAATCGTATATGATAGGGAAGGCATATCTATTACATGCTTATACGTGTGTGTATATGTAGGTGTGTGTGGAGGGGGACAGTATGACTGTGGATGGTTGGCTTTTTGTAACTAAAAAGGACTTTTGCTCATCTTCCCTGTTTTCCATCTTGTTCTCGGGAACAGGACAAGGGTCAGAGGAAAGCTGTAGGTGAGGGGTTGAGGACTAGGAGAGGGAATGGGTAAGGACACAGTGTTCTAATACTTTCCAAGCCCCACCCCTCCCCTGTCTTTCTCACCTTTAGGACTTTTCTGTATGAGCAGCCCTCTTTTCAAGCATGCTGCTATCCCTCTTGTCCTGAAATTTCCTTCTTTCTTGTATTTCTTTCCAGTCTTTTGCTTCACTTCAGCCCTTCTCTTGCCTTGCCTTATGAGCCTCTTTCATTCACTCACTCTTCAATCTGTCACAACCTGGCTTCTACCTCTGTTTTATGGGAAGGATTTTCTTAGTGGTCATCCATGCTCAATACTCACCTCAACGCCAACCCCGCCTATGTCATTCCGGTCCCCTCCCGTCACTAAGATGATCACTCCTTTCCAAGGTTTATTTTTTTCTCTTAGTGACACGGCTCTCTAGTTTTGCCTCCCATATTCTTGCATTTTCCTTCTTTGGTGGTCTCATTCACAGTCGGAGTATGCTAGTATTTCCTTACTTTTCTTCTTTCCCTTGGAGGATTTTATCCATCCCTGTATGTTCAACTGCTGTTCCCATGTAAAGTCCTTTAGCTCTATCCCCCATTTTTTTTGAGCTTCAGGTTATATTACTTTCTGATTTCCCAGCTACTGCTATATGGATAGATACTTCACACACCCTCATATGTGGATAAATATTCCATTCCATGCACACTAAACTTGACAACGCATCCCTTCTTCTATCGGTTCAGTTCAGTTGCTCAGTCGTGTCCGACTCTTTGCAACCGCATGAATCGCAGCACGCCAGGCCTCCCTGTCCATCACCAACTCCCGGAGTTCACTCAGACTCATGTCCATCAAGTCAGTGATGCCATCCAGCCATTTCATGCTCTCTCCCAAATATGTTCCTCTGCTTGTGTTCCTTTTCCTGTTCATGGGTCTCTGTGTGTCAAGGCTGGAAGCCTCACTAGAGTCTTTGGCTTTCCCGTTGTCTCTGTGATTGGTTTATTCAGTCTTAGGAGGCATCAGAAATGTTGCTTGTATCTACCCCATACTTTCCATTCCCAAAGGTATTTCCTAGTTCAGATCCTCACTCCACTCCTCATCTCTCATCATCCACTTCCTCCTCACTCCATCCTTTACAATGCTGCCACATTGAATTTTTCTCAATGTGATCCACAGATCTGAGCATGTTACTTCTTTGCTAATAAACCTCAAACCTCCTAGGTCTCCCTATTGACTTAAGAATAAGTTCCAGCTTCTTTCACTTTACATTCAAGGGCACTCCACCATCTGATCACAGCCTTTTTCTAATCTTCCACTGCCATGAAGGTACTGTATGCTCAAGCTATGCTAAATTATTTCATTTTCAACCATACCATTGTGTTTTCATGCTTTTGTGTTGTTGAGTATGTGGTGGTGGCCAGCTAAATAAAATGTCGCTGAAGCCTTCCTGAAATTTTCCCTAAAAGCTTGCTTAGCTTTTCATGCTACTCCTAAGGGACTCTCATTTTACCTTTATTCTGGTTATTTTGCCATATGTCATCTTTTCTATATATTGAGCTCCTCTAGGGCAGAACTTTGGCATATTCATCTTCAGTTCAGTTCAGTCGCTCCGTTGTGCCCACCTCTTTGCGACCCCATGAATCGCAGCACGCCAGGCCTCCCTGTCCATCACCAACTCCCGGAGTTCACTCAGACTCACGTCCATTGAGTCAGTGATGCCATCCAGCCATCTCACCCTCTGTCGTCCCCTTCTCCTCCTGCCCCCAATCCCTCCCAGCATCAGGGTCTTTTCTAGTGAGTCAACTCTTCACATGAGGTGATTTTGGAGCCCCCCAAAATAAAGTCTGACACTGTTTCCACTGTTTCCCCATCTATTTCTCGTGAAGTGATGGGACCAGATGCCATGATCTTCGTTTTCTGAATGTTGAGCTTTAAGCCAACTTTTCACTCTCCTCTTTCACTTTCATCAAGAGGCTTTTTAGCTCCTCTTCGCTTTCTGCCATAAAGGTGGTGTCATCTGCTCAAACCAGGCCAAACAGAGTGCTTCCTCCACAAGTTGTGCCTGAACAAAAATGTCTGAGATTTTGTTTGCTCTTAAATAATGCTAATGATTTAATGAGAAATGTTTTTCTTTTTTGGGGGGGCGTCAACTTTCAACTTTTTATTTTGTATTGGGTACAGCTGATTAACAATGTTGTGATAGTTTCAGGTGAACAATGAAGGGACTCAGCCACACATATACACATGTCCATTCTCCCCCAGCTCCCCACCATCCAGGCTGCCGCGTGACATTGAGCAGAGTTACCTGAACTTTACAGTAGGTCCTTGTTGGTAATCCATTTAAAGTATAGCAGTGTGTATATGTCCATCCCAGACTCCCTAACTGTCCCTTCCCCCAAGAAACTGTACTTTCGTTCTCTAAGTCTGTGAATCTCTTTGTTTTATAAGTTCATTTGTGTCATTTCTTCTTAGATTCCACATATAAGAGGTTTTATGCAATGTGTCTCCTCCTCTGTCTTTTTAACTCAGGATGACAATCTCTAGATCCATCCATGTTGCAGCAAAC
Source organism: Aepyceros melampus (assembly GCA_006408695.1). Classification (NCBI taxonomy): domain Eukaryota; kingdom Metazoa; phylum Chordata; class Mammalia; order Artiodactyla; family Bovidae; genus Aepyceros; species Aepyceros melampus. The sequence continues at coordinate 200,448 of SJXQ01002460.1, read as the reverse complement.
GGCATTAGAAATTTTTTTCTTTTAAATTCAAAGTTCTTTGCACATAGTTGAAGTCTGAATGAATAATTAGATAATATCATTTCATTATTTACTGTTCTTCTTTAGAGTTTAAAGATAAGCAGTGCTGGCATATGAAAGCATCCCCAGCCTGGCCTTATTCTGAAGCCTCTGATGGTCCTCAGCATTTCACAGAATACACGAGTGCCCTTGTGTGTTCTCCTATACCTGTTTATTATGTGGATGATAGAGGATGAGTTGGGGCAGGGGAGGGAAAACTGGGAGTAACCTGTATCTAAATATACTTCTAGAAAAACAAACAAAAAAACAAATAAAAATTATAAATAAAAATACTTCTAAAGAGGGCCAAAAGGAGTTTTCATGTCCAAACTCTTTGTCTGTTGAATAATTATTTAGACCAAAAAGAAAGTAGTTTTTATCTTCTTAAAAGGCAATCATATTAATAACATAAATTAGTGCAGGCAGACATTCAATCTTATGACTTCAGAGTAATATAGCTATGTACGCATACCTATGAGGGACAGGTGTGTGTGTGTGTATCACAAATTTCGGTGTAGATATGAATACTACTACATAGTTTCTGTCCAGTGCCTACCAGGAGAACACAGATATTTTGCTGCCGTTTGAAAGAAGGGAGACTGGCTTGGCTAATGAAGAAGCTGAGGTGCTTACTGAAATGTGTTATTTAAAAAACCAATAGTTAAGTGGAAGAGAGCTAGAACTAGAACCCAGCCCTCCTGAACTCACTGACTTTTCTTGAACAAAGTACACTTTCAACATTAGCATTCATTTTAAAAGAAGGAATCACTTTTGAAGTAATTCAGATGTTTTTTGGACCCAGAGTTTCACTGAGCCTCGGAACTTGCTGCAACTCAATAATGCTAACATAACTAGTGTTAAGGAACTTGAAACTGAGGTTTAGGACTGCAAAAGACCCTGATGCTGGGAAAGATTGAAAGCAGGAGGAGAAGGGGACAACAGAGGATGAGATTGCTGGATGGCATCACCTATTCAATGGACATGAGTTTGAGCAAGCTCCAGGAGATAGTGAAGGACAGGGAGGCCTGGTAGGCTGCAGTCCATGGGGTCACTAAGAGTCGGACACGACTGAGCGACTTCACTTTCACTTTTCACTTTCATGCATTGGAGAAGGAAATGGCAACCCACTCCAGTGTTCTTGCCTGGAGAATCCCAGGGACAGGGGAGCCTGCCGGGCTGCTGTCTATGGGGTCGCACAGAGTTGGACACGACTGAAGCAACTTAGCAGCAGCAGCAGCAGTAGCTAGAACAATTATGTGCGTGTCTCTGAGGGTGCGCTTATGCATTTGTATATAAATATGTGTGTTGTAAGGGTGTGTGTGTGTATGTGTATATATATAATATGTGCATATATTTTATACATAATATTTATATCATGAAACCATCGTATGACCAGAATAGCCAATCAAAGTTAGAGGAAAGCTAGTAAGTGTTAGTTTTACTCTTAAAATGTCAAGAATCTATAATTCTAGGTAGTTCTTCACCTTATCTAGTCATTTTGGGGAAAACCTTTACAATTTACTTAAAGCCATTTGATTTTTTCATCACTTGCTGAAAGATACTAAAAGCACTTATAAAACAACTGGCTCTGCACATTTCTTTTGAGCAGAGCTTCTTAACTTGGGGTCCAGAGATGGGGCCAGGGATTTTGTGAGTCTCCAAATATTTTCTTTCTTTCTTTCTTTTTTTTTTTGAGTGTAAAGAGAGATTCTAGAGCTTTCACTGCAGTCTTAAAGTGGCCATGGTTATCTTTCCTTAAAGCATTTAAGAAGCATTGGTTAAAGAAATAGAAGGTAGACCGTATTAATGAATATGATGCCAGTTGGCTGCTTCATATTCACATAGACATTTGCTTCCTAAAAGTTTATTTTCAGTGTGTGGGTTTCCAGCCATTTGCCATGTGTGTACTTCATAATATGAGGACACATTGGAAACACTACCTCCAAGACTTACTTCAGCAAGTAATTACTTGGCTAATAATCCCTTTCTCAAAGGCAGTAGTTGTTATATTGTCTCTATTCCCTAAAAAGTTTATAAAAGTACAAAATAAACAAAATAAGGGGCTCTGTTAAAACGTCTCGTATGGTCTAATTTTTATCTCGTTAACTAAACAGTAATATAAAGGTTTAGAAATCAGTGTTGCAATTTTCCAGCTGATGATGTGCAGTGCTGGCATTGATGGGATTTGTATGTATCACGCTGCCAGTTCAGAGACCGGTCAGAACCAGGCAGAGCACTCTTGACTTCTGACCACGCACGCTTTTACTAGATTGTTGCTGCTGGGTCACTTAGGATTTGCCTACTCTGATGGCCTTAGTCTTACCTATATCGATGGACTGAGCGATCCAACCAGCCACCAGCTTTAAAAACAGACCGACAGAGGGCGACTTTGCATTCTTTTCCTCGTGCTTTGTTCTGGGAAGTTCTGTAGGTTTTGTGCTCGCCTTGCTCGCTCTGTCCAGTAGGTTCAGGTGGCAAACCTGTTCTACAATTTCCAGGAAGACTGATCCTGTGAATAACTTGACTTCCTCATGGAGAGGACGGGGAAAAGAATCATAAAGAGAGCTTTCAGGTTTACTGAAATGTGTGGTTTTGGTCCCTAGACTCCTTATGACAAGACCTTCTCACCAAAAGGCAAACTTAACCAACCTCACAATTTTAATAACTGTGAGGCAGATATTAAGCCTAGAGATCGTCTTAACCCGGAAGTGCATTACAGCTTCTGTAGCTACTTTGGAAAACATTAGTTTTTCTTTTTTTAAAAAGAAGGTTTACCATAAGCTACATGCCTGAAAGTGTAAGCAGTTGGTAAAATTTGGAGTTGACCAAACGACTTCAAGTTAATACTTCTCAACTGTTTGTCAAATTCTGTAATCTTTATGTAGAGACCCATTTCATTCAACAGATCTCTCACATTGTAACCCTTTGAAAATGGTAAAAATTGTCCAATCTTATCTTGAAAATCCAAAGTTTAATTTTTTTTAGGTTCTCTTTGCCTTCATGTAATAAAGTCTGATAGAGAACTTAATTCTGTCCCCGTGATGTTGATCACCTTCCATTTAGTATTTTTTCTTTTTGTAAGCTATTTCATTTTGTAATGCCTTTTTCTTGTAGTTAAAAGCTAACTTTTGAAATTCCCTGGCAGTCCAGTTGTTAGGGCTAGGAGACTAATTTGAAAAACCAAATGTTGTTTGATAGTGGACAGCGGTGGTTCCCAGAAGCATGATTAGTGGGTTGAGGTTAGTTTGGCTGTGGAGCGTCAGTAAGTCATGTAGTGACTGATGTGATTCTTGACCGAATCTGTCAATTATGAAAGATTTCTCTGTCCCTTCTTTAAATAATACTATCCCGAAAATTGATTTAGGGCTGAGCAACTGTCCCTTGAAAATTGATTGTTTAAAGTTATGATTTTGTACAATTTAATTGTTCTTATGTAGAAGTGAAAGTAACTAGTTCTTCGCAGCTGCTGTGGGTGATCTCAATGTGATTTTGCCTTGAAAGTGACTCAACGTAAGTAAGTAATAACTGTTCTAAAGGCTTTGGCAAGCTTGGAGTTGTCATCTTTTTTGTTGTTGTTGAATTCTGAGGGAGTTTGGAAGAAATGGGAGAGCCTGGACCTAGAGAGAGAAGGAAAGAGCAGAAATAGGATCAGTTCTTTCCAGGACTTGAGGCGTGTCTATACCAGGGCCTTCCTGCAAAGTGTGTTTCAATCCATTACCACTCTGTCAAATGTAATTTAAATAAAAAGATGTGATTAATTCTTTTGGGATTCAGGCAAAATGAAAGAGGCTCACAGGAAGGAAGAGTATGGCTTATATTTAAGAAACTATCCATTCATGTAAAAGACCCCTTCTTGATGCCCTGAATCATTGGAAATTGCCCTTCTCCAACAGTAGAGCATATCTCTTAAGGGTGTTGTAAAAACAGTGGCTGTACTGATTGTAGAGAAATATTGGAGGGCCACTTAACACTGTAAGAGCCACGATGAGCACACTTGTAATGCATCTGATGTCTAAGAGGTGTGTAAATAGAAATTTATGCTGGCAATTATTTGGACTCAAATTATTATAAGACCTAACTGTGTCCTTCCTAAATAGAGGACACTAAACAAAATTCTTTAGATTCTGCATCTCATTCCTCTGAGTTATGAGTCTAAGTTTCAATGATAAATATCATCCATGTTGAAGTTTAATCTGAATTCTCAAAAAGCAAAAAGATATTTCTCAATTGGTACATGATCATGATGTCAGTTTTGAGAACATTTCATTGTAAGAAAGTCAGATTTCAATGCAGCTATAACCAGCATGGGTTTTACCATACAAATACTTTGCTTTCTTTAATGGGGTGACTGGACTGGAAGATAAATAAGCATTTGACAAAAAATTTATTAATCATACTACTTTGCACTTATGAAAGCATAACAGGCTTAAAATTCTTTTGGAACACAGAAATGCATGCATATTATGCAATATTAAGATTATGTTACTTACTTGAATTACATTAGACAGACTGGTGAGTAACAGATTGATACACACTCTGGTACAATAAGGGACCTCTCTTCAGTCTTGTTTGGAACAATATTTTCTTAAGGATTTGGTTGAATACAGATGGCATGTCAACCACACTTTTGCATAATATGAAGTTGAAGAGGACATTAAATGTTGGTTGGTTACAAAAAGATCCTGATGGCTGGGAATAAATAGCAGGAGGAACTTATGAATAAAATATTTTTTAAAAAAATTAGCTGAATTTGGTCAGTTAATTTGGCTGAATCAGGTCTCAGCTGTGGTACTCGAGATCTTCAGTTTTTAGTTGTGGCATGCAGGATCTCAACTTAGGTTCAGCAGGTAGGATCTAGTTCCCTGAGAAGGGGTTCGAATCTGGGCTCCCTGCATTGGGAGCACAGTCTTAGCCACTGGACCACCAAGGAAGTCCCTGAATGAAATCTTAAGAAAAATACAGAGTTTAGATCTTAAGTTGAAGAAACCGACTATGGAAGAAAAGGATGTTGGAGAGAAGGGGTTATCATTCATTTTTGACTGATCCTGAGGCGACAGTGGGATATAGTAATGATATAGTTGCAAAAACGAGTTGGTTGCATTAAGAGAAATGTTTACCTACATTAAAGAACGAGGTAGGTGAAGGTCCTCAGCCCACACCAGTGTCCTTCTCTAGATGTCACTACTTTCAGAATTGGCAGCACACATTATAATACTGCATTAATTTCCTAGGGCTCCTGTAGCAAAGTACCACAAACTAGGTAACTTAAAAAGAAGCTAGAAGCACAGTATTAAGGTGTCAGCAGGTCTATGCCCACTTTGAGACTATAGGGGAGGACCCTTCCTTGCCTCTTCCAGCTCCCGGGAGCCTTAGATATTCCTTAGTTTGTGGCAGCCTAGCTCCAATCACTTCCTTCATCTTCACAAGGCTGTCATCACTCTGTGTTTGGTTTTCATCTCTTCTTACAACAATACCATTTATGTTGGAGGATACCCCATATTCGCTTAATTACAGTTGCAAAGATAATATTTCACATTCACGGGTACTAAGGTATATGACTTCAGCATATATTTTGGAGAGTACCACTCAACCAATAGATCTTAAACTGTGTCAGACCTTTTAGGTTCTTTAAATCCTCATTTTCAAAAGTCTGAAATAAGTATTATTAATTATACCATAACAATAGTATTAAAAGATATTGGCAATAGAAGTATAATATTAATAACCAGAGTTTAGACCACTGTATGTAGACTGTGTGCTACATGTAAAGCATGATATTAATGCCACCTCTGGACTTGTGCACACAGTGGCCCTGGGCGTGGGGATGCTTTAAACATGGTTTATAAAGGTATAGGTTTTGAAATGGGACCCGCAAATTCCTTTTTGCCGCTAAAATTCCACGAAATTGCATAAATCCATCTGAATGTGTTGATTTACATTTTCAGATAAATACATGAATCAAATTGACTTCTTGTTCAGCTAAAACTGAGAAAGAAAGTGAAAGTGAGGTCTCTCAGTCGTGTCTGACTCTTTGTGACCCCCTGGTAAGGCTCCTCCATCCATGGGGTTCTCCAGGCAAGAATACTGGAGTGGGTTGCCATTTCCTTCTCCAGGGGATCTTCCCAACCCAGGGATTGAACCCAGGTCTCCTGCACTGCACACAGATGCTTTTCCCTCTGAGCCACCACGGAAGCCAACAAAACCTGAGAATTCTGTTCAGCTGCCTTCTTTTTGAAGTTTACAGAACTCCAGGAGCTGTTAGCCTCTTATATGGAGTAATGTTTTCAATTACTCAAATATCAACATGGTCAACATGCTTCTGGTGTTAGAAGTACCTTAAATTAGTTCCCTCTGATTTTGAGTAGTATCTAATATTGGCACTACCTGGGAGCTTCCCAGGTGGCACTAGTGGTAAAGAACCTGCCTGCCAATGCGGGAGACACAAGAGATGAGGGTTCAGTCCCTGGATCGGGAGATCCCCTGGAACAGGAAGTGGCAACCACTCCAGTATTCTTGCCTGAGAAATCCCATGGCTAGAGGAGCCTGGTAGGTTACAGTCCATGGAGCTGCAAAGAGTGGGACATGACTGAGCAACTGAGCACCCACGGGAGCTGGATCTGTTCATACTCGTGTGCTCTGTATAAAAGGCTAGGAAGAACATACTTAAATGCTCTCACGTTTTGAATGTGATGAGTTTTAAATATACACAAAAGCAGAGAGGGTGGCATAATGACTGCCTGTCACCCAGGTTGAACAAATATTGAGATTTCATCACACTGGTTTCATCTATTCTTCATCTCCTTAAGATTTTATTGCTATATGTTATAAAGCAAATCTTAGATATTACACCATTTTACCTTATTTCTGAATGCATTTCTTACAAATATGAACATTTTCTTAGCAAACCATGATGTTATTAACATACTTGACTAAATTTCTTATTCCTTGGTAACACCTCATAATCAGAATGTCATCAAGCTGCATCAGTTGCCCCAGCAATGTCTTTATACAGCTGATATGCATGAATCAGCATTGACATAACACCCACTCACTGTACTTGCTATGTTCCTCAAGTTCCTTTGATTCTGAAGCAGTCTTTCTTCCCACTCAGTTTTCCATATCACTGACTTACTGAAAAGATCAGATCTGTTTTCTACAGAATATCTGACATTTCGGATTTTTCCTTTTGCGCCCTTGTGGGGGTAATTTGATATCCTTTATCTGCCATGTTTTTGTAATCTAGAAGTTCTCCTTGAAGGTTTAATTACAGTGAGGCTCAACTCTTTTGACTAGAATGCTTACAGCAGCTGCTGTGGACCTCATATTATAATGTGTCAGGAAGCACGCAACATCCCATTCTTAGTGATGCTAAGGTTAACCCGTAGGTTCATGTGGTAACAGCCCGATTCGTCCATACTGAGGTTCCTATTAACTCTTCATGTGATAGTTTCTCACATTGATCTTTGTGTGAATCGTCAATTCCTTTAGGGGTTGTAAATAACTTTTTTGTTTGTTTTCTACTTTCATTCCTTCCACAATCATTATGTGAAATTCAATAAAAAAGAACTGTTCCTTTTCAACCGTAATTATTTTGTTAACTATGAAACAATTCTTAGAGCAGGCAGTACTTAATTCTTCCTCTTTAATTACAGAGTAATGTTCAGAGTAAGGAGTTGATGCATGTTTGGCTGGCCAATGGGTCAGCTTTGATTTGTGTCAAGCCATGGCCTGTCAGATGGGGGAGGTGAAGTCTTCCAGTAGTTTCTGCTTACTGAAACATTAGTGCTGGATAACATTTTAAAAAAAGCACCTCTTTTTTGGCTTCTGCTAACAGGAATGAAATGCAAGCCTTCTGAAAACCTGAATTCTATTAGACATCTCCTGATAATGTTCTCTGTTAACAGCTTTGAGGGAAGGTAGTGAGTGAACCTACAGTAGCGTCAGCCTCATGTAATCGGACACTCATTGGGTGGAAAAACAGTACTTTATGCTGCTTAAACACTTGCTAGAAGGCTTAGGGAAGGGAGGAAGGAAAGTATTTGAGGAGATCAACTGGATATTGTAGAAGAGAAGTAATGTCACCTGAGAAGGATTAAAGTTTCCTCCAAGGTTGACCTGAATGGCTGCATGCCACTTAGAATGGGCGCCGCACACCCACCGGCGACTGTTTTAGCTGTGCAGTCTTTAACTTGAAGGTATGTGAAGGAAGGATCTAGAGACTGTCTTCAGCACTTAAGTGGCAGTAAAAGTTGTAGGAAAACAGTTCCTCCTACTTATTAGCTGCAGCTAGTTCTTGCTAATTACAGAACTCTTTCCTTTATCCATTTAAAAACCTAGCTCGTTGCTGTTAATTAAGTTACCATTGGTATCATTTTTGTATTACCTGTTGAAAAACAGTATAATATCTACATTTCCTAATTTTATTTAGTGAAATTGAAGATTTACTCCCACAAGTGTCTATTGGGAAGAGTAGATAAGAGCATGCTAAACAGTTTTTGAATATAAATATAAATACACTAGAGTGTGGCTCGCAAAACAACTTGGTAGGTATGTGGTTTTCTTAGAAGTAAAGTACCTTCACAGTGTTAAGAGAGAAGAAACTGTTATGAGCTGAAGAAATTCGTTATATTGCAAGTCAGGGAAACAGAACTGGGAAGGTGCCTCACTTCAATCTGTGTAAAGTAGGAAAAAATGAGCTATATTCACTAATTAGAGCTAGTAGTTCATGTCCCATTTTCTTCATTTAGATTTGAGATTTATTTTGGTACAAAATCCCCATCTTGAGATATTTAGGTGTTTTGTCTTGGAAGCAACTGGTAAAGACTTTATACTATGTTCATGTAAGTCATTCATTTAAAAACCACTAACTGCAGAGTTTATTATGAGTATAATTCTAACATTAATTTATTGATGGAAATATGGAAAATAGAGAATAAAATAAGGAAACAACGCTACCAGTCATCTTTCCACTTAGCAGTAATCACTGTTAACATTTTGATTTTTCTCCTTCAAGATATTTCCTCACCTTGTACATAAATAAAAGGTTTTCAAATTTAATACATCATCAAGTACACAGTCATAATTATTTTAATGATATGTTTATTTCATAAGTCATTGTTCATCATGACATTTTATTTATTTTTAAATTAATTAATTTTAATTGGAGGGTAATTACTTTACAATATTATGGTGGTTTTGCCATCATTGACATGAATCAGCCACAGGTGTACATGTGTCCCCCATCCTGAACCCACCTCCTGCCTCCCTCCCCACACCATCTCTCTGGGTTGTCCCAGAGAACGGGCTTTGGTTCATGCGTTGAACTTGCACTGGTCATCTGTTTTACATATGGTAATATACATGTTTCAATACTATTCCATCATGACATTTTAAAATACATTTCCTTATAATTAGACAGTTAAACAACTTAAATTTTGTGTTAGTAATGCTACTGTGAACATCTTTATACGTCTTTTTCTGCATCTTTTTTCCTTAGGAGTCATTCACACAATGAGATATAACAATTCTTTAACCATGACATTATTGAGCACCTACTATGTGCCGGTCACAGATCTTCGTGCTACATGTTATCTTGTTTAATCCTCAAATGACCTTGTGAGGTAGGCTCTATTTTTCTCTTCATTTTACAAAGGAAGAGTTGGAGGAACAGGGGAGTAAATAATTTGTCCAAAGTTACAGCAGTCATTAATAGAGCTGGCATCAGTCTAGGGATTTTGACTCAGCCATGCCCTTAACCGCAAGATGGAAAGGTGAAGCTTGTGATCTTATTGCCAGTCGTTCTCCAGGATATGATACAGATTCTTATTCTGTAGACGGGAGATGGTGTGCATCCTGCCTTGAGCCTTTGATACTCTATTTTTAAAAAACGTCTTGTTGGCAATACTGTAAAGCAATTATCCTTCAATTTAAAAATAATTAAAAAAAATCTTGTTGGATTACTCCTACAACTGAGAATAGAAAGAAACATCTCCCTTACTCTCAAGAAACTCACTATTTAGAATAGACAAAACATTTTCATTCCCCCTGGCTTCATAGAACATTAATATCCATGTAGTTGCATAAACTTTTATTTGCTTCTCGCGATACTTATGATTTCTTGACCCCTCTCCAGTCTATTTTGAATCCTTCTATATCTTTTGCTGCTTGTTAGACTCTCGCTCTTGTTATGTCACTTGCTATCACCATCTCTCTCCTGAACCACACGGGTGTCCTTCCAGTTCCTCTCCCAGTGATCCATTCTCCACAGGCAGTTGGAGCAATTGCTTGTAAAACAAAAGTTGGAGCATCTGATTCTGCCATAGAAATGCTTCAGTGCATTTCCGTTGTATTTGAAATAAAACCCAAATTCGACTCAGCCGGAAAGTCTATGTGTGAGCTGGTCACTTTTTATTTCTCCAGCTCTCCATTTGTTATCTCGGTCCTGTCGGACTCTTCCTGTTTCTCAGACAGCATCAACTGGTTCCTGACTCGGGACCTTGCATTTGCTGTGTACTCTGACTAACAAGTTCTTTTCTCATCCTCTTTGTGACAAATTCCTTTCCGTAACTGTTTCTAAAGCAGCGTGGTTATCTGTTTTCTGCAGTTAAACCATCAGGGCCAGGATACAGTGAGGCAAGAGGGGCACCCACAGCACAGATCCAAAGACTGTACTTGCCTGAGGCTGAGAGCGAGCGACTTTCAGCACCTCCTGCCAGAGCCTTGCTCACCTCACTTGAGTCCCAGCCCTACTCTATCAGCTATTTACTTCTTAAACACAGTAGAATTTTCTTTGCTCCTGTGGCAGCGAACACTACACATTCATCATTTCTGTTTCTTTTGTCTCTTGGGTGTAAGTAGCTAGACTATGTTTTCCAGCCTCCTTTGGAGTTGGGTGTGGCTGTGGCCTCGGTTTGTCCTGGAAAATGCGCAGAAGGAATGTTCATCCTGCCTCTGGACTTGTCCCCCACGCCTCTTGCCAGAGGGGCTGTCTCTCATCTTGAGTTGGCCACCTTGGTGCAGAGGACCCAGCCCCCTTCTCGGAGCCCCCAGGGGGTGGCGGGACCACCAGGTGCATGGAGCTTAGGTCCTTGAGTGACCCCCTGTGAGTCTCTCTACTGCACATCTGCTCCCGACCCCGTGTCAGCAAGAAACAAACTCCTTTTGTGTTAAAGCCACCAAGACTCTGACATTTGACACAACGTGGATGAATCTGGAGGGCATTATGCTAAGTGAAATAATCAGCCAGAGACCAAGACTGCCTGGTAGCAGTTATATGTGGAATCAAAAGAAAAAATCAGGTTCGTAGGAACAGAGTACAAGAGTGGATGCCAGGGGCTGAGGGGGTGGGGGAAATAGGGAGAGGTTGGTAAAGGGTTCAAACTTTCGGCTTTAAGATGAATAAGAGCTAGAGGGCTGGGATAGGGGAGGGGAGGGAGGCTCATAAGGAAGGGGATATGTGCCTAATTATGGATGATTTTGAGTTGTACTGCAGAAACCAACACAGCATTGTAAAACATTTTTTAAAAAGAATTAAATATAAAAAAAATGTTCTAAGGGGCTAATGTGTAATGTGACTATAGTTGGTACACTGTACTGTTACTGAGATTTGCTAGAACTTAGTCTCACCAAAAGAAAGTAAATGTGAGATGTGTAAATTAAATGTGTTAATTAACATGATTGAGGGAATCCTTTCACACTGTATACATATATCAAAACATCACATTGTATACTTTATATTACAAATTTGTCAATTATACTTTAAGCTGGAAAAAAAAAAAAAAAACCAAAAAAAAGGGAGGGGCTAGCATTTCTTTCCTTAACTGATACAAGCTCCCTTGCTCACTCCAGAGCTTTTGAAGCATGCTCCAAACTGTGGTGACCTTGTTCACATTGTATCAGTAGTACCCGGTACAGTGCTTAGGCTGTGGGTATCAAATGCTTTTTGAACAAATAAGTGCAGACCATCGATAGCAGTATACAAGAAATTCAGGACAGAATGCTGAAAGGAGAATACAGATGGGAAACATCTGGGTTCACAGGGGAAGGAATGGATGATGCTCTAGGAAGAGATCTCCTGGAATCTTAAACATAAGATTCACAATTTACAAAGTGGTCCTTGTATTTCTTAGTCATAGGGATTTTGGAAACTTAAATGTACAGCACAGTGCATTCACATAAAAAGTATAAAATTTAACAGCTTACTATATCTAATCATTTTTACATAAATATAATTTTTATATATTACATAATTTTTATTTCTTACTGATTATACCTGATGGCTCAGATGGTCAAGAATCTGCCTGCAATGCAGGAGACCTGGGTTTGATCCCTGGGTCAGGATGATCCCTGGAGAAGGGATTGGCTAGGCACTCCAGTATTCATGCCTGGAAAATCCCCTGGACAGAGAAGCCTGGTGGGATACAGTCCATGGGGTCGCAAAGAGTTAGGCATGACTGAGAAGCTAACACTTTGACTTTTTGTGCCCAATATATATTTGAACTTTCGGGAATTTAAAATGCAACAGAGAAGAAATGTCTGCTTTTATTACTGATACAGGGAAATTCCTTAATGTTAAAGGTTCAATAGATTATTTTGCTTGCCTTGTGAATAAACATCAGTTTAGGGTTAGGATCTGGTGGCATTCCTTGTAGAAATGTCTATAGGCTCTGGGGAAGGGCATTCTGTTGCATTGTACTATTGATAATGGGAAGGGTTTTTGGTCAAGATTAAGGGTTTCTTTAAACCCTTTTAAGAAGAGAATGTGTTTTTATTTTCTGGGAAGTCTTAAGACTGTGGATATGAAGGAGGACGGGTAAGAGGAGAGTGATGATTACTACTAATGAAGTTTCCAGGCAGGCGGTGGGGATGGAAGGAGTTTTGTACCACTCACTGTGGACACCTTTCCACCAAGAAGCCCACCCTGCGAGCCCCTGAGAACAGGATAAACTGATGGCAGTAGATGGCTCAGGATTTATGATCCATTAGAAGATTCTGGTATAAGGCTCTGTACCAGAGTTAAGACCATTGTTTCATTGCTAAGAAGTCATGTCTGACTCTTGTGACCCCATGGACTGTAGCCTGCCAGGTTTCTTTGTCCATGGGATTCTCCAGGCAAGAATACTGAAGTGGGTTACCATTTCCTTCTCTTAGGGGATCTTCCCAAGCCAGAGATTGAACCTGTCTGCATTGCAGGCAAATCTTTACTGCTGAGCCACTGGGGAAGCCCCTAATTAAAACTAAGCTATATAAAATCTGAGGCTTTTATTCCTACTTTTATTCTAAAGTCACTGGTAAGTCACACTCTCTGGTGGGAATGGCTGTGAAGGGCTCTCTGCCCTACCTGAATTAGCCCTGACAAGTAACTCTTCACTAGCTCTGCCACAAACTCTCTCTGTATGTAAGAGACAGACCTTAAATTTACCTTTTGACCAGACATCCTGCCTATTTAAAATACAAGATTTAGACTAAATAGTCCCCAGAATCTTTTCAACAATAAAATTCATTTTTCTGTTCTTCCTGTGGTCCAAATTTTTGCACTTGCAGTTCTTCCATTTCTTAATTACCTTGTAACATCAATCATATTTCATCTCTCTCTATCTCAGTATTGCTGTTTGTAAAGAGGAGGAAATGGAATTACCTAGCTGATGATTTTGCTGTAAGAATTAGAGGGTCCATGCTGAGCCCTTGGAGAAGAGCCTGGCAGTAAGCAGTGAGCCCTTGCTGCTGCTGGTTATGTTTTCTCCTTGCTTACTCAGTGTGTCTTTGCTTATACTTGCCCCCATCCTAGGTTTCTAACAAATTCTCCATTCATGGTTTTGAAAAACTCCCTGAAATGATGTCTTTAAAAAATTCATTCTAGATACTAAGAAAGAATTAATAAAATATCATTGGCTAGCTATGACCAAAAAATAAAATAATAAAAATTCATTCTAATGAATTTTCAAGGAATATATTCCTGTTGGAAGTTTGTTCAGAATCATAAATAAATTTAAATTTCTCAAAGGAAGGAGCTTTTTTTTTTAAACTGACAGATTTTGGTGAAGAACAGAAAATGTACCTGGCTTAGAGATACCAAATGTGAGCTAAAGTGCAAAGGTCACCTTTCAAAATGTAACGAGTTCAGAGAAACTCCTTAATCTAGAACCCTAAGTCAGCATGTGGTTTCTTTGCTGGCTTTCTGTATGATCTCGTTCCTGCTTGATCCAGTTTATATAAATAGTTTTTTCAATTTGAAAATGAGTCACATTTGAAATACTTCCCCAGCTGAAAAAGCTAAAATTTTCCTTCTTTATATTAACAGAACTGTTACTTTTTAAAAATCATACGTAAGCATGTACATTTTAACATGTACATTTAAAATCTTTTTTAACATGTTTTTTATTTTATGTACATTGTTTTAGTTTGATAAAGGTTACCAAAAAACTAAGGTGGAAATGCCCAAGGAAAATACTTACAGAAAAAAAATTTAATTGACTTAACCTTAGGTGTGTATGTAATTTTAAAAGCTTTTTGTTGAGACATAATTGACATGTGAGCAGTTGTACTTGGGGACAAGTATGTTGTGAAACCATCAAGGCCATAAAGATACATGTCATCTCCCAAAGTTCCCTCCCATCTCTATCTTATTATTATTTTGTGATAAGAGCACTTACATAAGATCTACCCTCTTAGTGAACTGCTAAGCATATAATGCAGGGCTGTTAGATATAAGCACTGTGCTAACCATAGGTTTCCGGAGCTTGCTGATGTGCCTGTGATTTGAATTCTCTGGAGACAGTTTAGTAGCAAACCACTGGCTTGAGTCAGGAGTCCTGGGTAGGAGTTCCAGTGCAGCGTCAGCTCTCAGCATGACTATAGTCCTTGAATCTTTTTGGGCCTTGTGTTCAAAGACTTGAGTTTGAGTTCGTGAATGTTCTTCCACCTGTTTTTTTTTTTAATTGGTTTGGTTGTTTGGTTGTTTGGTATACAATCTCTTCTCCCAAATTCTAGTCTGGAAACTTTTAAGATCTCTTATTTTTTTACCTTTGAATTTTGACTTTTATTTATTTTTTTTAAAGATAAATTTATTTATTTTAATTGGAGGTTAATTACAATATTGTATTGGTTTTGCCATACATCAGCATGAATCCGCCAGAGGGATGGTACGGGGAGGGAGGAGGGAAGGGGGTTCAGGACGGGGAACACATGTATACCTGTGGCGGATTCATGTTCTTGCACCTTTTGTCTCTAAGACTTAACTCCCTATTAAGATTTAACTCCCTGTCTGTCTTTATTTACTGTGATAATATTCAAATTTACTTAGTTCAGCTGTTCCACTTGTCCTTTCAAAAGTCCTAATAAGGGACTTCCCAAGCACTGGGGTGGGGGCAGCGCGAGGAGGTTGTCCAGTGGTTAAGACATTGCTTTTTCAGTGCAAGGGGTACAGATTTGACCCTGGTCATGGAGCTAAGATCCCACATGCCTCATGGCCCAAAAAACAAAACAGAAGCTATACTATAACAAATTCAATAAAGACTTTAAACATGGTCCACATTTTTAAAAATCTTTAAAAAAAATTTGAAAAGATATATTTAACATATTAAAAACAAATCCTGATGAGATCAGGACTCTTCTGTACCAGTCTTGAAACATTCATGTGTTTTCTCTGTGCATTGCTATCAATATTGACAGGGTTTCAGGCAGCTGCTGCTAAGTCACTTCAGTCGTGTCCGACTCTGTGCGACCCCATAGACGGCAGCCCACCAGGCTCCCCCGTCCCTGGGATTCTCCAGGCAAGAACACTGGAGTGGGTTGCCATTTCCTCCTCCAATGCATGAAAGTGAAAAGTGAAAGGGAAGTCGCTCAGTCGTGTCAGACCCTTAGCATGGACTGCAGCCTACGAGGCTCCTCCATCCATGAGATTTTCCAGGCAAGAGTACTGGAGTGGAGTGCCACTGTCTTCTCCTTTCAGGCAACAGCTAGTAAGTATTTAAAAAATTTCTTTTAAATCATTTGACATCTCTTAGTACTCATACTTTCTGTCCAGTGAAAGAAGCCACTTCAAAAGAAAACTTAAGTTTCTTTGCCGTGTTTTTTTTTTTTTTTTCTTTCCTGCTGATGGAGCCCTTCAACCCAAATCTCAACTGGGTAGAATCTGAAGTCCTGATTTTTGCTCCCACCCCTAAAACTGCTTTTGCAGTGCTCACTCTCAACTTGTTGACTGCCAGTGAGTCAAGTCACAGCATCTATTTTAGTATTTAGATGAGCTTAAAAAAATCAACCACCAGGTTTGATTCTCTTCTTTCACATTTCAATGAGTTTTCTTTTTCTTCACCAAGTGTATTCTTGGCGGCATAGTGGTGCAATGGGGCTGGTGATGCTTGCTCGTTGCTGAAAGCCCCGAGGCCTTCTTCAGCTCTTGCACACATCCTTCCATGTGGTTTTGATTTTATGGTGTAAGAGGGTACTTCACTTCTTGATTCATTTGTGGTATGTTGCTATAGCTGTTACTGTAATTAATCTCCCAGCAAGAAATCTGAAGGTTCAAGTCAGTAAAAAGGAACCCTGGACAAAGCAGCAGAGCATCAGTTTTGTTTTTTTTTTTAGGTGATTCTTCCATGCTTGGGGATGTAGATAACGTACTCTCTTCCCTCATCTCATAGACTGTGTGTGCTGCTGGTCCCCTCTCTAGCCACAGAGGGTGATGAGATGGGAACGGTGATCAGCCTAGCCAGGGTTTCAGGTCCTGCTTAACACATAGGGAGTGGCAGCATTTTCCCCTGGAGCCTGTTTTATTTATTCATGCTTGCAATTTTCTTCTTTGTTTTGTTCATTCCAAATGAGATGTTATTAATTCCACCTTATAGCTTTTGTTACTTGAAAAATACATTTTTCACTTTTAATTTTGATAAACTGGAAATAATCAGAAACATAAGAATAGTAAAATAAACATCTCCATACCCACAGACGAAAATAAAGTTACCGTTTTGTTATCTTTGCTTCATTATTTCTGTATATACTTTTTTTTGTTACTAATTTTTAATAGATAAATGGAGCTGTTTAGTTTCATGCTCTGAAAGAAGTGACGAATTACCCAAAAGGATGGATCTTACTCTTGTATAAACTCTTCTTAAATTTAAGCATTATTCTGATTAACAGATCTATACTTTAAGTCCAAAATCTTATGAAAGCAAACATTCTAGCACTTAAATATATATAAGTAAAAGGCAATTTGTTTTCATTGGAAAGCGTTTTTTTCTGGCCTGTGGAAATTGTTTGAAAATGCAGTAGATTTAAAACAAATATATCCTGGAAACACAAGTGGTTTGGAGGGTTCTAAAAGTTTCCCAATGCTGACTAACTGTAGTAGAAAAAGAGCAGTGAGTGGTCTAGTATTTTCTTTTTTATTCTGAGATTATGGAATTATGTACCAGATAGATGTTTAAAAAAACTTTATAATTACCAGTTTGGGGTAAAAAAAAGTGAATAAGATGAGTTTTATGGTTCTTTCTAAACATTAGGATTTTAAAGGTACAGCAGAGAATAAATCAGTTTAGAAAGCCAAGATTCCAAGTAAATGAAAATGATTATTTTAAGTGTTGGAACTTAGAAAAATCGATGTCCTTCTTTGTGTTTTCCTGACTCTAGTAGATTTTCTGTAACTTCACGGGTTTTTTTGTGGCTGTATTGGGTTATCATGAAGCCTAGTGTGGGATATTAATGTGAATAAATGTTGACGTCAGTCCCAATCCCTTTCCCAGTGGCCCTGGAATTTACTTTCTTAAAGTTCCTCAGGAATTTGCTTTCTAAAAATTTTCTTTCTCATAATTTGACATGAGGCATGTAAAGAGAGGCAGGGTACTTAATGGATAGCACCCTAGGGTCTAAGCTGTGTGTCTTCTTCAAGTTGTTCAACCTCTTGGGCCTCAGTTTTTCTATCTGTTAAGTGGACATTAAGGGTACCCGCCTCCTTAGGGTAATTGTAAAGACTGGATAGTGATACTTAAAAGTGGTTAACATAGTATCCAGCACATAGTAAGGACAAAAAGATGTTCTGGCTATCATTAATTTTAAGCAGAAATATTTAGCAACTACACAGAAGCAGTTCCCTTGTATATAGATATTTTCTTTTTACAATAAAGAAATCTTTAGGGTATCAGTCCCTTATCTATCCCATTACTTTGGGTGAATGTTATAAATGCAATGAATTACAGGCTTCCTGTCTAATTGCAGGCACTTTTTTATGTTACCAAGTTATTCACTGAGTAAGAAGAACCTACCTTTGAAGAATTTTCCTGAGGTGTTTTGAAGAGCATCTTGCAGTAAGGTGTTCAGATTTTTCGTTGGTATTGGAATATAGCACTTTTGCTGACAAGACCTGAGGTCACAAATTCCCCAAAGTCCCCCTTAATGTACTTGGCCTTGCCTCTGTCATGCACAGTATTAAAGACTACAATTCAGATACTTATAATATGGGAAAGCTTCAGATGATGTTTTCTGGTACATGATTAAATTTCACATTCATTAGTAATATTTCATGTCCTAGATAATGCCTATAGTTTATATTAAATAGTACTGGAGAGCAGGAAGCTGGTTAAAGCTATTACCAGTTGCTTGCCCTGCTTCCACGGGTGACCACTGGAAAAGAAATAGCTTTTTGGCTGTGGGTGGAGTCCTGCTGAAGACTCAGTCTCTACATCCTACTCTGTGATCCTGACTCATGCAGTTTCCAGTCTCCATCTTTGCTATTTTACTTTTTTCCTCTTTTTTTTTTTAACCTTTCTTGATTTTTTTTTTTTTTTTTGTCTCTTAGTATTTTGTCTGCACACCCAAATAGTTTATCTTATTTCTAGAAAGGTTAATGAGTATTTCCCTTGACAATTGTACTGGGAGAGGGGATTGATAGGATGAATATTAAAGTTTTTGTCCTTTTCATGTATAATTTCGCAGAATTACATTAACACACTGGGCCAGACTTGAATTATGGGCTGGAAGCACACAGTGTTTCAGATCACTGACAAACCATGACGCTAAAAAGATGTATTTTGCAAATGATGCTTTTTGTCCCTAGGTGCCAATTTTGACCCAAGAGAAAAGTTTGCATGGCTGAATATAAGACTGTTCATCCCCTAAAGTAAGGGCGAAAAAAATGACCAATGATCTCTTTCGCTGCTAGTCTCAGTTCTTTGTTTTTCTTCTATACATCATATTGTACTGCCATCTTACTGGTTTTGACTGCCACTGAATAGACAATTTCTTTCTAATCTTTTGAGTAGTCTAAAAGAAGTATTTGTTAAATGTTTCATGGTGAATGTGGTGTGAGAAAAATCTATAATAGTTCTTGATTTGGACTTTTCTCAAGGCAGTCAAACCCCAGATAGTTTAATCCAAGATAAATGATAGCACGTTTTATCTTTGCATTTGTGAGATCTCATTATGCCGTTCTGCAAATGTATAAACGTTTTCTTTTCATAAGGCCTTAGGCCTAAATTATGGCTTCTCATTAACAAATGGTTTCCATATTCTGTGAAATGTGTGCAGGGGACCCTTATTTAAGCAGCCACTGGCATCATTCACACTGTCTGGAAAAAGGAGGCATTTAGCATTTAACTCTACCTGCATTGGCTTTTTGCTTCTCCAAGATAAGCATTTCATGTTTTATTGAATATTGACTTATGTGAACCTGAGATACAGGGATTCTTCACTTTAGTGACTAAAGATGGTGAGGTAGGAGGACAGATTAAAAACACAGCTGTGTTTTATATTACACAGCTTAATTCCAACCATATCTATGTATCCTGGAGTGCCGCTCTATGGCGGTCTGGTGGAGTAAGCAGTTAGCAAATTGTTCACGTTTCCCCCTGCAACTTCACTTAAGTAGATGTAGTTTGAAAAGGTCTTTTACTGTTTAAGATGTATATATCAGTGTAACATACACAGACAAGATGGCTATCTTCTAATGTCTAGAAAAGACGACTGTGATTCGGCAAGCTTGTATTGTAGCTACATGTGAAACTGACATTGCTTGCCACTACCCAGTGCCCCCTGCCCACCAAAAAATGTTAATGCTTGGGAGTTTTGGTATTTTTGTGAATAATGAATGACAGTTCAGTTCAGTTCAGTCGCTCAGTCATGTCCGACTCTTTGCGACCCCATGAATCACAGCACGCCAGGCCTCCCTGTCCATCACCAACTCCCGGAGTTCACTCAGACTCACGTCCATTGAGTCCATGATGCCATCTAGCCATCTTGTCCTCGGTCGTCCCCTTCTCCTCCTGCCCCCAATCCCTCCCAGCATCAGGGTCTTTTCCAATGAGTCAACTCTTCGCATAAGGTGGCCAAAAGTACTGGAGCTTCAGTTTTACCATCATTCCTTCCAAAGAAATCCAGGGTTGATCTCCCTCAGAATGGACTGGTTGGAACTCCTTGCAGTCCAAGGGACTCTGAAGAGTCTTCTCCAACACCACAGTTCAAAAGCATCAATTCTTCGGTGCTCAGCCTTCTTCACAGTCCAACTCTCACATCCATACATGACCACAGGAAAAACCATAGCCTTGACTAGACGGACCTTAGTCGGCAAAGTAATGTCTCTGCTTTTGAATATACTATCTAGGTTGGTCATAACTTTTCTTCCAAGGAGTAAGCGCCTTTTAATTTCATGGCTGCAGTCACCATCTGCAGTGATTTTGGAGCCCAAAAAAACAAAGTCTGACACTGTTTCTACTGTTTCCCCATCTATTTCCCATGAAGTGATGGGGCC